>JXCR01145336.1:10609-123129 GCA_002079205.1 Phalaenopsis hybrid cultivar | reverse complement strand
AAACATTCACAAAAATAAATGAATAAATTAGAACAATACTAAAAATAAGAAAAAGAAAAAAAAATCAGTGAAAAAAACCAAACATATGACATGCAATTAAAGCATGTAAGATTTTAGCAATTTATCAATTAACATTACCAAAAATAAAATAAAACTTAGGTGTGATAGATTTAAATATCTTTGAATCCATTAAAGAAATATTGAAAAATATAAATAAGGATAAATTTTTAGAGCTAAAATTATGCGACTAAAGTGAAAAAGAGCCTTTAAAGTAAATAATGCAATAAGTAATAATTATAAAGGTCTAAAGTTAAATTTCGTAAAATCACAAATAGATTGGTGATGTTATATAGTTTTAAGTAAAGTAAAAAAAACGTACATATCTAAGTTGAGAAAGGAAAAAACAAGAACGTTAGAGGAAAAAGTGACAATACTAAGAAAAAGAATTTAAAGAATAATTATATTTAATGAATAATTAATGTGATAATAATATATAGTAAATGGAAATACATTTGGATTTTTTGGACACAAACAATGAATGGAAGAAAATGTACCTAATAGATGAATTAATAAAATTGGAATCAACGGACTAAAAAGAAAGGGTGCATCTATCATATCATGGATAGAAGTTATCTAAAATAATTTGTGGAGAATAGAGATAAAACTTCAAGAAACACTCAAAAAGATTGTATGAAAAATGAAGATTCATGAAGACAGCTCCAAATAGCTTGAGATAAGGCTAAGGATAATAATTATGATAATTAACAATGCAAGTAATATTAGGTTCATGCAATAAACAAATTTTGTGAAACAAGTTATTTACCAGGTTAGAAACTCTTATAACCAAAGATCTAGAAAGTCAACATTATCAAACCATTATCCTTGCTAAGACAATCTGAGGTTGTGTTCATCAATCATCTTTGTTGAGATTAATCACTTTCTAATTTAGCATCATAGAGTATTAAAAGGGTTTAAATTTCCAAACAACGCATTCTCAGCATAGTAATTTTCATGGGTTCAAACTACAAAAACAAGGAGAGCTTAACAAAATTTTCAACTCATACATGAAGTTTTATAATGCCTAAAAGATGTGAAAAAAATCAACAGCCTTTTTCATGTAATAAAGTCATCAATTAAAAAATTGTTAATGTATTTGATGGTCATTGATACCATGTTGTTCACATTTGACATGTGTTCAACTCCATAATTAGCAAACTAAGTTGAACATGATTCAACTTGTTTAGTTCAATTTGTTTACTCTTAATTGTAAATGCCTAAGCCAAATAAATCTATTTTCCATAATCTTAGATTAAAAGGTGCTAATCTTACAATCTATAACATGAATATTGTGCACTTTGCTAGTGTATGTGATGCTAACTCTTTGATGCCAATCATACTATTATTTAATAACTTTATGCCATAATTTGTCATGTTTTATTTTATGTTTGTCCTAGATTCCTAATCATCTTTAAACTAATTATTAGAGTTTAAAGTGTAATTTGTTATGTCAGACAACTATTACCGTTTTCATTGTTCTTGAGTAATGTTGTTATTTTATATATAAGATTTATTATTATAAATAGTGCTTAGGGTCACCTAGCTCAGATAGTGAAAAATAGAATATTTTGAGCTGCGATTGAATAGGATTTTAACCTCATATCAATGCTTATAGATATACATCTTCTTCATGTTTTAAGGATTTAGTTCATTGAATAAGCTAACACTTGAAAAAAAAATAATATCAATAAATTGAAAAATCATTATTTATCTTTCTNAACATAATTACAAAGTGTTGATATTTTAGATTGTAGATAACCAAGGAAGAGTACTTCAGCATGATCTGAAATTAAATTTTTAGGGTATCAAAATATAAGGTTATTTAAATGNAACATAATTACAAAGTGTTGATATTTTAGATTGTAGATAACCAAGGAAGAGTACTTCAGCATGATCTGAAATGAAATTTTTAGGGTATCAAAATATAAGGTTATTTAAATATTTTGGCGCTCTACACATCAATCGTATGAAAACTAGCAAACTAAAATAAGCTGGAACTTAGCATACGGCTAAAGTCATCTTTAATTAGAATGTTGAACAGCCGCAAAGAAACTACCAAGCCTATCAGGAGAGAACCTCAATAACCAATATTAATGTTATGAAGGCAGACCGAGAAATAACCTGATGGAACAAATACAACATAACTTTCACCCTCTCTAAGCATAAGCCTCCACTTACCATATCGATAATTTATACAAACATGAATAGAAGAATGGGACGGTTAAAAAGAGTACCATTATTCTTAAGTAATCAAAGTAATGGCAAAAAATGCAATTAAATGAAGTAAAATTCCAAAATCCTTTAGATTGACAATCCCAGGANATAATTTATACAAACATGAATAGAAGAATGGGACGGTTAAAAAGAGTACCATTATTCTTAAGTAATCAAAGTAATGGCAAAAAATGCAATTAAATGAAGTAAAATTCCAAAATCCTTTAGATTGACAATCCCAGGAAAAAAAATGTGCTAAAACATGGTAAGAACCTGTTCAATTTTCGAAATTTGTTGCGTAGGGAGAAAATTAAATTTTTAGCAGAGCCAAATCTAACATTGAATAAGATATATAGTTTAAGGTAAAAAAAAAATAGAAAACTTCAGAAATAAATCATATATTAATAAGAATCAGTGTTAAGGAGGTATAAAAATTATTTAGGAAATTTTATGCTTTGAAAGTGTGGAAAAAATTGAATAAAAGGCTTAAGGACTATAACAAAACTACAAGCCTTGCAACGAGTCAAATGGGCAAAATAAAAATTGCNGGAGGTATAAAAATTATTTAGGAAATTTTATGCTTTGAAAGTGTGGAAAAAATTGAATAAAAGGCTTAAGGATTATAACAAAACTACAAGCCTTGCAACGAGTCAAATGGGCAAAATAAAAAATGTAACTTTTAAGGATTTTAATAGTAGGCTAGGTACCAAAAACGAAGAAAATGAATCATATAGAATAGCCGAAGCAATAGATGAGAAACCTACAAACTTTGATAAAATTAGATGTATTAGATGTGAGAATAATAGGATCGTGCTCAAAGAGAATATATGAAGAAAAGATGAAATTGATATTTTGAAAAATTATTAAATAAAACTTTTAAAAATTAACTTATCCTGAAAGGTTAAAATAAACTATATAAGTATATTGTAAATTAATTGAAAAAATGTGGTGAAAGTAGCTCTAAAAAGAATGCATGGAGACATCAAATCCCGTAAAGATAACTACTGATACTTTAAGTGGTATCAAGGATACAACTATGGAAAAAATTAAAATTATATGAATAAAATTTCGAAGAGTAAGAAGACATCAAATGATTGAAACCTATTTTGATACTACAATTTAAAAAAAGAGAGGTGATTAAAATTGTGCTAATTATAGAGAAGTCAACCTTGCTAATTATTAAATAGTCAAACAAATAATGAATTTTAATTCAAAAGAATTAGAGAAGAGAATAATAGAGCATGGGCTTAGAAAACACTTATAATGGAAGTGGCTTATCTTAAAAATAACTAATGGAAAATCAAGGGCAAAAGTAAAAGAACTTCATATGTATTATTGATCTTAAGAAGGCAAGTGATTAGTACTAAAAGATATGATGCGGCGTCCATTAAATGGAATGGTCTGTATCAAAGGTATGCTGAAACTACTAAAAATTTGAATTATGTACCCCTAAGTATTAATAGAAATAATTAAAGTAACCAAATAATTTTAAATTATAATATGATTGCATCAAAAATTAACATTAAACTAATATTTTTTTATGTTGTTTATGGTGATGCTTACCGAAATTATTAAAAATAGCATGTCCCATTGTATGCATTTTGCAGATGACATAATTTTAAAAAAAGAAACATTCACAAAAATAAATGAATAAATTAGAACAATACTAAAAATAAGAAAAAGAAAAAAAAATCAGTGAAAAAAACCAAACATATGACATGCAATTAAAGCATGTAAGATTTTAGCAATTTATCAATTAGCATTACCAAAAATAAAATAAAACTTAGGTGTGATAGATTTAAATATCTTTGAATCCATTAAAGAAATATTGAAAAATATAAATAAGGATAAATTTTTAGAGCTAAAATTATGCGACTAAAGTGAAAAAGCGCCTTTAAAGTAAATAATGCAATAAGAAAAAATTATAAAGGTCTAAAGTTAAATTTCGTAAAATCACAAATAGATTGGTGATGTTATATAGTTTTAAGTAAAGTAAAAAAAACGTACATATCTAAGTTGAGAAAGGAAAAAACAAGAACGTTAGAGGAAAAAGTGACAATACTAAGAAAAAGAATTTAAAGAATAATTATATTTAATGAATAATTAATGTGATAATAATATATAGTAAATGGAAATACATTTGGATTTTTTGGACACANGATTGGTGATGTTATATAGTTTTAAGTACTGGCAAGTAAAAAAAACGTACATATCTAAGTTGAGAAAGGAAACAACAAGAACGTTAGAGGAAAAAGTGACAATACTAAGAAAAAGAATTTAAAGAATAATTATATTTAATGAATAATTAATGTGATAATAATATATAGTAAATGGAAATACATTTGGATTTTTTGGACACAAACAATGAATGGAAGAAAATGTACCTAATAGATGAATTAATAAAATTGGAATCAACGGACTAAAAAGAAAGGGTGCATCTATCATATCATGGATAGAAGTTATCTAAAATAATTTGTGGAGAATAGAGATAAAACTTCAAGAAACACTCAAAAAGATTGTATGAAAAATGAAGATTCATGAAGACAGCTCCAAATAGCTTGAGATAAGGCTAAGGATAATAATTATGATAATTAACAATGCAAGTAATATTAGGTTCATGCAATAAACAAATTTTGTGAAACAAGTTATTTACCAAGTTAGAAACTCTTATAACCAATGATCTAGAAAGTCAACATTATCAAACCATTATCCTTGCTAAGACAATCTGAGGTTGTGTTCATCAATCATCTTTGTTGAGATTAATCACTTTCTAATTTAGCATCATAGAGTATTAAAAGGGTTTAAATTTCCAAACAACGCATTCTCAGCATAGTAATTTTCATGGGTTCAAACTACAAAAACAAGGAGAGCTTAACAAAATTTTCAACTCATACATGAAGTTTTATAATGCCTAAAAGATGTGAAAAAAATCAACAGCCTTTTTCATGTAATAAAGTCATCAATTAAAAAATTGTTAATGTATTTGATGGTCATTGATACCATGTTGTTCACATTTGACATGTGTTCAACTCCATAATTAGCAAACTAAGTTGAACATGATTCAACTTGTTTAGTTCAATTTGTTTACTCTTAATTGTAAATGCCTAAGCCAAATAAATCTATTTTCCATAATCTTAGATTAAAAGGTGCTAATCTTACAATCTATAACATGAATATTGTGCACTTTGCTAGTGTATGTGATGCTAACTCTTTGATGCCAATCATACTATTATTTAATAACTTTATGCCATAATTTGTCATGTTTTATTTTATGTTTGTCCTAGATTCCTAATCATCTTTAAACTAATTATTAGAGTTTAAATTGTAATTTGTTATGTCAGACAACTATTACCGTTTTCATTGTTCATGAGTAATGTTGTTATTTTATATATAAGATTTATTATTATAAATAGTGCTTAGGGTCACCTAGCTCAGATAGTGAAAAATAGAATATTTTTAGCTGCGATTGAATAGGATTTTAACCTCATATCAATGCTTATAGATATACATCTTCTTCATGTTTTAAGGATTTAGTTCATTGAATAAGCTAACACTTGAAAAAAAATAATATCAATAAATTGAAAAATCATTATTTATCTTTCTTTTCCATCCATTTTCCCTCTTTTGCTACTAAATCCCCATGTTTTCATATATTCATTGCCTGCCCTACGTCAATTTGATACCAGAATAAAAATCATGTGCTTTATGACCAAGATTTCAACAATTTCGGCTATTTTGCTCTTTTGTAGCAGCTTATTGCACTTTTTATTACCATCTAATTTTAAAAAATTAACTATTTTGCACTCTATTAAAACCTCTTAATCATTTTCACCATTCAAGAGCCTGCCAACAATTTTCCCTTGTGCACAATTTATATGGTTTTTACATTTGAAGTGCACCTTCTCTCACCAAACACTCACCCTTTTCTATTGTGTCAAGAAGTTCTTACCATCCAATCAACGCTTCTCTCACCTCACTCAATGCACCTAAAAACACTACACCATATACTAAAATCTCTCAGCAAAAAAAAAAAATTTTTTGAGCTCAAATACGCAATTTTGAATTTAAATCATCCAACTCCTTTCCCAAACATTCCTCCACAAGCACAACATATCAATCCATCAACCCATTCACAGACTTGTCGTTAAAGATTAGTCATTAATTTCCAAATTTGATTTTAGCTTGATTTTAATTAACTCAACATCACAATCATCCAGTCAATTTCCAAAATCTCTCCATTAAATTAACAAACCTAAATCCCCTTATCCTCTCAACTCTCAAGTCATTCCCTCTCCTAGATATGCATTCCTAGAAATCACACAAAACCCTACACGTGCCCTTTCCACCTTCAATAATTTAGATAACAAGCATCATTAAAAAGGCCAAAACTATCCAGGTAACTCCACCAATATGCATTCCAACCCAACCCAATTATGCTTTTTGATGAACTGGATTAAGGAGCTGAACTAAAGCTTAAAACTCTATTTCCTGTTAATACAGACAATAAAACAAAAGCATCAATGCATTCTAAGATTGATCAAAAAGGCCTCTTAACATCCATAAATTATATTCCATGACCAATGGTGAATCATAAAGACAACCTTTTAATGAGTTTTAATAATAATATTGCAAAAGGGGGTAGTCTTACCCTAATCTCTCGTCACAAGATGGATTTTCATTAATCTCTTCTTTCCCAAGACAAATTTCCCATTTGTTTGTTCTTGTTCGAATGGATTTCTGACAATAAGGATTTCACCAACTCAACAATACAGTAATAGAATGAAGAGCTGTCCAATTATTTCTTTAGAAGCAATCTCCAATTATTCCTTTATCAGCGCTTCAACTCTCTGAAGTAGATTTCAAAGCCCAAGCAAATTGATGGCCAAAATGATGCTTACTTTTAAATGCCAAACATAATATTATAGACTAAATTTATTACATGACAAGTGTAATTTGTCATTTCAAACTAGCAAGATATTTTTTTTTAAATTGTTTGAGGTTGTTGTGACTAATGCTGCAAACAAGTCAAAGTTTAGCTCAAGCCAACTAAGACTTGAGCTTAATGAGTTCAAGTCAAGCTCAAAATCAAGTTTAATTGCACGAGTTCAGGTTGGCTTACAACCCAGCTTATTTATTATGAAGCGTGAAGCTCAGAAAATGATGCAACACACAAGTAAGCATTGTTGACAAGGTTAAGAAATTAATGCAACTCATCGAACTATTTTTCCGTTATCATAATTGTCTATTTAACCTTTCCCAACTTTGTTATGCTTATTATATTCATAGCTATTTGTGGTTATACAACATTGTCCTTTTAGCTAGTGGAAGAATTACTTGTATTGAAAGTTGAAAAGTAAGGAATAAAAACAGCCGAGAATTCCTGTTGACCTTGTTATCTTTCTTTGCTTGCAGCTTGCTAAATCATAATGTTATTTGAAAGTGATCCATGACTCATGATGATATTAGCAATTGATAAACACTGCATAAAGTCATATCAATACTCGAATAAGATCTGAATGATTTGGCAATTATTTTATAGCAATTTTTCCACAAAATTCAACGACGGCATCAAGCACTCAAATGATGGCAAATTCCATCTGGCAACCATACTAGTGAATCTGGCAATGATGCCAGAGAGAAGAAGCTGCTATAGTAAGGATATATGGCGACCCTAAAGACCTCTTCCACCAACTCATCCCAGTTTCCTGACTTTGATAAAACTTTTTATCAACAATAAGAAACCACTTGCTCTGATTCAGACTCCAATCATGGTTACAAAATAATCAAGGAGATGATAAATCTATGAGAAGGAAGCCTCATGGAAACTTCAAGGTAAGAAATAAACATGCATTTTTTGGATGAGCATTTGCATGCTAATTATAATCATAATTGGGGACAAGCAGAGAAAGCTCTCTTCCATAACATGAATATCTCACCTAACTTAAAAAAGTAAAGTATGTTGTTCACGAACTCAAAAGAGGTACATTAGCAGGATGGCTACGGTTGATCCAATTACATAGATGAGAAAGGAAAAGCATGGTTAAGAGCTAGCTCTGAATGAAACAAGTATCAAGGGGGAATTATCTCCATCAAATTATATTATAAAAGACTAGATAATTATAGCCTNAATTGAAGTTACATAGGGTTTAAATTAAGATGACTAAATTATTGATATTAATTATGGTAATTAAACCAAGAATAATTAAACAACATATAATTGATAAAAATAATCAATAATCATGTATTTACTAAAGGTAATTAAAGATAAACGAGAATTTTGTTACGCCAGAACCTAGCCCAAGAGCAAATTTGTCTTTTGTATGCCTAAGGACAATTTAGACTTTAATTATTAGTATTGACGGATATAAATAGGTTTATTATGTTTAGGGTTAGGATGATGCATGAGATTAAACAGTGCATCTTAGGTTTAGAGTTTGGGAGAGATTTTCTAACTCTCAAATTGTAGAAATTGGGAGAGATCACCTACCACTTGAATTGTAGGTGCTAATCTTTTGTATTATTGTGGAGTTGTTTGGATTATTCAAGAAATATAGGTGCTAACTTCTGAAAAATCATGTCAATTTTGATTGTGGATTGTATCAAATTTCAATGACTATAAATAAAATTTTTATAAGTGTTCAATTATGAGATGTAGGGTTACAAATTACTAATTAATTATTAATATTATTAATTTGTAGTTAATTAATGTCACAAAAACTCTAGTAATGCTTATTTATGATTTAAACTGCTATAATTAAACATTTATTAAAGTTTATATTATTAAATATATATAATAAATCAAATATTAACTAACATGANTGAGATGTAGGGTTACAAATTACTAATTAATTATTAATATTATTAATTTGTAGTTAATTAATGTCACAAAAATTCTAGTAATGCTTATTTATGATTTAAAGTGCTATAATTAAACATTTATTAAAGTTTATATTATTAAATATATATAATAAATCAAAATATTAACTAACATGGCTAGTTATTTGTTCATAATGGTAAGCATTAAATAAGATTTAATTAAGATAATTACTACTTAAATAAATAAAGTGTGAAATAAGTAGACTTAATTATGATGATCACATGCATAAATCCTCTCATGAGGATCAATATTTTCTAATGCATAAATGTCCACTAGAAAGTGAGAATTGTTGGCTTCATGGGCGGCACATTTGTTTAACTAATAAAGCCAAAAAAGATCATCATCTTCAATGGAGGAAATAGTGGATCCACAATCCAACGGTGTGAAGCCTCCACATGAGTATTCTCAAGGTGATGGCNTTCATGGGCGGCACATTTGTTTAACTAACAAAGCCAAAAAGATCATCATCTTCAATGGAGGAAATAGTGGATCCACAATCCAACGGTGTGATGCCTCCACATGAGTGTTCTCAAGGTGATGGTCTTCAATTTACACTGGTTTGCATTGGGCTGAGGCGAAAAAAAGCATCAAGAGCATCAGAAAGTGGCAATCTCGTTTGAAAGGAATCCCAAAGAAGGTGTCGGAATTTAACCATGCATCCTCGATTTCTCAAACTCAAACTTCTAAAGGAGCACAGGTGTCTTCCCACAATATGTTATGTTGAATAAAATGAGGAGAGGTTGATGCCTGATTTTGTAATACTAGATTTTTCGAGTAGGTCATTACTTGAGATGGGAGAAAGTAAGGCTCATGTTTCACATATCATGTCAGTTAGTCATAAAGTAGTAACAGAAGTGAAAAGGCTTCCCAAGNACTCAAACTTCTAAAGGAGCACAGGTGTCTTCCCACAATATGTTATGTTGAATAAAATGAGGAGAGGTTGATNAATTGAAGTTACATAGGGTTTAAATTAAGATGACTAAATTATTGATATTAATTATGGTAATTAAACCAAGAAGAATTAAACAACATATAATTGATAAAAATAATCAATAATCATGTATTTATTAAAGGTAATTAAAGATAAACGAGAATTTTGTTACGCCGGAACCTAGCCCAAGAGCAAATTTGTCTTTTGTATGCCTAAGGACAATTTAGACTTTAATTATTAGTATTGACGGATATAAATAGGCTTATTATGTTTAGGGTTAGGATGATGCATGAGATTAAACAGTGCATCTTAGGTTTAGAGTTTGGGAGAGATTTTCTAACTCTCAAATTGTAGAAATTGGGAGAGATCACCTACCACTTGAATTGTAGGTGCTAATCTTTTGTATTATTGTGGAGTTGTTTGGATTATTCAAGAAATATAGGTGCTAACTTCTGAAAAATCATGTCAATTTTGATTGTGGATTGTATCAGATTTCAATGACTATAAATAAAATTTTTATAAGTGTTCAATTATGAGATGTAGGGTTACAAATTACTAATTAATTATTAATATTATTAATTTGTAGTTAATTAATGTCACAAAAACTCTAGTAATGCTTATTTATGATTTAAACTGCTATAATTAAACATTTATTAAAGTTTATATTATTAAATATATATAATAAATCAAAATATTAACTAACATGGCTAGTTATTTGTTCATAATGGTAAGCATTAAATAAGATTTAATTAAGATAATTACTACTTAAATAAATAAAGTGTGAAATAAGTAGACTTAATTATGATGATCACATGCATAAATCCTCTCATGAGGATCAATATTTTCTACTGCATAAATGTCTACTAGAAAGTGAGAATTGTTGGCTTCATGGGCGGCACATTTGTTTAACTAACAAAGCCAAAAAGATCATCATCTTCAATGGAGGAAATAGTGGATCCACAATCCAACGGTGTGATGCCTCCACATGAGTGTTCTCAAGGTGATGGTCTTCAATTTACACTGGTTTGCATTGGGCTGAGGCGAAAAAAAGCATCAAGAGCATCAGAAAGTGGCAATCTCGTTTGAAAGGAATCCCAAAGAAGGTGTCGGAATTTAACTATGCATCCTCGATTTCTCAAACTCAAACTTCTAAAGGAGCACAGGTGTCTTCCCACAATATGTTATGTTGAATAAAATGAGGAGAGGTTGATGCCTGATTTTGTAATACTAGATTTTTCGAGTAGGTCATTACTTGAGATGGGAGAAAGTAAGGCTCATGTTTCACATATCATGTCAGTTAGTCATAAAGTAGTAACAGAAGTGAAAAGGCTTCCCAAGAATGACCACAAAACTATTGCATGACGATAATAATCACAAGTTTGTAAGAGTCCTTTGAGTTATGTGGTTCAGAACAATCAATCCCTTCAAGCAAACTAAACTGGATACCCTTCATCTTTAATATGTATGCTAGACAAAAAAGGAAAAAAAAAGGCCTTTTGGTACAAGGCAGTTTGATCCTTCAGCCAATAACAAGTTTAAGTTCCAAGGCACCTCATACCATCCTGCCTTTGGGAAAATAGAAGGATAACTAGAAGCCTTAGACTTTAAGAATAATATTGTAGAATATCTGCACAAGGACATTAGATGTCTTTGAGATTGGTGTTGCAAATGATCCAGTTTGGATGATTGTAGTAATCTTAATGAAGCCTAGTGTTGATTTGCTTAGGTTTAACCCGACCGTGTAGATTCAAAAGAACCATAGTTATATCCGAATAGCATTAAATTTGGTATTCTTAATCGAACAATTGTAATTCACCTCAAACCATTAATTTTTTAAGTGCCTATCAATTATATTCACTTAACACAACAAAGTAAAGCCTCTTGATCCCCTTTTGCTTGCCTTATTAAATTTATTCATTTTTTGCGTCCGTACAACCAAAGAACCTAGTACAATATACAAATTACGTAAACTATAAGCATGTCTTTGTTCACAATCATTTATATCATTCATTCTGATTCTATGTATTACTTATTATTATGGCTCTTAACTATATTAGCATTGTTTGAGAATATATTTTCTCTCAATTGGATTTTGAACCTTCAAACCCCGCACTCTAGAGCTGCTTTAGTTAACAGTAGTTTACTGCATATAACATTCACTTCTTTTGATTAACTCTTATATCCATCCTAAAGCATATGTGGATGCTTTCTTCAAGATTTACCTGAAAGCCTTCATGAATTCTCCTTACAACTTAGAAGAAAAAAATTACATACATAGCCCGTGCGCGTTCCGTGGCCTGTTGGAAGAGCAGCGTTTTTGAAGAGCGTAAGTCCCCTCAGGGCCCGGGTTCAAATCCCCTGGTGGCACAGTGTCGCCTTAAGTCATATGGTACTCGAATTATTTGCACACCGGGTCGCCCCCAGACCTAGCGGTAGTTGAGCCCATAGGGTGGGTTGGGGACCTCATGCCCCAGCCCATTCTTTATATATATATATATATATGGATAGCCCCTTTAACTTTAACTGACATATGATAAAACTTTACCATTAGTCTTCATGGTTCACCTTATTGCATGATACCTAAAGCACTTTTCTAGCCACCCAAGGATAGCAATAGAAGCTATATTATCACATATTCACCATAATTTTGTATTCTACGAATTCAAACTTATCATACCTATATATTATTTTATCTTCAAACAATTTTGACTAATAATTATTAATATCACACCAGCTAATTTTACATATCATATACTAAACTTTTTGTTTCATTAAATCTAAGACATTTATCTTTTTGGCATTCACATTGTCACAATTTTTCACATATTTCAGCAATCACTCATAGTCAACACACCTCACGTTGAATATCCTTGGCAAGATACAAGTAAATACAAACTCATTGTTGATCCTTGAGGCAAATTCATAAATCTTTGGTACTTTTTTATCATTCCACAACTATTATCACTTGTTAATATTTCATTGCATAGATATTAAATACTTCACTATAAGTTTGACACATCTTCTTTAATGTGTCTTGCATCAACTACAATAATAATCAATCATATGCCTTATCAAATCATTAAAATTCAACAAATCATGCAAATTAATTGCCTTAACATAAATAATTTTCATAAAACTTTATCGTGTGAAAAATCAAAGGGACATTTACATAAATACCACACAATTATTATGTATTTACATATCTAGCACCTTAAATTTAATATTAACATTCATAACACTCAAATATTTAACATCATGCCAAACATACAATTTTACTAAATTTTTAAAAGTAATTGCACTTTTTATAAGTCTATAACACCAAGGTGTTATAAATGTATATTTCAAACTATATATGTATTAGATATGTGAATTCATAAGAATTGTGTAGAGTGTGTGTAAATTCCCAAAATCAAATTAATTCTCTGAAAATAACATAATTATTTTAAATCTTTGTTCCATTAAGTTCTCCCGGAACATCATTGGATGTTTAATACATCCACTAATAATATACTCTTGGCCATCTATTTTTTTCTTGAATACAGGAACCAAATAACATTTCTCCAATCACTTTGCGTCGCACTCCACCAAATCTCATTACTAATGATTAATCTATTTTTAGAGTCATAAAATTTTTATGACAATATTCTTGAAGGAACAAAACATCTTTTCTAGAATCAAGTTGGGCTCAACAGCAATATTCCTAAACATATTCTACGAATCCTTTGGACAACCAATTTCCTAGCAAATTCATTGATGTTCAAATCACCACCAAAAATTATTGCTTATATCCAAATACACATAGAAGTAATTCATCCATCAATTGCAACTTTTGGAGCATAAAGATGCATGTGTAGTCTTCTAGAAATAAGACAAATAATATTAATCATACTAATAACCTATCTACTAAAGAAAATTTCTTGTTTTCCTTTGCTTCTCCATTGCCTTCATAATCTCATTCCTGTTATTAAGCTCCTGGTATAAAATAGCTTATAATCTACCCAGCCTCATATGTTGCCTCCTTCCAATAGTTACATGCAACATTATTTATTTTATAAATTGCTATAGCTTTTAGTATTTAACATTGATATTGGAAGTATTGAAAGGTCACACAAAAATTCAATATTCAACCTCTTAAAATCTATAGTAGTGCTAACACAAACTTTATAATCATCATTATTAGCATTATCTTGATTTTTTAGTTTTGGCCTTCTAAATTATTCTTGTTCATTAATTCATGCTAGTGTTGCTTGATGTGTTAAATCTATTATATGCAAATCATTTTAAATAATCTGTATTCATAATACATTAGGTCTACCCCTTTACCTTTCTAATCATGTAACACTAATATAATCTACTTGCCTAATAGACACTTTCTCACCCTTTCGCTACTCCTCCTGCTAATGTAATGATTTCACATTTTATAAATTTGAAAAATATAAACCAATAAATTACCACAAGAAAATAAAACTAAGGTCTCTCAATCCGCAGTTTGATATCATTCCCATTATTCAAGTAAACAAGTAAAACATCTATTGATTTAATGTAGCACTCAAAACAACACGCTTCCTTTGGTCTGTAAGATTACATTATCAGATCATTTCTTAAATTAAACACATGCAAAATTTTGCTCTAGTAAATTCCCAACTATAAACCCCCTACCACCACCACCAAGCTTTCAACCACTGTTTCTTAACTTCAAGAAAAATAGAATATAAAAAATTGTGCACAATATATGAAAAATTTTATGTTTTCATATTTTATATTCCCTTTTTCACACATTACATCATGCAATTTAGATACACGCGGAAAAGAAAGGAACATACATAACTTTACTTCATACCAACACTTTTGGGTTGGTATAAGGATGATGGTGGCAATGGTGGCAATGGTGGTAATAGTGATGGCAGCTAAGTGGTAGAGATAAACATGTTGATGGAGATGATGTGGCTATTTATTATTTCAGCAATTCTACGATATATTGAGCTAGCTTACAAATAGTTGGGATAAGTCTACTGGTGATAAAGATTGCGCAAAAACATTTATATATAATAAAGCAAGTGTTTGAATACATATCATATGATTCATGTCTACATATGCTAGAATGTAAGATGTTAGATAGGAAAAGAGTATTAATTCAGAAGAGAAAAGAAAATCAGTCCTATGAAAACAAACTTACTCTTGCTCGCATAGCGACTGCACGGCCACGCCCAACACCAAGAGAAGACCCTTTGCCCTTTATCAAATCCAAATAGTCAGTGTGAGCTCCTCTGGCTCGAGATCAATGAAACAAAAGACAAAATTTAATGAAAAAGGAAACACGGATTGACTGCATACCCTGATTCTTGCATCCAAACGTTTGAACATTGGGGCATTCTTTAGCATATCAGGTATGACCATAAATCTGCAGAAAGTTTGTGCAGTTTTAAAATTTAACCAATAAAAAGATAACTGAAGAAACTATAGATTTTATATAAAATAGAGCTTACCTTACTTTACTTCCTCGGATGAAAACATGTTCAAGTTGGGACACTTTGCCATCCTGTATATAAACAGAACATTAACAATGCATAGCAAGACACAGAACAGAAAGACAGTGCTTGAGAAGTTGAGATACACAAAATAAAGGAACATGATATTGATAGATGGTAAAAATGATAGCAAAAGGGCTGGCTTTATGGATAACTAAACATTTTCAGAGTTGACTAAAACTACAAGATCAGACTTTAGAAACCTACTTCTCAATTACTAATCAAATTCAACCATAAAAATTACAGGGGGGGGATTCCAAGCTTTATCTAATTGATTGTAATGGTATGAGAGATGCAGTANTGACTAAAACTACAAGATCAGACTTTAGAAACCTACTTCTCAATTACTAATCAAATTCAACCATAAAAATTATAGGGGGGGATTCCAAGCTTTATCTAATTGATTGTAATGGTATGAGAGATGCAGTGCAAAAACAACATGACAAGCAGATTTTGAACGATGTAAACCGCATGATCTTAAATGTTTTCGCAGCAAGAATAATTTCACAGCAGTAACTATTAAACAATAATATAAAATTCCAACAACATTAACTACTTCATGAACCACTAAATTGAGAGTAAAGAGTATAAGCATAAAAGCCAAAACCTAACATTGACAGAACGAACAATCAAATAAATGGAGAAGGGAAAATTGTACCAAAGAAACTAAAATATTCCTGTCACCTAACTCAAATACTCTACAGTTAATGGCATTTTTTTTTTNTGGAGAAGGGAAAATTGTACCAAAGAAACTAAAATATTCCTGTCACCTAACTCAAATACTCTACAGTTAATGCCATTTTTTTTTAATTTTNTGCATGAGAACCAATGAAATATTATTATATAGATTGATGACTTATTCTCCAGAAAAATGAGCATAATATTATAAAATTTCAAAAGAAAAAAAAATAGGTAATCGAACGAAGTAGGTGGAGTGACCATAAAATCAAGCAATCTTTGAGAATCTTTTCTTCCATTATTTTTATGGCTAATTTATCCATCAAAAGAAAAGTTAAGTTTATTATCATTTAATTCTTCTAATTTTAGTATAATAAGGGGTCATTTATAGCCCTGTTTAGATTGCTCTATATGTTGAGTACACCAAATTTTAGTACACAACATTAGTTTATGGCCTTATCATTGACTTTCATGTTGAAGTTGCATCAACCTTAACCTGATTAGTATGCCAACCATGCTTCACAAGTTTGTCTAGCACCAAAGCTAATAGAGAAGGCAAATGTCATATAATATGATATGTCCATGATGGAAGTGTGAGTAGATGGTTGTTCTAATACACCATTTGAGGATTGGTTGACTTCTTTAATATATCGACTTAAAGTAGATGACACTAAGCTAGCCATAAATGTGACTAAGCTGTCCATAGTAATATTTGTCTTGGCAAAGATATATTGGTTAAACTAAATCCAACATACCTTCAATAAAATGTTGATCTATATTGTAGGTTTTGATTTTAAGCCAAGCAGAACACACGACATGAATACCTCATAATGCATTAAAAAATGGCATGAATTTAAGTAGGTTGGTCTAGTGGGAAGACGCAATTGATTCACCAAAAAATTCTACCAAATAGGCAACAAATAAAGTAGTATTTTAAGTAAAATTATGTATCTCTAGAGACAAAATAAGTGCAAAAGATTTTAAATGTACTTTTCCATAAGGATGATTTTGATTGAGTGGAAATATAAGGCATTTTAGGGGTTATATCCTATTATGGTGGTAGAGGACACTAAAGTTTTNCTTGAGAAGTTGAGATACATAAAATAAAGGAACATGATATTGATAGATGGTAAAAATGATAGCAAAAGGGCTTGCTTTATGGATAACTAAGCATTTTCAGAGTTGACTAAAACTACAAGATCAGACTTTAGAAACCTACTTCTCAATTACTACTCAAATTCAACTATAAAAATTACAGGGGGGGATTCCAAGCTGGATCTAATTGATTGTAATGGTATGAGAGATGCAGTGGAAAAACAACATGACAAGCAGATTTTGAACGATGTAAACCGCATGATCTTAAATGTTTTTGCAGCAAGAATAATTTCACATATAAAATTCCAACAACATTAACTACTTCATGAACCACTAAATTGAGAGTAAAGAGTATAAGCATAAAAGCCAAAAACTAACATTGACAGAACGAACAATCAAATAAATGGAGAGAGGAAAATTGTACCAAAGAAACTAAAATATTACTGTCACCTTAACTCAAATACTCTACAGTTAATGGCATTTTTTTTTAAAAAATTTGTTCATCTTGTAATGCATGGTTTTCTCCTTTCCCGACTCTCAGAACGTGGATAAAAACAATCCATTGAGGTTTCGGTGTACCAATGATAGCTCTCCAACATCTACCTACCGTAGAGTGGGCATTATTAAAAAAAGTGAGAGTTAACATGGAATAAATAGAGAAGATGAAACTAATACAGCAACCAAAGGCGGATACACTTAGCAGAGAAAAAAGAAAGCAAACAGTAAACTAACCCCACCCCTATCAAAGCGCAGCGCGAGAAGAAGAAAAAGAGAAGAGCAAGAAAATGGAAGGCACCTTGGCTGTGTACGTGATGTTTTCGAGTTGGCAGTTCCAATTGTCTTCGCACTCGATCATGCTACCTCTGTACAGCTCACCACTCTTTAGCTCCACCGTCACCACGTGTCCGGCCGCCTCGTGCAGAAGCTTCACCGGAATTCCAAGGCTCCGACTCATTTCGGATCACTTTCTCTGGTCTCTTGCAGCAGAACTGCTCAAGTCATCCAAAAAATAAAAACCCTAGGCTCTTCGGCCGTTTTGTCTCGGGACTGAACCAAAGGCGCAAACCTTTGAAAGAAAATCCGCTGATATGAATGAAACTACCAATTTATACTATAANTTCACCGGAATTCCAAGGCTCCGACTCATTTCGGATCACTTTCTCTGGTCTCTTGCAGCAGAACTGCTCAGGCATCCAAAAAATAAAAACCCTAGGCCCTTCGGCCGTTTTGTCTCGGGACTCTGAACCAAAGGCGCAAACCTTTGAAAGAAAACCCGCTGACATNTTCACCGGAATTCCAAGGCTCCGACTCATTTCGGATCACTTTCTCTGGTCTCTTGCAGCAGAACTGCTCAGGTCATCCAAAAAATAAAAACCCTAAGCCCTTCGGCCGTTTTGTCTCGGGACTCTGAACCAAAGGAGCAAACCTTTGAAAGAAAACCCGCTGACAANATCATACCTATATATTATTTTATCTTCAAACAATTTTGACTAATAATTATTAATATCACACCAGCTAATTTTGCATATCATATACTAAACTTTTTGTTTCATTAAATCTAAGACATTTATCTTTTTGGCGTTCACATTGTCACAATTTTTCACATATTTCAGCAATCACTCATAGAATAGAAGTATATCATCTGCAAAAGCCACAAGTCAACGCACCTCACGTTGAATATCCTTGGCAAGATACAAGTAAATACAAACTCATTGTTGATCCTTGAGGCAAATTCATAAATCTTTGGTACTTTTTTATCATTCCACAACTATTATCACTTGTTAATATTTCATNCAATCTTTTATATATATATATATATATATATATATATATATTGCACTTTAATATTTTAAATATGTACATGAAAATGTGCATTTCACTTTTGAAAATTGATAGTAATATTATTTTTATGTGATATTAAAGATTCGAATGTTGTCTGTGGAAAAATGAAAGTTTAGGTTGGAGATATGTAAATGAATTAACCCATTATTTGTTTTTCTCCTAATATTATATAATTTTATAAATATATATATGTATTTATGTATGTATATTATCTAAAATTTTAGAAAAATATATGAATTATTCCATTATCTGTGAAATTTCTTTGAATGCTCTATCTCATTCTTGAGTAATTATTGAATTGATATTTTATTGGACATCTCTTATAAGCTTTAAAAGACAACTTTATTATGAAATTGTCTTGAGTGTGATAACTTATTGCATTTGTCTCTATCTCTTAAAGGCTAAGCTCATTGATTCTTCAAATTAACATATATTTTAATAGGTATTATTTTAGGCAATGTTAAACTTATATTGTGTTTATACATTGACAGCACATTTTAAACCACCCAAGTTTTTAATTACTCAATGTAGTTATCTTCATTAACTAGATAAATGTTGCATCTTAAGTTTTATAAAACTAAGTATTTAAAATTATACGAAATATTAAAATGGTGTTGACGGGATTACTCACTTTGCATTATTGATAGTTCAACAATTTATATGAGGCAACTCCTTAAAGGTGCAGATGGATCACAGAAGGGCCCCTGGCTTTCATGTACGATAAGATAGAGGTCTTGTGAATCATTATTGGATGTCGNTGTGATAACTTATTGCATTTGTCTCTATCTCTTAAAGGCTAAGCTCATTGATTCTTCAAATTAACATATATTCTAATAGGTATTAGTTTAGGCAATGTTAAACTTATATTGTGTTTATACATTGACAGCACATTTAACACGACCTAAGTTTTTAATTACTCAATGTAGTAATTTTCATTAACTAGATAAATGTTGTATCTTAAGTTTTATAAAATTAAGTATTTAAAATTATACGAAATATTAAAATGGTGTTGACGGGGTTACTCACTTTGCATTATTGATTGTTCAACCATTTATATGATGCAACTCCTTAAAGGTGCAGATGGATCACAGAAGGGCCCCTGGCTTTCATGCACGATGAGATAGAGGTCTTGTGAATCATTATTAGATGTCAAGGACCTTGTTTCAGACTCAAAAAGTTGAAGTGAAAATAATAGAGTCACTAATCAAGTCATGGTGGGGGTAAAGAGTTGTAATTGTGTATTTGACATTCTACCCTTCAATAGAAAGTGTAGTGAATAGTGGTTTCATATAATTTGCATGAGAACCAATGAAATATTATTATATAGATTGATGACTTATTCTCCAGAAAAATGAGCATAATATTATGAAATTTCAAAAGAAAAAAAAAAAAGGTAATCGAACGAAGTAGGTGGAGTGACCATAAAATCAAGCAATCTTTGAGAATTTTTTCTTCCATCATTTTTATAGCTAATTTATCCATCAAGAGAAAAGTTAAGTTTATTATCATTTAATTTTTCTAAGTTATAGTATAATAAGGGGTCATTTATAGCCCTGTTTAGATTGTTTTATATGTTGAGTACACCCAATCTTAGTACATAACATTAGTTTATAGCCTTATCATTAACTTTCATGTTGAAGTTGCATCAACCTCAACTTGATTAGTATGCCAACCATGCTTCACAAATCTATTTAGCACCAAAGCTAATAGAGAAGGCAAATGTCATATAATATGATATATCCATGATGGAAGTGTGGGTAGATGATTTTTCTAATGCACCATTTGAGGATTGGTTGACTTATTTAATATATCGACTTAAAGTAGATGACACTAAGCTAGACATAAATGTAACTAAGCTGCCCATAGTAGTATTTGTCTTGGCAAAGATATATTGGTTAAACTAAATCCAACATACCTTCAATAAAATGTTGATCTATATTGTTGGTTTTGATTTTAAGCCAAGCTGAACACACGACAGGAATACCTCATAATGCATTTAGTCAATGGTATGAATTTAAGTAGGTTGGTCTAGTGGGAAGACGCAATTGATTCACCAAAAATTTCTACCAAATAGTCAACAAATAAAGTAGTATTTTAAGTAAAATTATATATCTCTAGAGACAAAATAAGTGAAAAAGATTTTAAATGTACTTTTCCATAAGGATGATTTTGATTGAGTGGAAATATAAGGCATTTTAGGGGTTATATTCTATTATGGTGGTAGAGGACACTAAAGTTTCAGGGTGTCAATGAAAGATGATGAATTTTGATCAATGATATCGTCAAAGAGCTAAAAATGCTATAGGTTATACATCGATGAATATAGACTTACCATTGATAATAGGTGATATTAATAGAAAATATATGATATTGTAAGTTGATTGTTGATGTTAAAGCATAAAAATTGCCAATTATTGGTTGAATGTAGATGTAAAAGAAATTTGATTTCTATAGTCTCAATTATGGGTATTACTGTGAAAATTGATGTTTGGAGAATCAAGGAAAACAGGGACAAATCATTTGAATGTTTTAAAAGTAGCCTAATATTACGAATTCCGTAAAAGTTTGAAATGACAAGAGTTTTAAAATTTTAATATCTTTAAAATGAAGAGAATTATACTTAGTCATTGAGGGAGTAATCTAACCATTACAAGTAATTGTCCTAAATATTCCCCAATCTTATTAGCATTGGTTGCACTAGATTGTGTCCTCACTTGACTGAAAAGTTATTGGATGTTCAAACTCTTAAGCCATCCCAATAGAATCACCCAAACTTCATAAAGCTTAATGGTTGATTGAAGGATAACGAAAATATGCTCATAGTGCTGTAATGTTGATTTCCTGTGGTGAAGTCTCTGATCGACAACCAAAAGAATCATTTTGTAATGCTTTTGAAGTTATATTTAAATTGTAGTTGATTGATTAATAAAATATTCAAGTGTTAAATCGCCCAAAAATATATAATAATTACTTTATCATCATCAGAAAAATATGATAATTAAGGTATAAATTTATTTGTCTTCTCGAGAATAGCTCATCATCATTGAGGATTCACCAGTAAAATTATCGCTTATGTCATAATTATTCTGATGATGTGCAATGAGAAAAGATTAAATACATGATACTTAAAAAAGAAAAAAAAAAGAGTAAACTCCACTATATCTTAGGAAAAAAATGTTCTTCAAGAGGGCAATCAATGTCACAAATACTAACAATTTGATCCCTTCTAGACATATTAAAGGCTTCAAGATCTTTTAGATGAAATTTAAGCGATCATGTTGACTCTATTGCATTTAATTCATCTGTCTATGATAAATTCTTTCTTAAGATTGTCTCAGCCAACAACTGGCAACATTCTTTAAGGTTTACAAAATCCTTAGGGGTCATTTAGGATTTTTTTTATTTTATTTTTTTTTGTGTTTTTAATTTTTGAATTTTTGATTTTTTTTTAAAATTATTCATTTGTCATAATATACTTAGTTGTGTTTAAAAATACTCAAAACTTGATTTCACATGTTTTGAATGTTCTTTAAAATTAGCTAATTTTTAATTAAAAAAATAAAAACATGGAATGAAGTAGCAAAAGAACTTGTTTTTATAATAAAAGCATGGATAAAAAAGTAAAAGTTAAAAATGATCCCAAGCAAATCGTTAGTTTTTGGCTTTTTTTTTTTTCCCAAACGATTGGTTTCTCATGAATTTGAATATGTTGGATCTTTATCATCAAATCACATCCTTTTTTATCTTTTTTTTAATATTTACATTGCCTCAAAAGTAATTTCTTAAAATTTTGTCTTATATTTTTAACTATTTTGAAGTTAAAAATTTTAAAGTGTGAATGGGATCATTTTTATCATTTTATTAAGATAACGCGTTGTTTTCTTAATATTTTTTTTAAATTATCATTAAAATGCTTAAATGTCTAAAAAACACTTAAAACAACTATCATAATGCTTGCCGCCATTAGCTAATGCTGTCGCTATTGTTGACCACCGCTAGTGTCATTGTCTCACTGGCTATAGCCTCAACGCNTGGCCATGGGAGCTGCTGGGTGGAGCCTCAATGTCTCCTTCACGACGGCCTGGAGATAGATGAGGTTTTGGATGTCTNAAACAAACAAAAGGCTTAGCCCTTAGAATAACCATTCCCGGCCCCTCGCTCATGTCCAGCTTCTCCTTGCCTTCCCATTCAAAGCACTGAATCAACGCAGCCAAAGCCACCGTTATAACCTGAACAGCCAGCGTCACTCCAGGGCACATTCTCCTCCCACTGCCGAACGGCAAGTACTGGAAATGCATTCCTTTGTAGCTCAGCTCTCCATCCTCCAAGAATCGGCTCGGTCGAAACTCCAATGGCTCCTCCCAGTACTTGGGGTCCCTATTCACAGAATATACATTAAAGATTACGGTGTTTCCCTTGCGAAACTCAAATTCGCCGTGTTTGATGTCTTTTGTTGCTTTCCGCATGGCCATGGGAGCTGCTGGGTGGAGCCTCAATGTCTCCTTAACGACGGCCTGGAGATAGATGAGGTTTTGGATGTCCGATTCGTCGATGAGGCGGTCCTTCCCGACGGTGTTGTCAATCTCTTCTCTTGCCTTTTTTAGCTGTTCGGGATGGTTTATGAGCTCGGCTAAAGCCCACTCTGTTGTAGCCGCAGAGGAGTCTGACCCGGCCGTGAAAACATCCTGCACGCAAATAGAAGAAGTGTCCCGTAGAAATGGGAGAATTTTGACATGCATTTGCGTATTGTATGTAGAGATTGGATGTATTTTAAGACAAAATATTGTGTCCCATAAATTGAATTGAAGATATAATTAATGCATGCCACCAAATCTACAGATACACATGTGCTGTGATCCGTGAACAAGGAAATAATATTTTCTAATATTTTAGGATGTACTGAGACTCAACACGCTTTGAAGTACACCTAATTCAAAATCATCTACCGGTACCGAACCCACGTGTAATAAATTTTTTTTTTTTCCGGAAATGAAAAGCTAGGCAGTTAATTATAAATGGAATAGGTTTAAAAACCCTGAGATGGTTTAGATGCACGAGGGATTGCATTATTAAGCTTTTATTTTATTTTATTTTATTTATCTTTTGAAACATATTGTNGCTCGGCTAAAGCCCACTCTGTTGTAGCCGCAGAGGAGTCTGACCCGGCCGTGAAAACATCCTGCAGGCAAATAGAAGAAGTGTCCCGTAGAAATGGCAGAATTTTACATGCATTCGCGTATTGTATGTAGAGATTGGATGTATTTTAAGACAAAATATTGTGTCCCATAAATTGAATTGAAGATATAATTAATGCATGCCACCAAATATACAGATACACATGTGCTGTGATCCGTGAACATGGAAATAATATTTTCTAATATTTTAGGATGTAGTGAGATTCAACACGCTTTGAAGTCCACCTAATTCAAAATCATCTACCGGTACCGAACCCACGTGTAATAATTTTTTTTTTTCCGGAAATGAAAAGCAAGGCAGTTAATTATAAATGGAATAGGTTTAAAAACCCTGAGATAGTTTAGATGCACGAGGGATTGCATTATTAAGCTTTTAATTTAATTTATTTTATTTATCTTTCGAAACATATTGGGGCATTTACATACATTCCACACAATTTTTATGTAGTTACGTATCTAGCAATAAGTTTATTTTTTTACTTTTATGTCAACTAAATCTTATATGTTCATAAAAAAAAAATATCACACTTGTAACACTTTCCTGCAGCAGCAGCTTCTTGGGGTAGGCAACTGCAACTGAAAAACTTAGAAGCTGCAGCTGCCCCAAACAGACCCTTATAGCTCTCAAGGGCGCTAGATTTGTAATGTATTGAAATTGAGTGAAATATATATAGCTCTTCCTGACATGGTATATTTTATTTTTAACAACATTCAAAAATTATTTTGAAAATTTTAAAAGTAAGATGATTTATTTTAAAAATAAAAATAAAAAATATATAAAAATACATTAAACAGACATATTTAAAAAAAAAGGAACATAAAAAAATGATTTCAAATAAATCCCAAATAATANTTTACATACATTCCACACAATTTTTATGTAGTTACGTATCTAGCAATAAGTTTATTTTTTTACTTTTATGTCCACTAAATCTTATATGTTCATAAAAAAAAAATATCACACTTATAACACTTCCCCACAGCAGCAGCTTCTTGGGGTAGGCAACTGCAACTGAAAAATTGAGAAGCTGCAGCTGCCCCAAACAGACTCTTATAGCTCTTACGGACGCTAGATTTGTAATGTATTGAAATTGAGTGAAATATATATAGCTCTTCCACATAGTATATTTTATTTTTAAAAACATTCAAAAATTATTTTGAAATTTTTAAAAGTAAGATGATTTATTTTAAAAATAAAAATAAATAAATAAATAAAAATACATTAAACAGATATATTTTAAAAAAATAAAAAATAGGAACATAAAAAAATGATTTCAAATAAATCTCAAATAATGGATTAAAATGAGTCAAAATCTCTATAAAATTCGTATTGCTCTTTTATAAAGAGAAATTTTTTAAAAGAAATGCTTCTAAAACAAAATTTATGATAAGCAACTTATGTTGTATAAATATATTTTTCTTTTATGATGAAAATAAATAAATAAATAAATCAATAACCATAGCTACCCCATCCAAATCTTATGTATTTATACATCAAGTATCTAAGCTTTTGTTTTCATATTCATAACATTTAAAACTTTTATACCAAATAAAAAATAAATAATTATTATTAACTAAAAAAAGTAAAATACNATTTATACATCAAGTATCTAAGCTTTTGTTTTCATATTCATAACATTTAAAACTTTTATACCAAATAAAAAAAATATAATTATTATTAACTAAAAAAAATAAAATATATATGCCTTTTTCAAACATAGTTAAAGTGAGATAAATACAAAAATAAAAATTGAAGCGCTCGATATGCAATTGCAAAAACATTAGAATTGCGTGGTATGCATGTAAATCATTAAGAAAAATGGAACCTTATAGCAAGCATGAGGGTGCGCAAAAAATGGGATTGGAATAATGTTGGTATATCACATATGGCCACAAGCAACAATTAAGTAATTTATTAAAAAAACATTTCTACACAAAAAAAGAAGAAGAAATTATACCAGAACGAAGCTCTTGATATTTTCTGTCGTTAACTGGATCTCCATCTCCCTGTCCTCTGCAGCATCAAGCAATATATCAAGCAAGTCTTTGTTGCCGTCGACCCCAACACCACGACTCTTCCTCGACGCCTCTTTGCTCGCCATGATCCTCTCCATCAACGCATCGAAATTATCACGCACCTCTTTCATCCTCCTTTTTAATCCCTGAAAGTCAAAAATGCTCAGAAATCCTACGAAATCCCCCAAATAGACCGATCCGNTCTTTGTTGCCGTCGACCCCAACACCACAACTCTTCCTCGACGCCTCTTTGCTCGCCATGATCCTCTCCATCAACGCGTCGAAATTATCCCGCACCTCTTTCATCCTCTTTTTTAATCCCTGCAAATCAAAAATGCTCAGAAATCCTATGAAATCCCCCAAATTGACCGATCCAATGATCTCTGCCACCCCCTTCACCGCTTTCCTCGCAGCCTCGCTATCTCCCGCGGATGCCGTTCCGGTCGTCATTCCGGCGATGACGCTCGTCGTCATCCTAATCAGCTCTTTACTCAGATCAATGGATTCGGCGGCTGCGGATTTGGCCGCCAGAGTTCGAAGCAGAGCACGGAGCTCGCGGCGTCGGATGTAAGCGAGACCGTCGACGGTGCGGGAGGAGAGGAGCTCCGACATGCAGAGTTTTTTCATGAAGCGCCAGTAAGGGCCGTAAGGGGCAAACGCGAATCCGGAAGATTCGTAGGCGAAGTGACGGACAGCGGTGAAGATCGGACGGTCGGCGAGGTCTTGGTCGTGGGTTTTGATGAGTTCCTTTGTGGCGTCGGCGGAGCCGACAAGGATGGCTGGAGTGGAGCCTAGGCGGAGTTGAACGATGGGGCCGTAGCGGGATGTGAGGTGGTGGAGGGATTGGTGGAGAGGAGGGTGGAGGAGGTGGAGGTGGCCGATGATGGGCAGTGATGATGGACTCAGAGAAATTGGTTTGGGAGTCTTGCGGGATCTGGTGATGAAGAAGTTGAGGATGAGAAAGCAGAGGGGGAGGAGGAGGAGTGAGAGGTAGGGGGAGTGGAGGAGTTCTTCCATGGCTGAAGCTGGAGAGGAAGGAGTATTGAGAGAGGAGAAATTGTGGTGGTGTAGAAGGCCACCGGTGGCCTTATAAAAGCGAAAAAAAAAAAATGGCGTCCGGAGAAGAAGAAAATGGACTAATTTGAAAATAAATTTCAGAGCTTTTTAGTTGTATCGTCATGTTGAGTAGGGCCGTTGATAATTAATTTTGGCGGCTAGCACATGAAAAATATAAATATTTAAAGTCTTGTGTAACTAAGTTCACTATTTGTACATGTAAATGCTTTGATAAAAAAAGAAAATTTACATATTTTCACACCTAACACTTAATTTTTTTTAAAAATACTATTATCATTTGTGAAGCATATGCATATCTTCATGCATAAATTTTATGTATTTACATATACAACGCGTTAATTTTTATGGTTTATATTAATATCATCAAAATCTTTTAAATCTTATAAAAGTATTATTATTAATATGTGTTAGAAGATTCATGGTGTTAGAGTTATAGATTATTGTATTAGCATTGCATGAAAGTTCAACATGCACTCATATAAAAGAAAATAACCAGTAGAGGCATAAAAAATTTTACGTGAAAAACTTAAAATGGGAAAAAAACCATGGAGTCTGACCCAGGATAACGTATGTTTTTTTTAAGTGAGAATACACTTAGACGATGTTTGATAGTATAGTATTGACAAGATTTAGGGATGCATTTAACCTAAATATAACCAAACATTGAGAAAATGAAAATTAAATCTAAGACTCGGTTAGAAAAAAAATTTTCACGTTATGTTCTATCTCTATTATGATGTAAATCAACATTTAAAAAACCTCAATGAGAGACAAATTTAAAAGATTTATTCTATCATTGTTAAGCTCCGTCTCCATCACAGGATTTATTGAATATACTAAATCCTACTAAATTCCAATTTCAGCGAAACACTGTTTTAGGCATCACAAAACATAATTAATTCTTCGCTACATTACGTGGTTGATGGTCATCTCCGGAGGAGAAAATATTATGTCCATATCAGATATGTGGATGACATACATAATATTTTCTCTCTAATGATCACAATTTCTCGTGTGAGTGGAATATTATTTAACTCTCAACGACCTGTTTTTAAACTCATGTCTTCATATTTAGTCTTAGGAGAGCAACAATTTAGACTCTATCGTAAAAACTAACATGGTGCTATTCACGTTGTCGTCCAGACATACATTATCTTAGCACAATTTTTTCTATTTCGCATGGGAGAAAGAACATGATGACCCCAAACTGGTTTGAATTGACTCTAAAATCCTAATATTTATTTTGACATGCATATATTTTTATTTATGAAACTAGAAGTGGTTTGAAATTCATTTTGATTTTTGGACCTACTCAAAATTAGGATCGGCCTATTTTTTCAAATATTTTACATTCGTGCATTTTTTATATTAATAGAAACTTGAATAAAAAGATATCAATCTCAATAGGTAACAAAAACAATTTTATACCTACCTCTTGCCCCCTCAAATAATTTCTATTCCGACCTTATCATTGACGAAGAAGCAAATTTATTACGAATTTATTGCTTATATTGCTGTTTAGGCGAGAGCAACCACATGTTTGGACGTAATTTCGCCCTTAAATATGAGCAGCATTGCAACCTAGGGGTCGTTTAATTGAAGGATTTCTTGTGTACTCTAATTTATTTTCAGGGATTTGAGAACATTTGTGTTTCGTATGAATAAGTATAAATACAATGTAAAGTTTTCATAAATTTAAAGTTCACTCCATAGGTCATTTTGACTGAATTTAAATTGCACTGTAAAATGCTATTGACAAACTGTCAACAGTGTTTTCGTTCATTTCTCCTTTTATTTTAAAGGGGTCATCAGCTTGACGATCGTCGTATACTTTCTCTTTCAGGGTGAATCTCTTTTCCGGATTATGTGAATGATCAGAAAAAGGGAAGAGCCAGACCTCGCAAGGAACTTCAAGCATGTTTGTCTGAACAAGATCGGGTAAAAGCACATTAGATTAGTATTCGTGAAAGAGTATCGACATAGACTACCCACAAACCAACGAATCAAGTGTATGTGTCTGTTTCGGGGTCAAGAGCACTCCCAAGGAGACATATCCACTTGGTTAATTATATCTAAGAAGATATCCCAAAATATTCTCGATTAAAAGAGTTCCGCTTTTATTATCATGATCCTGAGGAAATAAACTCACAAAGAGTAGTTATTTCATATGAGAAAGTTTTGATGGTTCAAATCTTTCGCCAAGTCATCAGGTAAAGAGTGAGTCTTTCTCATCTAGAATGGGTAGTGTCTCATCAACATAAAGAACCTATGAAATAACCATGACCACTTGATGGGGATGTCCCTATGCGTCAAAGCACGCCCATACCATAAGGCTAGAGGATAAATCATCGTATCACAAACGGGCGGTAGCTCATAGGCTTTGGGTCACCAAATGATATCAATAAGGTCAACGGAGTAGATGGGGCTCAACAAGGGTAATCAAAGAAAGGGAGAAGTAATCCCTAGAAGGTTGAAACAGTTGGGTACCACGGACTCGTCATCCCAAGCTACTAGAACCTTATGTCTACCCGATCTTGAAGGTAGTCGACCCAACACGACTAAAAATATTTGGTCAGCAATCTGTGAATTGCGTCGTCCATGGGAACATCGACAGCCTTAAGGTTAAAGAAACGAAAATTTATCCTATGACAATCGATTGGAGCCCCAAGAGGTGGGACTTATACCGGTCGAAGCGACGATGAAGTCAAAGAAAAGAAAGAGAGAGANTCGTGTTCGACTCGTTTACATTTCGAGCTTAAAAATTTGTTCGTGTTCAGCTCGTTAGGCTTAACGAACGAGTCAAACACGAGCTGCTTAACGAGCCGAACATGAGCTGTTCACGAACAACGAGCCAAAATGACAACCCTAATGAATGATCAGAAAAAGGGAAGAACCGTACCTCACAAGGAACTTCAAGCGTGTCTGTCTGAACAAGATCAGACAAAAGTACATTAGATTAGTATTCGTGAAAGAGTATCGACATAAACTACCCACAAACCAGTGAATCAAATGTATGTGTCTGTTCTGGGGTCAAGAGCACTCCCAAGGAGACATATCCACTTGATTAATTATATCTAAGAAAATATCTCAGAATACTCTCGATAAAAAAAGTTACATTTTTATTATCATGATCCTGGGGAAATAAACTCACAAAGAATAGTTATTTCATATGAGAAAGTTTTGATGCTTCAAATCTTTTGCCAAGTCATCAGGTAAAAAGTGAGTCTTTCTCATCTCGAATGGGTAGCGTCTCATCAGCATAAAGAACCTACGAAATAACCATGACCATTTGATGGGGATGTCCTTATGCGTCAAAGCACGCCCATACCATAAGGGTAGAGGATAAATTGTCGTATCACAAACGGGCGGTAGCTCATAGGCTTTGGGTCACCAAATGATATCAACAAGGTCAAAGGAGTAGACGGGGCTCAACAAGGGTAGTCAAGGAAAGGGAGAGGTAATCTTTAGAAGGTTGAAGCTGCTGGGTACCACAGACTCGTCATCCCAAGCTACTAGAACCTTATGTCTACCTGATCTTGAAGGTATTCGACCCAACACAACTAAAGATATTTGGTCGGCAATCTGTGAATTGTGTCGTCCATGGGAACATCGACAGCCTTACGGTCAAAGAAACAAAAATTTATCCTATGACTATCGGCTAGAGCCCCAAGAGGTGGGATTTATACATGTCGAAGCGGTGATGAAGTCACAGAAAAGAAAGAGACAGAGAGAGAGAGAGAGAGACATTTAGCTATAAAGCTATAAACACTCCAACAAAAAGACTTACTACACGTCTTGGTCAGGGGGCCTTTTAACACCCTAGACAACCATCTATATAAAAATGTATGTAGGGCTAGTCGTGTTGGAGAAGCGTGGGGGCTTCTCCTCGGGGCATGTAAATATGATGCAGTTATCTACCACAATCTTAAGTGTGGAGACTATTAAATATGACTTGGTTACAGTCATGCATGCAGTCTATTTTAAAACATACCCAAAGAGCATGCAAAAAAGTAAAGAGAAGTTTTGAAAAGTCCTGATTCGTTTAACCCTAAAATTTAATAATCTTAATCTTTTATTTGGATTTTTAAGTAGAAAAATTATAAATTTCAAGTCCATAATGAGCCTAGATTATAATTTTCATGGAATCTCTGATGCACGGAAATAAATAATAAAATACAATCCAGGCATGCAGATACTCAATAAAAAGAGTAAAGCGTTCAAAAATATACATAAGGAAGCCAAATTTCATTAGGCCTACGAGATATCCCAAGAAAGCTGGAGATGCGGTCAGACTCCACACATGCATGCCCAGTCCCAAATTTATACAAAAATATAGAATTCAGACTTAAGGTACAGGACACGAGCTGCTGCTCCTGGTCCCCGTCACGTGGTTTAATGCATCATCTACCTTGAAACTCATGTTCATATCTTATTTCTGATACAGACTCAATCTAGGGACTCTGTTAAATACATTGAAAGAGAAAATAAAAGACTCAACCTAGATGAAAACAAGAGTTAGCAACAAAAGCCATGTAATGTAAAATAGATTGTGCCTTATAATTGTGGGATTTGAATAACACCTGCAAACAAAAGAGATAGAAATCATTGCATGCTCCCTCATAGCGGTACCTGTGTATTTGCAAATAAATAGACATGGATCCCTACAGAAGAACACCCTATTATACTACTATGCACATTAAGCGCACTAACACACCAAAAAGCAGAAGGGCGATGCATGGCTAGCACAAGGAAAACCAACACAGTACAATAATCAAAGGCATCTAAAAGCACTGCTTAACACCCTAAATCCTAGCCTATCACACCATGTAACAAAAAGTGTCCTAACCTAGCTTCTAAGTGCATAGGGTAAAGTCTCTAAATACCGTATGGATTTGACTGGGTCTGCACGTCAGCGCTGTTCTAAAGATCCGATTGATCTAAAGCACGTCACAAGGAGGGGAGACATTTAAAATAAGTGACCTTACATATGACTTAACTTATATATTTTAAAAGTACAACGAATAATATATAAATAGTAGAAATATCTAGTTTATACTTTTAAAATAAAAGACTTAGAATGTGGGTCTGTAACACATATGACACACATTAGAACCCTTGGATGCTTAGCACAGTCATACTAATGTCAATCCAGATTACTTTACCGCATTGCTCCTCAGGATCAACCCAGCGAGCAATGCTCATTAAGGCATCACGACAGATATGGGGTCACTCTTCCAACAAGTATGAATGGGCAATCATACAAACATACAAGAAGCTCACATTGTCATTGTTTTACTAAGGCACGAAATAATCACAATAGGTGCCCAAAAGGGCGAAACACACATCATGCAAATGGATGCAAAGATGTCACATGCAACATGACACACATGAATAGGATGTACCAGTATGAACATACTACCTATGTGAGAAATTATGCATGCCCGGGGACCCGGGTCTCCATGAGACAAGTAGACACCGGTTATAAGTGAGCTTACATCGAGTAACAAGATACCTATGAAAAGGATTCACACCTTACGCACGAGGGACTCAATGAGCACACATGCAAACATGCAAGATATGCAACAAGCATATGACAAAAGTGATGACTACAATAATTATATCTATACTCAACTATGGTTGTTATAGTTTCACCATAAGTACACCAATTATTATCTCAATTACACTTAACAATAGTTTATTGGGTTATTTTAAATCACTTATAATTTCAACATCATCTTGCAATCTCATATTTTCTAATCTAAGTGAAGAGCGGACCTCTGTAATCCTAATTATATAGTGGATTATTTTGATTGGGTTAAACTCTATGAGTTTTTGACTTTTATAGGATTTTTCACATTAAATAATATTGGTGTCTCCTCACCTGACTTTTTTATCTGTATATGAGTTGGATCTTTGTGCAGTGCTATAACATTAAATTATCACTCAACTACTGTGAATTTTGAAGCTTGCAATAATTAGTGATAGATCATTGCACTTTAGTACAACAAAATGAATATGTTATATTAGTGGATGAAAGTAAATTTGACATTTCAAAAATACTTTTAATTATTATATATCAGGAGGTTAATCAAAATATTTAAACACCAAAAAGTCCCTTTGATTTTCAAGTTAAATGATCAACTTAAATTAATGTGAGCAACAATTAATATCAATTTAATAAAATTTTCTCTTTAAAATGAAAATGTGAAAGTACATGAACATGAATCCACTTACATTAGTTTAGTAGTTAATGTTAGATTAATTGTAAACCTCAAACTTTGTTATTATAAGAAGTTTTTAAATGAGAGATACTCTCAAAGCTCTTCTAGGATATTCTTTGTCTTCTTTTGCTTTCCTTTTTCTTCTTGAAACTCTGGTTGTCTCCTTTTCTGATCTTACCTTTCACCCCCCTCACTTTGATTAGGGGTAACACTTTATGCAGGCTATGAATTGTTTGTCATTTTCACCCGTCCCATCTTCTATTATAGCCTCTATTATTGGTCATGGTCATTCTTTTAACTGGAAAGTGATATTTCTTCGCATATCTTTAATCTTACAAATTTTAATCTTTCATTCATTCCTTGTATAAATAAGATTTTTTTTTTTCCAGAAGAGAAGGTGGATTAATGTTCCAAGCAATGAAGGCTTGAGCTGATCAGATACACTTTGGGTGCACCCCATTTTACAATAAGTTGTTGCAAGCTATTAAAAATATTTTGATATTGAAAGGTTAAGTTGAGTTAATATCTCTCAATGAAGGCTTTTTTTCTTCAAAAAATTAACTGTGTTGAGGATGAATATATGGTAATGTTGGGAGTGTCGTAGTTTATAGGTTATAAACGCTTCATTTTTTTAGACTAACAATTTTAAATCTATTAAAGAGAGCTTTCATGAGGTTCCTATGCGAGTTAAGTTTTATAATCTCTCTCATTATTATATGTTTGCAAAAGGGATTTCCAAAATAGTTAGTAAGATATGTATTCCTTTGATTGTATATCCTCTTACATTAAAGAATCCAGTCTTACTCATGCTCAATTATTATTAAGATTAATATATGATTTGGTTTTTATTAATGTTAATAAGAGAATTACTTAAGAAGTGATTTATGAATGGAAACATTATGCATATAAGGATTGTTCTTCTTTTGCAAATGATTCTTCTTCATGCCCTAAACCTTTGAATTATAAACCACCTGATTAAGATGCTTCTATGTATGGAAGAAACCTCATTAAGAATTAAAGGCTAAGGCCTAATAGAAGTAATATTAGACATGTTGATCATATCTCTAATAATCAATGTACTTCTTCTTCAATCCCTTATGCTTCCCTTCCTCTTCCTTCCCTTGAACTTAACAGTCCTATTTCCAACACATATATTAATATGGAATCTTTCATAGGGAATTCACTTATCATACTGTAAATACATGGTATGCAAGACTAAAAATCATGTATGTTGTGTTGTAAAGAGTTGAGTATCTCTCTCCCTTTTCTCATTACATAAATAGTAATCTACTTCTTGCAAAATTATCTAGTAACACCAATTCTTGATCGTCTACCTCTAATGGAAAAAGGGTAGGTCTAAAGGGACAATTTCTCATTCTTAACATTTGTACATTTGCCCATTTTCTTTCAAAACATGGAGATATTAAATGTATGTAATTTTATCAACAATGTTAGTATCTCTGACTATAAAAATCATGTTAAAGAGAAACTTCCTTTTTTCTTCAGCTTTTGACCAATTCCTTATGAATCAGTTCAATATTTTTTTTCAAATGAGATGAGTATTAACAACTTTCATATTGTTGATAATGGTTAAATCTAGGTTAAATGGAACTCCTTCCAATATTATTAATGCTACGAACATTCAAGGTAAATACATTCATCATCAACGCAACAACAACAAGCCTTTATCCCACTAAGTGGGTTCGGCTACATGAATCATTTTTCTCCATTGCATCCTAATAAGTGTCATATTTTCACTTACTTCTAATATTAAGATCATTTTTTATACAATATGCCCAACTCTTTTTAGGTCTACCCTTGTCTTTCCTAAAGAAATCAAATCTAAAAGATTTGCCCTCGTAACAGCATAATCAAATGGATTTCATACTAAAACTTTCCATAGTTTGAAACTAAATATTTCCAAAGTTTTCTATATAAAAATCGTGGTGTCTTCTCTCACTACTTTCCTTTTATATATGTGTGTGTGTTAAATCTCATACTACTCTGAGACACTAATTTATTACTCTAACGTTGTGGATCACTCAAACTTCCATATTCATTTGTAAAACATCCAAATCATAAACATCATATAAAAGCATCACTATTGTTTACTTTTTCAAAGCGAATCATCTTTTCATACATAGGTTTATAACACCAGGTATAATAAATATAAATATAAAAGTTTAGGTATTTGATATAAAAACACATAAAAATATATGCATGTAAATTTCCCTCCTTTTTATTCATGTAATTATTTATTTGCAAAAATAAATTTAAGTAACTTTACATTAAAGTGTGAGTTTAAATGGGTCCTTGGTAACATTGCTTGATTTGGTTATGCCCATTTAAATGAACGGAGCACATGAAATAGAATTCATTATTAATGAGGTGCTCTGGTCTAATTAACACCTCTCGCGCTTTTGCTCATCTCTGAATCATCATTTTATGCATTTACGCTACATCCCTCTCTGGCCACGTTTTATTACAAAGAAACTTATGGCCATAATAGAAAGGGGTTTGGTAGAGCATGCGGCCATGGATGCTCCACCTATGCGCGGCCATGGATGCTCCACCTATGCCTTCNGGCCATGGATGCTCCACCTATGCCTTTATCGTACCACTTGGCTTTTAAGCGAAGTGTTTCCCACTTCCCAGCTCACAAAAAGTATCAATTAAATATGACTTTCCGGTATTCTAATAAAAAAATATATTATTAGGTTTTATTAGGTACAGTCAACAGTGAGCGGAGATAAATATTTTTTCGATTTTTTTTTTGGCGTGGTGATTTATTATTACTATTATTAGAACTGATATGCACGTAAATAACATATGATATTTTTGTTTAATATTTAAAATTATAACCAGCAGCTAAATTTTATAGCCTACATAGTTTACAGTTTGTGCAGCTCCATATTATGGCCTCTGTTACAACTCACCAATATAACATGTGTAACTAACTATAGTCTATGTGGCTCTCAGCTCGAGTAGCTCCCGACTAGCTTCTGCAGCCTATGAACGTCATCACAGCCAGCCATTACGGCCTACGTGAGCAACTACGACCTATGTGACTCACAACTTGTGCAACTTCCGACTTCAGCACCCTCGATCTACCAAAAATTATCCCAGCTTACAAGTACGGCCTATGTGACAACCTATGACAAGCTAAATTTACAACTTGTGCAGTCTCCGACTCTGGGCCCTACGGCCTACGAACGTTATCACAACTCACTGTTATAACATACATGATTAGCTACGACAAATATGGCTCACAGCTCGTGCAGCTGCCGACTTTAGTTCTCGCGATCTACGGATATCGTCTCAACTCACCATTACGACCCATGTGATCAACTACAGTCAATATGATGTACAACTCGTGCATCCCCCGACCCCGACCTATTTATCTTTCGCATACCTTGGAAGGTTATTGATTACTCTACACCATATTTAAATGTTAGTCTCTGTGTCGAAAGGTTTGGCAAAGTCTTTACCTGAACTTAAAATGCAACTTCATAGCTGAATACATGGTTACGTGGATTTCTATCTTCATTTACTTTACATTTAATCACTTATGTTAATGTTCTAGAGATCAACAATCATCCCCATCTGTACTTTCATTCTCGGCAAAATTTTATTTTACGGAGGCAAACTTAACTTTGCATACTGTTGAACATGATGTTTGTTGTAGCTCACAAAGACTATTTGCTTAATTTTTAACTGTTCTTCTCGCCCTTTTCATTCCTAAATACTCGACTAATTTAATCTCAATTTCCTTATTGTTGTCCTTTTCATCCCCAAATACTCCATTGATATTTATAATTGTTTTTTTATCTTGCTCTTTTTCATTCCCAAATTCATGATGATTGTTGTTTTAATATTTTTTTTTGGGATATTACGTGCGTCAACACTTTCATATTTTTCTATCTCACGCCTAAACTTTCATAATTACAAATATCATATGAAAGTAACACTCATTATCACATTTTTATAGTCAAATCCATCTTTTCATCCATAGATAAAGTGTTATATGTGTAAAAATGAAAGTTTAGGTGTGAGATAGGTAAATCCACAAGAATTGGCTCCTATGTATGAAATTTTCCCTTTATTATTTATTTTTATTGTTATGTTACTCACTGTTAAGTGAGATGTCAGTTCTAGATGTACTATTCGAACGCATGAGTTTTAGAGGGTTCTAAATGTATTTTCTATTTCCATGAACGAGTTATTACGACTGGAATGATTATCTTACAAACAACACAACAATACAAAATAAAAAATGTCATTTTTTTTTCATAAACAACTGTTGCACAGTTCTACAATACAAACAAACACACAATTTTTCAACTGCAACTTTCCCAAAACTAATGATGTCTTGATTGTCAGAGGTATTATGATTAATAAGTCAGATGTTTGAATCATAATGTAACTCATAATTATACCTTTTTTATTGTAAGTTTGACTACTCTTTAATAAAGAGATGTATTCCTCATGAGAATTTTTATATTTTAAGTGATAATAACACTTCATTCTCTGTGAAGTAGATTCTTTTGTTTCTAATATTATTAAGAAAATTTTCTTATAGTTGTTCATGCTATAACTTATTATATTTGGAGAGAGAGGACTGGAAGAATTTTTAAATAGTCTTTTTCTTCTATTGTTATTATGATTTTTAATATTTAGAAAATTATTAAGTGGAATGGTAGAAGATGAAAGTATAAAGAAGATATTCCTTCGTATTTTAATGATCTTTATAAATAATAATATTTATTTTTTTTGTGATATTTATTGTTTGTTTAGGTTGTTTTTGCTTTCTCTTTTGTTTAGATTGTCATGTTCTTCTCTTTTTTTAGTTTATTATCTATTTTGATTATATCTCATTACATCCCTATATTTTTGCTTTGAATTTATACTAATCTTTTGGTGGGTTATTCGTTTTGCTTTTATTTTTGTTTTTTTTTCTTTATGATCCATTTTATTTTGTTATTGTTCTTTTCTTTTGTTTAGTTTGGGTTGAGTTTTGTTGGTTTCCTACCAGTTATTAAAATTCAATTGTTTTTGTTTTAGATATCCATAATGCTTGGAAGGAAGTTCCATATGTTTCTTTTGGGTAAGTTTATGAGCACATTGGTCGTTGTCCTTTTGAATGTTGAGCTTCTTATCTGTTGTCAGATCGTTTATGTGAAATTTTCATTGTTGCCTATTTATTTTTCTTAAATCCTTGGAGTTTTTGGAAGGTATTTCATTGCTTTTCTTTCATTTGCTTTTTAGCTTAAGCTTTAATGTGAACTTTATCCATCTTTCAAGTTTTCTCTTATACGCTTCTTTTCTTTCGGATCTTTATATATCTCATTGATTCTCTTTTTTTTCTCTTGTTCGCTATTATTCATTGCTCCTTCTTCGACCTTTTTATTGTCAATTGTGTTGGGTTTTTGGATTATTAACATGTTTAAATAAATATCTTAGCATTTCCTTATCAATACTCTGATATTATTAAATGTTTTTATTGATATTTTTTTTGCTTTAATGACAGTCTTCTGTTCTGAATTGCTATATTCTTGTTATTTTCCTTTTCGCCAATTTTTGGTTGAGCTATGATGATCTCAAGCCATTTATTAAAATTCAACCTCATATTTGAATATTTATAATGCTTTTGATTTTAGATATTCAATATACTTGAAAGAAATTTAATATTTCTCTTTCAGGTAAGTTTATGAGTTCATTTTTCTGGTTTGAGCTTTCAGAATTTCAGCCTTTTACTAATATTCAGCTAGATTTCCTGGGGTTCTTTTATTATTTTGCATATTGGTATGCTCTTGCATTTCTTGAAAAAATTTGGCCACGGTTGGATGTCTGATTCTTATTGTCCTCCTTCTGTTGTTGGATGTTGATCTTCTTCTCTAGTGTCGGATTCTTCTTTTGGGTTCAGGTGGAGACAATACTTGGTTGATATTCAGAGCTATTTGAATTTGTTACTTCAAAATTCAAGTTGTGTTGAGGCTTGGTTCGCAATTCTTGATTGAGCGTCTTTACTGTCTGAAAGCTTTTTCTTTGTCAAACCTTCTTAGGAGGGCTCGTGTTATTTTTGCCTCTTTGATTTTTCATGATTGTTTGTTGTTTTATAAGTTNATGTCTGATTCTTATTGTCCTCCTTCTGTTGTTGGATGTTGATCTTCTTCTCTAGTGTCGGATTCTTCTTTTTGGTTCAGGTGGAGACAATACTTGGTTGATATTCAGAGCTATTTGGATTTGTTACTTCAAAATTCAAGTTGTGTTGAGGCTTGGTTCGCAATTCTTGATTGAGCGTCTTTACTGTCTGAAAGCTTTTTCTTTGTCAAACCTTCTTAGGAGGGCTCGTGTTATTTTTGCCTCTTTGATTTTTCATGATTGTTTGTTGTTTTATAAGTTTTTTTTTATTTATTTATTTTAATTTTCTAATGCTCTTTGTTTGGAGAAAAATTTGCGTATGTAAGAGTTTTGCAGCGCTGCGTACATCATCGGAGGTTATTCAGAAGGTATTGGGGGTTTATAGATAGGTTACAGAGATGTTACAGGGGGTATAACGCGAATATAACCTCTCACTACTTCTCAATAACCTCTGATGTACGTAACTTTGCAAACGTTTTACGTACGCAAATTTTTCTTGTTTGTTTGCGTTTGTTTATACGGCGTTGAGTTGCGCTCATTCTTATTTCTAACATAGTTGGGTGTGACCCTCATCTTGTCTGAAAAAGGAGAGGGAGAGAGAGATTTCTTAGGAACAAATAATCATGCTACTGCCAACAAATATTTTTTTAGAGGTCATTTATATTTATTTATACATTAATTGAGCAAAATACTAAGGTTTTCTCATTCCTATAATATAACATGATATTTTTGCTTGACCTAAAAGAATATAACAATTAATTTAATAAGAAATCAATAATTTTAAAAATATATACTTTTTGCGGTTGCTAAACTGTCATTTTCATATACATATAGGTTGTATTTGAGACAGTTTGTGCGTTTCAAGATAAGTGATAAACTGTTTAACCTGAAACCTGACATACGGCTCTCCCGAGTGTTTCTACCCGTGACCTGCTTTTACTGTAAAAACTTAAGCGCGGTTTAAGATAAGCTGACAAAATGTGCGAATCAAATGTTACAACAGCGTTTTGAAAATCTCGTCCGCACTTATAAGCTGCCCCAAACGGGCCCTTAATTTGCAACGTCATGGAATTAGGTTTTTTAATATTAATTTTGAACAATTAATTTCTAAAAGCTGGCTGTTCATGATATTTAATTTCGTCAGGTGTTATTTTGTTCGTGATATAAATATAAATATTTATTATTTAATAAAAAATTGTAAATGTTTGCTTCCGTAGCATAGTGGTAGTGCGTTCGCTTCGTAAGCGAAAGGTCGCGAGTTCGATCCTCGCCGGGAGCTGCATCCCATGAAAAGTTTATGATAAGCTGTAAATTATATTTTATTTATTTAAAGTAAATGTTTAATAAATCTATAAATATTTTTGTTTATAATAATATTTGCGTATAACTCGAAGAAATGTATGTAAATTATATTTTATTTATTTAAAGTAAATGTTTAATAAATCTATAAATATTTTTGTTTATAATAATATTTGCGTATAACTCGAAGAAATGTAATGTAATAATTATCTAAATAAAAATTTTAATATAAAATGAGATTTTAAAACTACTTTTATATTTAAAGTAGCTTAGAATTCTTTTTTAGCAATAATATTTTCATACATGTCTTAAATTTTTTAGTTAATAAAGAAATATTACGTAATAATGATCCAAGTATAATTTTCTTTTTATAATGAAAAAGTCATTTATTCCGATTTTTATCTTTTCAAATGTTAATACTTAAGCCAATAATTTGTTATGTAACTATTTTAAAACACATTCAAATTTAATAATAGTTGATAAAAATATAAAAAGAAATAATTACAATAATTAGGGTTGTAATCTAGAGTATGTTTGGGGCAGCTTTTACGTTTCAGCATAAGCAGGTTATTCTGAAATGCGGCCCGCGGGTCTGCATTTAGTTAAAAAACCTAAACATGGGAGACCATGTTTTCAAGTCATCCAGTATGCTCTACATCCATATTGCTTCATTCATCACCTCTGTGGATGCTATGTACTTAGTCTCTGTAGTAGACAAAACAATAATAAATTGAAGAATCGATCTTCAACTGACTAGACCTCCTGCCAATGTAAATAAAAAGTGAGTCGTAGATCAGCATCTTTTCTTATCATCATATAGTCTGAATCAGTACATCTTCCTTACAAATCAGTAATAGATGTCTCTTTCAAGCGTTAAAATGACAACAACTATATGTTTTATATACAAATGATTGTGCAAAACAATGAAAAAAATAAATTTACACAACAAACAAACAAAACGCAATGCAAAGAGATGATTAAAGTACATTAACTTGAAATAATTCAAATATAAGAAAGCTAATATAAGTATAGATAAATATAGATAGATATGTAATGATGATCATAACAAAGAATTACACACACAGATAGATAGATAGATATATATATATATATATATNGGGGGGGGGGGTCTTCTAACACCCTAGACGCATTAGACAATCACCTATATAAAAATGTATGTAGGGCTAGTCGGGTTGGAGAAGCGCGGGGGCTTCTCATCGGGGCATGTAAATATGATGCAGTTATCTACCACAATCTTAAGTGTGGAGACTCTATTAAATATGACTTGGTTACGGTAATGCATGCAGTTTATTTTAAAACACACCCAAAGGCCATGCAAAAAAGTAAAGAGAAGTTTTGAAAAGTCCTTATTCTTTTAACCCTAAAATTTGATAATTTTAATCTTTTATTTGTTTTTTTAATTAGAAAAATTACAACTTTCAAGTCTTTAATGAGCCTAGATTATAATTTTTGTGTAATCCCTAATGCACAGAAATAAATAATAAAAAACAATCCAGACATGCAGATACTCAATAAAAAGAGTAAAGCATTCAAAAATATATATAAGGAAGCCAAATGTCGTTAGGCCGGCGAGATATCCCAAGAAAGCTGGAAATGCGGTCAAACTCTATGCATACATGCCCAGTCTCAGATCTATACAAAAATATAGAATTCAGACTTAAGGTACAGAACACGAGTTGCTGCTCCTGGTCCCCGACACGTGGTTTGATGCATCATTTACCTTGAAACTCATGTTCATATCTTATTTCTGAAACAGACTCAATCTAGGGACTCTGTTAAATACATTGAAAGAGAAAATAAAAGACTCAACCTAGATGAAAACAAGAGTTAGCAGCAAAAGACATGTAATGCAAAATAGATAAGTGAATTCCCTATGAAAGATTCCATATTAATATATGTGTTGGAAATAGGACTGTTAAGTTCAAGGGAAGGAAGAGGAACAGAAGCATAAGGGATTGAAGAAGTACCTTGATCATTAGAGAGATGATCAACATGTCTAATATTACTTCTATTAGGCCTTAGCCTTTAATTATTCATGAGGTTTCTTCCGTACATAGATGCATCTTAATCAGGTGGTTTATAATTCGAAGGTTTAGGGCATGAAGAAGAATCATATGCAAAAGAAGAACAATCCTTATATGTAGAATGTTTCCATTCATAAATCATTTCTTAAATAATTCTCTTATTAACATTAATAAAAAACCAAATCATATATTAATCTTAATAATAATTGAGCATGAGTAAGACTAGATTCTTTAGTGTAAGAGGATATACAATCAATGGAATACATATCATACTGGCTATTTTGGAAATCCCTTTTGCAAACATATAATAATGAGGGAGATTATGAAACTTAACTCGCATAGGAACCTCATGAAAGTCCTCTCTAAAAGATTTAAAATTGTTAGTATAAAAAAATGAAGCATTTATAACCAATAAACCACGACACTCCCAACTTTACCATATATTCATCCTCAACACCGTTAAATTTTAGAAGAAAAAAAACCTTCATTGAGAGATATTAACTCAACGTAACCTTTCAATATCAAAATATTTTTAATAGCTTGCAACAACTTATTGTAAAATGGGTGCACCCAAGGTGTATCTGACCAGCTCACGCCTTCATTGCTTGGAACATTAATCCACCTCCTCTTTTGGAAAAAAAATCTTATTTCTACAAGGAATGAATGAAAGATTAAAATTTGTAAGATTAGGGATATGCAAAGAAAATATCCCTTTCCAGTTAAAAGAATGATCATGACCAATAATAAAGGCTATAACAGAAGATGGGACGGGTGGAATTGACAAACAATTCATAGCCTGCATAAAGTGTTACCCCTAAGCAAAGTGAGGGGGGTGAAAGGTAAGATCAGAAAAGGAGACAACCGGGGTTTTAAGAGGAAAAAGGAAAGCAAAAGAAGACAAAGAATATCCTAGAAGAGCTTTGAGAGTAGCTCTCATTTAAAAACTCCCCATAATAGCAAAGTTTGAGGTTTACAATTAATCTAACATTAACTACTAAACTAATGCAAGTGGATTCATGTTCATGTACTTTCACATTTTCATTTTAAAGAGACCCACATTGTAAGTCCTCTATTTTAAAAGTATAAAATAGATATTTCTACTATTTATATATTATTGGCTCTACTTTTAAAATGTATACGTTAAGTCATATGTAAGGTCACTTATTTTAAATATCTCCCCTCCTTGTGACGTGTTTTAGATCACTTGGATCTTTAGAACAACGCCGACATGCCGACCCAATCAAATTCATACGGTATTTAGAGACTTTACCCTATGCACTTAGAAGCTAGGTTAGGGCACTTTTCGTTACATTGTGTGATAAACTAGGATTTAGGGTGTTAAGTAGTGTTTTTAGATGCCTTTGATTATTGTACTATGTTGGTTTTCCTTGTGCTAGCCATGCATCGCCCTTCTGTTTTTGGTGTGCTAGTGCGCTTAATGTGCATAGTAGTATAATAGGGTGTTCTTCTGCAGGGAGCCATGTCTATTTATTTGCAAATACACAAGTACCACTATGAGGGAGCATGCAATGATTTCTATCTCCTTTTGTAAATACATGATATGCAAGGCTAAAAATCACCTATGTTGTGTTGTAAAGAGTTGAGTATTCCTCTCCCTTTTCTCATTACAGAAATAATAATCTACTTGCAAAATTATCTAGTAACACCAATTCTTGATTGTCTACCTCTAATGGAAAAAGGGTAGGTCTAAAGGGACAATTTCTCATTCTTAACATTTGTACATTTGCCCATGTTCTTTCCAAACATGGAGATATTAAATGTATGTAATTTTATCAACAATGTTAGTATCTCTGGCTATAAAAATCATGTTAAAGAGGAACTTCCTTTTTTCTTCAGCCTTTGACCACTTCCTTATGAATCAGTTCAATATTTTTTTCAAATGAGATGAGTATTAGCAACTTTCATATTGTTGATAAAGGTTGAATCTAGGTTAAATGGAATCCTTCCAATATTATTAATGCTACGAACATTCAAGGTAAATACATTCATCATCAACGCAACAACAACAAGCCTTTATCCCACTAAGTGGGTTCGGCTACATGAATCATTTTTCTCCATTGCATCCTAATAAGTGTCATATTTTCACTTACTTCTAATAATAAGATCATTTTTTATACAATATGCCCAAGTCTCTTTAGGTCTACCCCTGTCTTTCCTAAAGAAATCAAATCTAAAAGATTTGCTCTCGTAACAGCATAATTAGATGGATTTCATACTAAACCTTTCCATAGTTTGAAACTAAATATTTCCAAAGTTTTCTATATAAAAATAGTGGTGTCTTCTCTCACTACTTTCCTTTTATATGTGTGTGTTGGATCTCATACTACTCTGAGACACTAATTTATCACTCTAACACTGTGAATCACTCAAACTTCCATATTCATCTGTAAAACATCCAAATCATTAACATCATATAAAAATATCACTATTATTTACCTTTTCAAAGTGAATCATCTATTCATACNATGTATAGAAGAAACCTCATTAAGAATTAAAGGCTAAGGCCTAATAGAAGTAATATTAGACATGTTGATCATCTCTCTAATAATCAAGGTACTTATTCTTCGATCCCTTATGCTTCCCTTCCTCTTCCTTCCCTTGAACTTAACACTCCTATTTCCTACACATATATTAATATGGAATCTTTCATAGGGAATTCACTTATCATACTGTAAATACATGGTATGCAAGACTAAAAATCACCTATGTTGTGTTGTAAAGAGTTGTATCCCTCTCCCTTTCCTCATTACAGAAATAATAATCTACTTCTTGCAAAATTTTCTAGTAACACCAATTCTTGATCGTCTACCTCTAATGGAAAAAGGGTAGGTCTAAAGGGACAATTTCTCATTCTTAACATTTGTACATTTGCCCATTTTCTTTCAAAACATGGAGATATTAAATGTATGTAATTTTATCAACAATGTTAGTATCTCTGACTATAAAAATCATGTTAAAGAGGAACTTCCTTTTTTCTTCAGCCTTTGACCAATTCCTTATGAATCAATTCAATATTTTTTCAAATGAGATGAGTATTAACAACTTTCATATTGTTGATAATGGTTGAATCTAAGTTAAATGGAATCCTTCAATATTATTAATGCTACGAACATTCAAGGTAAATACATTCATCATCAACGACAACAACAACCCCCCTTTATCCCACTAAGTTTGTTTGGCTACCCGAATCATTTTTCTCCATTGCATCCTAATAAGTGTCATATTTTCACTTACTTCTAATATTAAGATCATTTTTTTATACAGTATGCCCAAGTCTCTTTAGGTCTACCCTTGTCTTTCCTAAATAAATCAAATCTAAAAGATTTGCTCTCGTAACAGGATAATCAGATGGATTTCATACTAAACCTTTCCATAGTTTGAAACTAAATATTTCCAAAGTTTTCTATATAAAAATCGTGGTGTCTTCTCTCACTACTTTCCTTTTATATGTGTGTGTGTGTTGGATCTCATATTACTCTGAGACACTAATTTATTACTCTAACGTTGCAGATCACGCAAACTTCCATATTCATCTGTAAAACATCTAAATCATTAACATCATATAAAAATATCACTATTATTTACTTTTTCAAAGTGATTCATCTTTTCATACATAGGTTTATACCACCAAGTATAATAAATATAAATATAAAAGTTTAGGTATTTGATATAAAAACACATAAAAATATATGCATGTAAATTTCCCTCCTTTTTATTCATGTAATTGTTTATTTGCAAAATTAAATTTAAGTAACTTTACATTAAAGTGTGGGTTTAAATGGGTCCTTGGTAACATTGCTTGATTTGGTTATGCCCATTTAAATGAACGGACCACATGAAATAGAATTCATTATTAATGAGGTGCTCTGGTCTTGCTTCTCTGAATCATCATTTTATGCATTTACGCTACATCCTTCTCTGGCCACGGTTTCCCTTTAATTGATATTTATTACAAAGAAACTTATGGCCATAATAGAAAGGGGTTTGGTAGAGCATGCGGCCATGGAAGCTCCACCTATGCGCGGCCATGGATGCTCGTGGCCATGGATGCTCCACCTATGCCTTTNTGGTTATGCCCATTTAAATGAACGGAGCACATGAAATAGAATTCATTATTAATGAGGTGCTCTGGTCTAATTGACACCTCTATTGCGCTTTTGTTCATCTCTGAATCATCATTTTATGCATTTACTCTACATCCCTCTCTGGCAACGCTTTCCCTATAGTTGATATTTATTACAAAGAAACTTATGGCCATGATAGAAAGGGGCTGGTAGAGCATGCGGCCATGGATGCTCCACCTATGCTTTTATCGTACCACTTGGCTTTCAAGCGAAGTGTTTCCCACTTCCCAGCTCACAAAAAGTATCAATTAAATATGACTTTCCGGTATTCTAATAAAAAAATATATTATTAGGTTTTATTAGGTACAGTCAACAGTGAGCGGAGATAAATATTTTTTCGATTTTTTTTTTTTGGCGTGGTGATTTATTATTACTATTATTAGAACTGATATGCACGTAAATAACATATGATATTTTTGTTTAATATTTAAAATTATAACCAGCAGCTAAATTTCAGTTTGTGCAGCTCCATATTCTGGCCCCTGTGACCTATGAATGTTATTACAACTCACCAATATAATCTGTGTAACTAACTATAGTCTATGTGGCTCACAGCTTGAGTAGCTCTTGACTAGCTTCTGCAGCCTATGAACGTCATCACAGCCCGCCATTACGGCCTACGTGACCAACTACGACCTATGTGACTCACAACTCGTGCAACTCCCGGCTTCAGCACCCTCGATCTACCAAAAATTATCCCAACTTACAAGTACGGCCTATGTGACAACCTACGACAAGCTAAATTTACAGCTTGTGCAGTCTCCGACTCTGGGCCCTACGACCCACGAACGTTATCACAACTCATTGTTATAACATACATGATTAATTACGACAAATATGGCTCACAGGTCGTGCAACTGCCGACTTTAGTTCATGCGATCTATGGGTATCGTCTCAGCTCACAATTACAACCTATGTGATCAACTACAGTCTATATAGTGTACAACTCGTGCATCCCACGACCCCAGCCTATTTATCTTTCACATACCTTGGAAGGTCATTGATTACTCTACACCATATTTAAATGTTAGTCATTGTGTCGAAAGGTTTGGCAAAGGCTTTGCCTAAACTTAAAGTGCATCTTCATAGCTGAATACATGGTTACGTGGATTTCTATCTTCATTTACTTTACATTTAATCAATTATGTTAATGTTCTAGAGATCAACAATCATCCCCATCTGTACTTTCAATTTTATTTTACGGAGGCAAACTTAACTTTGCTTACCGTTGAACATGATGTTTGTTGTAGCTCACAAAGAGTATTTGCTTAATTTTTAACTGTTCTTCTCGCCCTTTTCATTCCTAAATACTCGATTAATTTAATCTCAATTTTCTTTATTGTTGTCCTTTTTCATCCCCAAATACTCCATTGATATTCACAATTGTTTTTTTTTTCATCTTGCTCTTTTTCATTTCCAAATACATGATGATTGTTGTTTTAATATTTTTTTTGGGGCTGTTACGTTCATCAAAACTTTCATATTTTTCTATCTCACACCTAAACTTTCATAATTACAAATATCATATGAAAGTAACACTCATTATCACATTTTTATAGTCAAATCCATCTTTTCATCCATAGATAAAGTGTTATATGTGTAAAAATGAAAGTTTAGGTGTGAGATAGGTAAATCCACAAGAATTGGCTCCTATGTATGAAATTTTCCCTTTATTATTTATTTTTATTGTTATGTTACTCATTGTTAAGTGAGATACCAGTTCTAGATGTGCTATTTGAACGTATGAGTTTTAGAGGGTTCTAAATGTATTTTCTATTTCCATGAATGAGTTATTACGTCTGGAATGATTATCTTACAAACAACACAACAATACAAAATAAAAAATGTCATTTTTTTTCATAAACAACTGCTGCACAGCTTTACAATACAAACAAACACACAATTTTTCAACTGCAGCTTTCCCAAAACTAATGATGTCTTGATTGTCAGAGGTATTATGATTAATAAGTCAGATGTTTGAATCATAAGGTAACTCATAATTATACATTTTTTATTGTAAGTTTGACCACTTTTTAATAAAGAGCTGTACTCCTCATGAGAATTTTTATATTTTAAGTGATAATAACACTTCATTCTCTTTGAAGTAGATTCATTTGTTTCTAATATTATTAAGAAAATTTTCTTATAGTTGTTCATGCTATAACTTATTATATTTGGAGGGAGAGGAATGAAAGAAATTTTAAATAGACTTTTTCTTCTATTGTTATTATGGTTTTTAATATTTATGAAATTATTAAGTGGAATGGTAGAAGATTAAAGTATAAAGAAGATATTCCTTCGTATTTTAATGATCTTTATAAATAATAATATTTATTTTTTTGTGATATTTATTGTTTGTTTAGGTTGTTTTTGCTTTCTCTTTTGTTTAGATTGTCGTGTTCTTCTCTTTTTTTAGTTTATTATCTATTTTGATTATATCTCTTTACATCCCTATATTTTTGCTTTGAATTTATACTAATCTTTTGGTGGGTTATTCATTTTGCTTTTATTTTTGTTTTTTTTTTATGATCCATTTTATTTTATTATTGTTCTTTTCTTTTGTTTAGTTTGAGTTGAGTTTTGTTGGTTTCCTACCAGTTATTAAAATTCAATTGTTTTTGTTTTAGATATCCATAATGCTTGGAAGGAAGTTCCATACGTTTCTTTTGGGTAAGTTTATGAGCACATTGGTCGTTGTACTTTTGAATGTTGAGCTTCTTATCTGTTGTCAGATCGTTTATGTGAAATTTTCATTGTTGCCTATTTTTTTTTTCTTAAATCCTTGGAGTTTTTGGAAGGTATTTCATTGCTTTTATTTCATTTGCTTTTTAGCTTAAGCTTTAATGTGAACTTTATCCATTTTTCAAGTTTTCTCTTATACGCTTCTTTTCTTTCGGATCTTTATATATCTCATTGATTCTCTTTTTTTTCTCTTGTTCGCTATTATTCATTGCTCCTTCTTCGAGCTTTTTATTGTTGATTGTGTTGTGTTTTTGGATTATTAACATGTTTAAATAAATATCTTAGCATTTCCTTATCAATACTCTGATATTATTAAATGTTTTTATTGATATTTTTTTTGCTTTAATGACAGTCTTCTGTTCTGAATTGCTATATTCTTGCTATTTTCCTTTTCGCCGATTTTTGGTTGAGCTATGATGATCTCAAGACATTTACTAAAATTCAGCCTCATATTTGAATATTTATAATCCTTTTGATTTTAGATATTCAATATAGTTGAAAGAAANATATATATATATATATATTGGCGTGATGATTTATTATTATTATTATTAGAACTGGTATGTACGTAAAGAACATACGATTTTTTTGTTTAATATTTAAAATTATAACCAGCTACTTTCTAGCTAAACCTTATAGCCTACATAGTTTACACTTTGTGCAGCTCCATATTCTAGCCCCTGTGGCCTATGAATGTTATTACAACTCACCAATATAATTTGTGTAACTAACTATAGTCTATGTGGCTCACAGCTCAAGTAGCTCTTGACTAGCTTCTGCAGCCTATGAACGTCATCACAGCCCGCCATTACGGCCAACGTGACCAACTACGACCTACGTGACTCACAACTCATGCAACTCCCGACTTCAGCACACTCGATCTACCAAAAATTATCCCAACTTACAACTACGGCCTATGTGACAATCTACGACAAGCTAAATTTACAGCTTGTGCAGTCTCCGACTCTGGGCCCTACGACCTACGAACGTTTTCACAACTCACTGTTATAACATACATGATTAACTACGACATATGTTGCTCACAGCTCGTGCAACTGCCGACTTTAGTTCCTGTGATCTACGGATATATTCTCAGCTCACCATTACGACCTATGTGATCAACTACAGTCTATATGGTGTACAACTCGTGCATCCCCCAAACCCGGCCTATTTATCTTTCACATACCTTGGAAAGTCATTGATTACTCTACACCATATTTAAATGTTAGTCACTGTGTCGAAAGGTTTGGCAAAGGCTTTACCCAAACTTAAAATGCATCTTCATAGCTGAATACATGGTTAGGTGGATTTCTATCTTCATTTACTTTACATTTAATCAATTATGTTAGTGTTCTAGAGATCAACAATCATCCCCATGTGTACTTTCATTCTCGACAAAATTTTACTTTACGGAGGCAAACTTAACTTTGCTTACTGAACATGATGTTTGTTGTAGCTCACAAAGAGTATTTGCTTAATTTTTAACTGTTCTTCTCGCCCTTTTCATTCCTAAATACTCGATTAATTTAATCTCAATTTCCTCATTGTTGTCCTTTTCAACCCCAAATACTCGATTGATTTTTATAATTGTTTTTTTTTATCTTGCTCTTTTTCATTCCCAAATACATGATGATTGTTGTTTTAATATTTTTTTGGGGCTTTTACATACATCGCACTCAAAACTTTCATATTTTCCTATCGCACACCTAAACTTTCATATGATATTTATATTCATAATTACAAATATCATATGAAAGTAACACTCATTATCACATTTTTATAGTCAAATCCACATTTTCATCCATAGGTAAAGTGCTATATGTGTAAAAATGAAAGTTTAGGTGTGAGATAGGTAAATCCACAAGAATTGGCTCCTATGTATGAAATTTTCCCTTTTATTTTTTATTTTTATTGTTATGTTACTCACTGTTAAGTGAGATGCCAGCTCTAGATGTACTATTTGAACGTATGAGTTTTAGAGGGTTTTGAATGTACTTTCTATTTTCATGAACGAGTTATTACGTCTGGAATGATTATCTTACAAACAACACACCAATACAAAATAAAAAATATCATTTTTTTTTTTCATAAACAACTGCTGCACAGCTCTACAATACAAACATACACACAACTTTTCCACTGCAGCTTTCCCAAAACTAAAGATGCCTTGATTGTCAGAGGTATTATGATTAATAAGTCAGATGTTTGAATCATAATGTAACTCATAATTATACCTTTTTTATTGTAAGTTTGACCACTCTTTAATAAAGAGTTATACGCCTCATGAGAATTTTTATATTTTAAGTGATAATAACGCTTCATTATCATTGAAGTAGATTCTTTTGTTTCTAATATTATTAAGAAAATTTTCTTAACTTATTATATTTGTAGAGAGAGGAATGAAAGAATTTTTAAATAATTTTTTTCTTGTATTGTTATTATGATTTTTAATATTTATAAAATTATTAATTGGAATGGTAGAAGATGAAAGTATAAAGAAGATATTCTTTCGTATTTTAATGATCTTTATAAATAATTATATTTATTTTTTTGTGATATTTTTTGTTTATTTAGGCTGTTTTTGCTTTCTCTTTTGTTTAGATTGTCGCGTTCTTCTCTTTTTTTAGTTTATTATCTATTTTGATTATATCTCTTTACTTCCCTATATTTTTGCTTTGAATTTATACTAATCTTTTGGTGGGTTATTCGTTTTGCTTTTTTTTTTTGTTTTTTTTTTCTTTATGATCCATTTTATTTTATTATTGTTCTTTTCTTTTGTTTAGTTTGGGTTGAGTTTTGTTGGTTTCCTACCTGTTATTAAAATTCAATTGTTTTTTGTTTTAATAACTATGGCCTTTTTTATTTTAGATATCCATAATGCTTGGAAGGAAGTTCCATATGTTTCTTTTGGGTAAGTTTATGAGCACATTTTTCTTAATCTTTTATTTTATTTGAGGTTTATCTATCTTTCTGGACTTGGATTTTGCTCATATGTTGTTCTTATTGGATGTTTTTTTATTTCTTTAACATTTTATGTTGTTTGTTGTGCATTCTCTTTTTGATTTTGTTCATGTTGGTTGGATGTGTTTCTTCTTCTTTATTTGGTCGTTCTCCTTATGAATGTTGAGCTTCTTATCTGTTGTCAGATCGATCTTGTGAAATTTTCATTGTTGCTTTTTTTTTTTTTTTATTTAAATCCTTGGACTCTTTGGAAGGTATTTCATTGCTTTTCTTTCATTTGCTTTTTAGCTTAAGCTTTAATATGAACTTTATCCATCTTTCAAGTTTTTGCGCTTCTTTTCTTTGGGATCGTTTATATATCTCATTGCTTCTCTTCTTTTTCTCTTATTCGCTATTATTCATTGCTCCTTCTTTGACCTTTTTATGGTCGATTGTGTTGGGCTTTTGGATTATTAACACGTGTAAATAAATATCTTAGCATTTCCTTATCAATACTTTGATATTATTAAATGTTTTTTATTGCTTTTATTATTTTGCATATTGGTATGCTCTTGCATTTCTTGAAAAAATTTGGCCAAGGTTGGATGTCTGATTCTTATTGTTCTCCTTCTGTTGTTGGATGTTGATCTTCTTCTCTAGTGTCTGATTCTTCTTTTGGGTTCAGGTGGAGACAATACTTGGTTGATATTCAGAGCTATTTGGATTTGTTACTTCACAATTCAAGTTGTGTTGAGGCTTGGTTCACAGTTCTTGATTGAGCATCTTTACTGTCTGAAAGCTTTTTCTTTGTCAAACCTTCTTAGGAGGGCTCGTGTTACTTTTGTATCTTTGATTTTTCATGATTGTTTGTTGTTTTATAAGTTTTTTGATTTATTTATTTTAATTTTCTAATGCTCTTTGTTTCGAGAAAAATTTGTGTAAGTAAAACGTTTGCAGCGCTGCGTACATCGGAGGTTATTCAGAGGGTATTGGGGGGTTATAGGTAGGTTACAGAGATGTTACAAGGGGTATAACGCGGATATACCCCCTCAATACGCTCTCAATAACCTCCGATGTACGTAACTCTGCAAACGTCTTACGTACGCAAATTTTTCTCATTTGTTTATGTTTGTTTTTATGGGGTTGAGTTGCACTCATTCTTATTTTTAACAAAGTTAGGTGTGACCCTCATCTTGTCTGAAAAAAGAGAGGGGGAGAGAGATTCCTTAGAAACAAATAATCAAGCTACTACCAACAAATGTTTTTTTTAGAGGTCATTTATATTTTTTTATACATTAATTGAGCAAAGTACTAAGGTTTTCTCATTCCTATAATATAACATGAAATTTTTGCTTGACCTAAAAGAATATAACGATTAATTTAATAAAAAAATCAATAATTTTAAAAATATATACTCTTGTGGTTGTCTAAAGTGTCATTCTCATATATATTTATGTTGCGTTTGGGGCAGCTTGTGCATTTCAAGATAAGCGATAAGCTGTTTAACCTAAAACGCGGCCCGCGGCTCGCCTGCGGGTCGGGCGGGTTTCAACCCGCGACCTGCATTTATTGTAAAAATTCAAACGCGGTTTCGGATAAGCTGACGAAACACACAAACTAAACAGTAAGACGGCGTTTTCAAAACGCCGCCGGCACTTATAAGCTGCCCCAAACGGGCCCTTAATTTGCAAAGTCATGGAATTAGGTTTTCTTATATTAATTTTGAACAATTAATTCCTAAAACCTGGCTGTTCATTCATAATATTTAATTTCGTAAGGGGTTACTTGGTGTATAATAATGTAAAGATCAACTCTTTAACCACCAATTGTTTGCTTCCGTAGCATAGTGGTAGTGCGTTCGCTTCGTAAGCGAAAGGTCGCGAGTTCGATCCTCGCCGGGAGCTGCTTCCCAAGAAAATATTATTATAAGCTGGAAATTATATTTTATTTATTTAAAGTAAATGTTTAATAAATCTATTAATATTTCTGTTTATAATAATATTTGCGTATAACTTGAAGAAATGTAATGTAATAATTATCCAAATAAAAAAATTTAATACAAAATGAGTTTTAAAAGTACTTTTATATTTAAAGTGGCTTAAAGTCTTTTTTAGCAATAATATTTTCATACATGTCTTAAATTTTTTAGTTAATGAAGAAATATAACGTAATAATGATCTAAGTATAATTTTATTTTTATAATGAAAAAGTCATTTATTCCGATTTTTATTTTTTCAAATCTTAATACTTAAGCAACAAAAAAATATGTATAAAAAAATTTAATTTGTTATGTAACTATTTTAAACACATTCAAATTTAATAATAGTTGATAAAAAAATAAAAAGAAATAATTACAATAATTAGTATTGGGGTATGTTTGGGACAGTTTTTGTGTTTCAAGATAAGCAGCTTATCCTGAAACGAGCCCCGCGGGCCCGGGTTTAGTTAAAAAACCTAAACGCGACAGGCAACGTTTTCAAAAATGCGCAAAGAAAACGGTTAGGTGACTTTTTAAAAAACACGGCCGCACTTATAAGCTCCCCCAAATGGCCCCTAGTCGGGTTATGTTGATCGTGTCACAGTTTAGAAGAGCTAACTTCAACTTTTTAAAAGAAAATACACCTTTTCAATTTTAAGTATATACACCTTATATATATTGATGTTTAGATTTTATATATGTAAATACCCAAGACTTGAGTGGTGTGTATGTAAATTGTTTTTTTTTTTTTTCATATAAGGTCATGAAAAGTGGTGCTCTAGTGATGTTTTGTAGGGTGGCCATTTCTCACTGCTAGTTAGCTTACTACTGGTCAACTCAAACAACATTAGTCAAATTTGACCTTGGAAGTTCAATAGTTCAATTCTCCACATTCAAATTCTCATTCTTAAAGCATGTTTTAGATTCAACTATGTGGCTTTTCAAATCCCAGCCTTCCCTTTAGCCACTAAATTGATATATTAATTATAGCAATGATTATATTATTGTGCAAAACAATACACCAACAACAACAAAGCCTTAATCCCACAACGTGGGGTCGGCTATATGAATCATTTTTCTCCATTGTGTCCTATTTAGTGACATATTTTGATTTTCTAATGATAAAAAAGATTCATGTCATGATTTTTTCGACAAGTTTTACGTTGATTGTCAACTACCTTAGTCAACCATTCACTTTTCACATCCCGGCTTGGGACCGACAATGACAATATTAGCTTGTGCAAAACAACGCAGAAAATAAATTCGCACAACAAACAAATAACCAAAAATAAGATATTATTCCACTATCATGTGGGGATAAAAAGAAAAATCGACTGAATTAGGGTCACAACCCAAACATACAAATCTTCTTATAATCACTATATAAATATGAAATGATTAGGGTTTACAAATTTAAAAAAATTTAAATATCTGAAAGATCATATAATTAGATCTCCTTAAATTATGTTAAATAATATCAATCTTCCTAATATACATACTATCTAATTTACAACCATTAGATTTTATCACTTTTCATAACAATCTCCACCTCATTTCTCACTTATAGATAAGTGGGGGATGATCAAAGTAAGCTCTAAGCATTGTGTTGTTCTTCAAAATGCCCGAACACGAGATTTAATATTCACCAAAAATTTATAATAGGTGAACTTATGATCTAGTAATATATTTTTTTAGCATGCGGTCCAGATTTTGCTTTATATCTATTTTATTCAACAGAACATTGTTATCATCAATCAAATTCCAAACAAAGTGATGCCCCAATCCATGTGCTTTGTACGAGCTTGATGAACTGAATGTTTGACCAAAAATATCACACTCTAATTATCACAGAACACTGCCATAGATTTCTGATCAACTTTCAAGTCAGCCAGTATGCTCTACATCCATATTGTTTCATTCATCATCTTTGTGAATGTCATGTACTTAGCTTCTGTAGTAGACAAAACAATAATAAACTAAAGAATCAATCTTCAACTGACTAGACCTCACGTCAATGTAAATAAAAAGTGAGTCGTAAATCAACATCTTTTCATATTATCATATAGTATGAATCAGTACAGATTATCATATAGTCTGAATCAGTACAGCTTACTTACAAATCAGTAATAGATGTCTCTCTTTCAAGCGTTAAACTGACAACAACTATGTCTTATATACAAATGGTTGTGCAAAACAATAAACAAAATAAATTCACACAACAAACAAACTAAACACAGTGCAGCTTATATGTTTCAGCACAAATACACTAATGTCCACATGTAGAGGTTATAAGAATTATTGATGAATGAATTTAGCGTTTCACACACACACACACACATAACAAAGAATTATTGATGAATGAATTTAGCGTTTCAAAAATATTTTCTTCTTTTGAGAAGGCTGAAAAATATTTTCTTCTTTTAAGAAGGCTGGTGACCTTTTTTAACCCTGTTCTTTAATAACAGTTAATTTAGCCGTAAATTCATTTAATTCAAATTTCTAGCGCCCAAACCCAACACATAATTTCTTATTACATCCCTTCTCAATTGAAATTAGAATATGATTCACTCAACCTTTTAAACTAAAGAGGAATAAATGTAATGGTCATTTGATAAAAAATTCTTCCTGGAGCAAAAATCTGTGCAAAACATTTTGAGCAACATAGGCATTTGGGCTTAAATAAATGTAATATCCATTAGATAATCTATGGCAACGAGTTAAACCTTCAGCAAAACACATAATTACAACATGGCAAATGGGTATGATATAATTAAATTTCACTTGGAAAGGAGAATCAATACAATGACAATCAGAGATCTTCAATGGTGTTATTTATACAAATAATGCCTGAATATCCTCATAAGAAAGGAATCAAAGTCTGGAGTTAATCATGCAATGGATGAACAGGTCATAAATAGCACAACTCACTCATCACTCAAAATGAATAAATATTTCTCAGATATGGCTTATCCTCCTAAGCTCAACCATTTACAGAAGCTGTAATCACTCCACAATGGGGTTATGGATCTTGCAGAGAAAATGTAATGGAAGGCACTTTAAATAGTGCCACTTCCTTTCATCTCAAAATGGCCAATAAGTCAGAATATCTTCTACATTCTTCCACAATACTCCAAACTCCATAAATCCTTCAAAAGAATTTTCAAGATACATACCTTCTCTCAAAATCATTATGGAAGCCAATTCAGAACTTTTTTGTAACAAAAAAATCTTCATCCAACCATTTAAACTTCACCAGCTTTTCTAGAATCACCCTGTGTTTGGATCTCCACTGCAAAGCCATGGGTGCAATAGGCATTGCCCTGCAGTTGGCCGCTTCTCCGGAGCAAAATCAAGGAGTGGTTGAAGGAAATCTGAAAACTCTCGTGCATCNTTTTTGTAACAAAAAAATCTTCATCCAACCATTTAAACTTCACCAGCTTTTCTAGAATCACCCTGTGTTTGGTTCTCCACTGCAAAGCCATGGGTGCAGTAGGCATTGCCCTGCAGTTGGCCGCTTCTCCGGAGCAAAAACAAGGAGTGGTTGAAGGAAATCTGAAAACTCTCGTGCATCGTGGTCGGAGAACTTGTATTTCTCGACCAAAAGCCTATCCATGGGCCAGAATTTCAACCTTCGGATCCGCTTCAAATCTCCATATTTGTCGAAGTAGTCCTTCGATCGGGATCCTGTAATGGCAACCTGTTCTCACAAGTGAGACTGGGATGGTTAACGGAGACGGCTGGGAAGATGGACAAAAGATATGGATGAATTAATTACTCACCTTCCGAGGCATCTTTCCAAGGAGTTCCATCATCAAAGCCAAGTGGTCCTGCAAATTTAGACCAATAAGTTCTGAAAGAGCAACAAGAGATGAAAGAATGTGAGGCAGAAGATAAAAGGGACAGTAGTTATCATTCTTTTATTCCAATAATTTATATTATATGACAATAATGTTGGTGTATAATTATAAACAACCATTATGATATTGTTAAAACATGTCGCAAATAATTATGATTATATTCCATATTTTTTATAACTCTATATTTAGAGGGTTATAAATTATATAAGAGATCTTAGGAATCTCTAGTTATTATGTCTCCTTAATTAAAGAGATTAGCTCCCTCTTATATTTATTATTATTCATTTCCTTACCTACTGTATTCTGTTTTTATTGTTCTCTACCAGTATATCCTATAATGTGTATTTATACCCCTCTTTGTATCAATAAGAATAAGCCCTCTAATATTTTTCCACTATTTTTTCTTGGTATCAAAGACACGTCGAATATTGAGGATTTGAATCCTTGGATCTGTTCGATCTTAGAGTCGTCTACTTCGCCTGTTCGATCTCAATCGTGGAACTGTTCGATGCCCTGTGCGATCCTCTCTGTGTCGCTCGATCCCGTCTCACGAANGTCGAAGTAGTCCTTCGATCGGGATCCTGTAATGGCAACCTGTTCTCACAAGTGAGACTGGGATGGTTAACGTTGACGGCTGGGAAGATGGATAAAAAGATATGGATGAATTAATTACTCACCTTCCGAGGCATCTTTCCAAGGAGTTCCATCATCAAAGCCAAGTGGTCCTGCAAATTTAGACCAATAAGTTCTGAAAGAGCAACAGGAGATGTAAGAATGTGAGGCAGAAGATAAAAGGGACAGTAGTTATTATTCTTTTATTCCAATAATTTATATTACATGACAATAATGTTGGCGTATAGATTATGAACAACCATTATGATATTGTTACAACATCTCGCAAAATCATGATGATTATATTCCATATTTATTATAACTCTATATTTAGAGGGTTATAAATTATATAAGAGATCTTAAGAATCTCTAGTTATTTTGTCTCCTTAATTAGAGAGATTAGCTCCCTCTTATAATTATTATTATTCATTTTCTTACCTACTGTATTTTGTTTTTATTGTTTTCCCTACCAGTATATCATGTAATGTGTATTTAGACCCCTCTTTGTATCAATAAGAATAAGCCCTCTAATATTTTTCCACTATTTTTTCTTAGTATCAACGACACGTCGAATATTGAGGATTTGAATCCTTGGAGCTGTTCAATCTTAGAATCGTCTGCTTCGCCCGTTCGATCTCGATCGTGGAACTGTTCGATGCCCTGTGAGATCCTCTTTGTGTCGCTCGATCCCGTCTCACGAAAGCCACCAGCCTCGCCTGCGCTCGATCCCGTCTCGCAAAAACCGCTTCGCCTGGAGAGCTCGATCCAGCTTGGTAATTCTCCAAAGGCTCGTCTGCTTCGCCTACGCTCGATCCTGTCTCGCAAAAGCCGCTCACCTCTGTACCGCTCACCGCTCGATCCTGAAGGCGGTAATTCTCCGAAGCAGTAATCTTTTGTTTCGAGGGCGAATCTTGGGCTCAAGCAAATTCACAGTCCTTCACCTCTAAAATGTCTGAAGTCACGTCTAGGACAAGTCAACCTCTTCAGCTATCTCAATCCAAACCTCAGAGAAATACATATGAAAATCATCTCATTCAAATCACTACAATCCGACTAAATTGTGATAATTTTCTTCGATCATCACAATTTGTTCGCATGTATATTCGAGGAAGAGGAACGATTGGCTATATCACAGGTGATACTAAACAGTCTGACGTGAATGACATGACTTATGTTATTTGGGATGCAGAAAATTAAATAGTAATGACATGGTAGGTCAATTCCATAACTGAAGACATAGTGCAAATTATCTATGTTACTCTACAGCCAAGGAATTATGAGACAATGTTTCAGAAATGTATTATGATCTTGGAAATCAATCTCAAGTTTATGAGTTGACTATGACTTGGGGAAATTTGCCAAGATGAGGATTCTGTAACAAAGTATTTTAATTCTCTTCAGCGGATTTGGCATGACCTGGACTTATTCAACGACCATGAATGGAAATCAAATGATGACAACAACCAGTACAAGAAGATAGTGAATATTGGTCGAATCTTCAAATTTCTTGCAGATCTAAACGTTGAATATGATGAGGTCCATGGCCGAATAATTGGAAGAAATCTCCTACCTCCAATTGGTGAAGTTTTTGTGGAGGTGAGGAGAGGAGACTGGGAGATGTGCTGTTGGGAAAGAAAACGACAGGTTCAACCGAGTCCGTGGAAATATCAGAGCTGGTTATTCCTGAAGCTAAAGTAAGCAGGAAATCTTCTCACAACCAGTGTGTAGAAAACAAAAACAACGTGCACTGTGACTACTGTGGAAAGCCACACTAAACTCGCAAAAAATGTTGAAAATTGCATGCTAAATCACCTAACCGTAAAGGAAAAAAATCTGGTGAACATAGCACACCTACCACAAATGAGACTGAGTGATCTTCACCTAGTAAAGAGCAATTAAGTCAACTTCTTAAACTGTTGAAATCTTGCTCATCATCTAATGCGTCTATCGGTTCGATAGCACAAGCAGGTAGTAATCCTTTGGCTTTTCTAGGAAGTATCATTCCTTAGAATATTGATTCAGGAGCCTCAAATCATATGACAAGCTGTTCTCAATTATTTGATTCATATTATCCATGTTCCGATTCCGAAAAAATCAGAATTGTTGTTGACAGTTTTTCACCTATTGCGGGAAAAATATTAAAATTTCAGAAAAAATCTCTTTGAAATATGTCTTGTATGTTCCAAAACTTACATGTAATCTTCTTTCTGTTTGTTTAAAGATTATGATTATTCCATTTTTTTCTCTCCCTCCAATTGTCTTTCAGGACTGAAACTCGGGGAAGATGATTGGAACAGCTAGAAAAATAAATGGGTTGTATTACTATGATGAAACTGATTATGCGAATAAAACAGCTCATGGATTAGGTAGTACAAGTTCAAACTTTGATTGTGATCAAGTTATGTTATGGTAAAAAAGATTAGGGTAACCTAGCTTTCCATATCTCAAATATTTATTTCCTAAACTATTTAAAAGTACTGATAGTTCAAAACATCATTGTGAAGAGTCACCATGTTTCGCTTCCAAAAAATCATATTATGTTTCAAAATCATTTTATTTGATGCATAGTGATGTTTGAGGACCTTCCAAATTTAACACTTTCTAGAAAAAAAATGGTTTGTAACATTTATTGATGATCACACACAAATTTGCCGAGTGCATTTATTGGAAAAAAAAATTGAAGTTGATTAAAGATTTAAAGATTTTTCCACATGATTGAAAATCAATTTCAAACAAAAATTAGCATTCTAAGAACATATAATGAGACTAAATATCTCAACAAATTTTTTAGAACATTTATTTTGAAAAAAGATATTCTGCATCAATTCAATTGTCGTAACATACCATAACAAAATTGTATTACTGAAAGAAAAAATAGACATTTACTCGAAGTTACCAGGACACTTATGTTTTGCATGGATGTTCCTAAATATCTTTGGGGTAATGCACTTTTACCTCCTGTTATTTAATAAACAAAATGTCATCTCGAGTTCTGAAATTTAAAACATCTTTACAAGTCTTAAAAATTTATTGTTCCACAGCTAAGATAATTGCTGATCTCCCTTTAAAAGTTTTTTGATGTGTTTGCTATGTGCATGTAAAATGTGTTTTATTGGGTATGTGTCCAATAAACGTGGGTACTAATGCTTTAATCCTGTGTAAAAAAAAAAAAATTTAGAGCATGGATGTCAAGCTTGTCGAGGATCACCCGTTTTTTTAAAATAATTTTCTTCAGGGGGGAGAATTTAGTTGAAGAAAATAATTTTTGGCAAACTTTACTCATTTATTTAACTAATTCTGATATAGGAACTAGCACCACTAATCCTATTTTGTCAGATGTAACCTTATCAGAGATGGAGAGAGAAATACTTCCAACGGATCATAATCCTCAACATGAGCTGCAAATTTATACTATGAAGAAATTTCATAAAGTTACTATAGCCCCAGATGTTCCTTCAACAGACGTTCAATCTTCAATCACCCTTGCCGAATAAGAGTCCTACAACTCAGAGTAACATTCCCTCTACTTCCACTCATTCTGATCTTGATCTTTCAATTGCTTTCAGAAAAGAAATCCGAACAAGCACAAAACATCCTACCACACAATACATGTCATATGAAAAACTATCAAAAAATCATAGCGCATTTGTGTCAAGGATTTCTAATATGTTTTATCCAAGAACTGTTCAAGAAGCATTAGGTGAACCGAGTTGGAAATTAGCTGTGATGGAAGAAATAAATGCTCTTAAAAGAAATATGTTTGTTCCAAGAACTGTCATATGAAAAACTATCAAAAAAATCATAGAGCATTTGTGTCGAGGATTTATAATATGTTTGTTCCAAGAACTGCTCAGGAAGCATTAGGTGAACCGAGTTGGAAATTAGCTGTGATGGAAGAAATAAATGCTCTTAAACCAATAGTCAACTATGTAAAAAAACCTGAATTTCAAACACAGTATCATCTTAATACAATCAACCGAGCAGCTCCTTAATGTACAAGTTAACTGCAATAAGGAACTTATCAGTATGGTGCCTAGAAAAAAAATAGGGATGCATAAGCTACAGTTCTTCAGGTGATTTAACCCGGTTATGAAACAAAATGATAAGGGTGCCCCTTAATTATTTCAACTATCAACCATCAAAAGGTATCCTTCAAGTATAATTTTCTTTATCAATAATTAAAGTTACAAAATTTTAGCAAAGACCAAGAAGTTCATGAAAATATACACTATCATAAATAGTAGACCTTCAATTGATACTATGATGAAAAACGTATGATTTTTAAATTATGTTATTGGTTTTTTCCTCTTTTTATCAATTATTAAAAGAATAAACGATTATTTACCGATTTAGTATGTTGCTATGATATTAATTATAGCAAGGCTAAAAAATTCATGAATATATCTACAATTAAAAATAGGACTTCAGTTGATTTTATGAAAAAAGACAAAAAGAGAATTGATAGCTCCCTTCTCCAAAATCATAAGTTCTCTTCATGCATTCTTTCTCTTTCTATCTCTATTTCCTTTTCTATTAGAAATTCATTCTTTTAGTAATCTCAACTTCCTTTCTATCTTAATCTCCCTACTTCTCCATCTACACTAGTTTATTTCCATTTCAACAATTAAGATTTCAAATGTTTACCCATAATCACCATTACCGCTGCCCCACACATCATCACTTAGTATTACAGCTAAAATTCCTGAATATAAAACATCTTTATAAGGTAATCTGTATTTAAAGAGCGTTTACATCATGACATCGGCTTGTTACTTCCAAATCATCTTATTCTTTCAAAGCATTTAACCTTGAATTCAACAATTGTTTTATGAAACTGAACAAAGAAGTAAAAAAGAAAATGTGTCAATCAAACGACTCTCGGCCAGCACATTTTATGTGAACCACATGACAGCAATCGCAACTCCCAATCCCCGCATCCTTTTCACGCTTTCACACAATACTTCCATCCCCCAACTCATCAATATATTATATATTAAGTCATAAAGAAAAGAAATCATTCATTTCAAACCTTTTGAACCTATAGGGAAGGAGAGAGAGAGAGAGTTCAATTTTAAAAAATCCCAACTAATTTCGAAAGAACAAAAGCCCAAATCAATTCCCCAGCTTTCAACAAGTGACCAATTTAATCCCAAATTTTTAAAGAGTTCCATATTATTTCAAGATTATTGAAAATTTGATCCAAATTAGTCACTAAATTGAATTTAACACCAACCGTTAACTTTGAGGGTATTTTAGGAATGAGAATTTTAAATGAAATTTATTTTTATTCTTACTCTATTTTCATGTGCAATGATAAAATGACTTGAATTGACTTGGCATTTACATATTGTATATATTTCTTTATTAAGCATTAAGTGATCTAGTGACTATATCTAATAATTAATAGATCAGATCAACTATGAACGGAAAAAAAAAACGAGATTATGTTTGTTAAAAATTTAACTGCCCGGTTCTNAAGCCACCTGCCCCGCCTGCGCTCGATCCCGTCTCGCGAAAACCGCTTCGCCTGGAGAGCTCGATCCCGCTTGGTAATTCTCCAAAGGCTCGTCTGCTTCGCCTGCGCTCGATCCTGTCTCGCGAAAGTCGCTCACCTCTGTATCGCTCACCGCTCGATCCTGAAGGCGGTAATTCTCCGAAGCGGTAATCTTTTGCTTCGACGGGCGAATCTTGGGCTCAAGAAAATTCACAGTCATTCACCTCTAAAATGTCTGAAGTCACGTCTAGGACAAGTCAACCTCTTCAGCTATCTCAGTCCGAATCTCGGAGAAATACATATGAAAATCATCTCATTCAAATCACTACAATCCGACTAAATTGTGATAATTTTCTTCGATTGTCACAATCTGTTCGCATGTATATCCGAGGAAGAGGAATGATTGGCTATATCATAGGTGATACTAAACAGTTTGACGTGAATGACATGACTTACGTTACTTGGGATGCATAACTAAATGGTAATGACATGGTTGGTCAATTTCATAACTGAAGAGATAGTGCAAATTATCTGTTACTCTATAGCCAAGGAATTATGGGACAATGTTTCAGAAATGTATTTTGATCTTGGAAATCAATCTCAAGTTTATGAGTTGACCCTACGACTTGGGGAAATTTGCCAAGGTGAGGATTCTGTAACAAATTATTTTAATTCTCTTAAGCGGACTTGGCATGACCTGGACTTATTCAACGACCATGAATGAAAATTAAATGATGACGACAACCAGTACAAGAAGATAGTGAATACTGGTCGAATCTTCAAATTTCTTGCAGGTCTAAAAGTCGAATATGATGAGGTCTGTGGCCGAATAATTGGAAGAAATCCCCTACCTCCAATTGGTGAAGTTTTTGCGGAGGTAAGGAGAGGAGAGTCGGAGACGTGATGTTGGGAAAGAAAACGACAGGTTCAACCGAGTCCGTCGAAAGATCAGAGCTGGTTATCCTGAAGCTTAAGTAAGCAAAAAATCTTCTCACAACCAGTGTGTAGAAGACAAAAACAACATGCACTGTGACTACTGTGGAAAGCCACGCTATACTCGCGAAAAATGCTAAAAATTTCATGTTAAATCACCTAACCGTAAAAGAAAAAAATCTGGTAAACATAGCACACCTACCACAAATGAGACTGAGTCATCTCCACCTAGTAAAGAGCAATTAAGTCATCTTCTTAAACTGCTGAAATCTTGCTCATCATCTAATGTGTCTATCGGTTCAATAGCACAAGCAGGTAGTAATACTTTGGCTTTTCTAGGAAGTACCACTCCTTGGATCATTGATTCAGGAGCCTCTGAACATATGACAAATTCTCAATTATTTGATTCATATTATTCATGTTCTGGTTCCAAAAAAATCAGAATTATTGTTGACAATTTTTCACCTATTGCAGAAAAGGTAAATATTAAAATTTCAGAAAATATCTCTTTAAAATATGTCTTGTATGTTCCAAAACTTACATGTAATCTTCTTTCTGTTTGTTTAAAGATTCTGATTATTCCATTTTTTTCTCTCCTTCCAATTGTGTTTTCCAGGACTGAAATTCGGGGAAGATGATTGGAATTGCCAGAAAAATAAACGGGTTGTATTACTATGATGAAACTGATTATGCGAATAAAATAGCTCATGGATTAGGTAGTACAAGTTCAAACTTTGATTGTGATCAAGTTATCTTACGGTAAAAAATGTTAGGGCATCCTAGTTTTCCATATCTCAAATCTTTATTTCCTAAAATATTTAAAAGTATTGATTGTTCAAAACTTCATTGTGAAGCGTGTAATCTATCTAAAAGTCACCGTGTTTCGTTTCCAATAAAATCATATTATATTTCAAAACCATTTTATTTGATGCATAGTGATGTTTGAGGACCTTCCAAAGTTAACACTTTCTGGAAAAAATAGTTTGTAATATTTATTGATTATCACACGCGAAGTTTGCTGAGTATATTTATTGGAAAAAAAAATTGAAGTTGATCAACGATTTAAAGATTTTTTTCACATGATTGAAAATCAATTTCAAATAAAAATTAGCATTCTAAGAACATATAATGAGACTAAATATCTCAACAAATTTTTTAGAACATTTATTTTGAAAAAAGATATTCTGCATCAATTCATTTGTCGTAATATACCATAACAAAATGGTATTACTGAAAGAAAAAATATACATTTACTCGAAGTTACAAGGGGACTTATGTTTTGCATGGATGTTCATAAATACCTTTGGGGTAATGCACTCCTTACCTCATGTTATTTAATAAACAGAATGTCATTTCGAGTTCTGAAATTTAAAACATCTGTACAAGTATTAAAAAATTATTGTTCCACAGCTCAAGATAATTGTCGATCTCCCTTTAAAAGTTTTTGGATGTGTTTGCTATGTGCATGTCCCAAATATATTTTGTTCAAAACTTGATCTCAAAGCTGAAAAATGTGTTTTTATTGGGTATGTGTCCAATAAACGTGGGTATTAATGCTTTAATTCTGTAAAAAAAAAAATTTGAGAGCATGGATGTCAAGTTTGTCGAGGATGACCCATTTTTCAAAATAATTTTCTTCATGGGAAGAATTTGGTTGAAGAAAATAATTTTTGGTAAACTTTACTCATTTCTTTAACTAATTCTGATATAGAAATTAGGGTAAGCACTACTAATCCTATTTTGTCAGATGTAACCTTATCAGAAATGAGGGGAGAAGTACTTCCAACGGATCATAATCCTCAACATGAGCTGTAAATTTATACTATGAAGAAAATTCCATAAAGTTACTACAACCCCAAATGTTCCCTCAACAGATGTTCAATCTTCAATCACCCTTGCCGAATAATGGCCCTACAACTCAGAGTAACCTTCCCTCTACTTCCACTCCTTCTGATCTTGATCTTCCAATTGCTTTCAGAAAAGAAATCCGAACAAGCACAAAACATCCTACCACACAATACTTGTCATATGAAAAACTATCAAAAAAATCATAGCGCATTTGTGTCGAGGATTTCTAATATGTTTTATCCAAGAACTGTTTAGGAAGCATTAGGTGAACCGAGTTGGAAATTAGCTGTGATGGAAGAAATAAATGCTCTTAAAAGAAATATGTTTGTTCCAAGAACTGTCATATGAAAAACGATCAAAAAAATCATAGAGCATCTGTGCCGAGGATTTATAATATGTTTGTTCCAAGAACTGTTCAGGAAGCATTAGATGAACCGAGTTGGAAATTACCTGTGATGGAAGAAATAAATGCTCTTAAAAGAAATAACACTTGGACAGTCATTGATCTTCCTAACGATAAAAAGACTGTTGGGTGCAAATGGGTGTTCATGGTGAAGTTTAAAGTTGATAGAAGTGTGGAGAGATATAAAACGAGACTAGTAGCAAAAAGATTTACTCAAACTCATGGTATTGACTACCAAGAGACTTTTGCTCTTGTTGTTAAAATTAACTCTATTAGAGTACTTCATTTTCTTGAAATTAACTTCAACTGGTCACTTCATCAATTTGATGTAAAAATGTGTTTTTAAATGGAGAATTGCGAGAAGTATATATGGACCTACCACCCGTATTTGAAAAAAAAGTTAGAAAAGCTAAAGTATGCTGATTAAAAAAGTCCCTGTATGGGTTAAAGCAGTCTCCTAGAGCTTGGTTTGAACGTTTTGGTGATGTTATCAAGAGACATGGATTCTCTCAAAGCCAAGTTGATCACACTTTCTTTCAAACATTCCATCAAAGGTAAAGTAGCCATTGTGATTGTGTATGTAGATGACATAATCATGACAGTGGATGATCATCTGAAGATTAACAAATTGAAGAGGAAACGTGAAGCCAAATTTGATATTAAGGACTTGGGAAAGCTGAAATATTTCCTCGGAATACAGTTTACAAGATCCAAGAAGGGAATTTTTGTCAATCAACGCAAGTATGTACTTGATTTACTCAAAGAAACAGGAATGACAGGTTGCATGCCAATTGAACCTAATATAAAGTTGAAAATAACAACACTAATGAGGTAATGGACAAAACTCGCTATCAAAGATTGGTAGGACGACTAATCTATTTGGCTCACACTAGACCTGACATAGCCTTTGCAGTAAGTGTGGTGAGTCAATTCATGCATTCACCTGTACCTACTCACTTCGAAGTTGTATTCTGAATTTTGAGATATCTCAAAAGAACTGGAAAAGAACTTTTGTTCAAAAAGGAAGAACATCTTCTAATAGAGGCCTTCACAGATGCAGATTGGGCAGGAGACGTAAATGATAGAAGATCCACATCAGGTTATTGTACATTTGTAGGAAGAAATCTGGTTACTTGGAAAAGTAAAAAACAAAGTGTGGTAACAAGAAGTAGTGCTGAAGCAGAATTTCACTCGGTGGTACATAGACTCTGTGAAGTATTATGGATAAAAAGACTCCTTGAATAGTTAAAGATTCCTATACCAGCATCTATCAAAGTTTACTGCGACAACAAAGCTGCAATCTCTATAGCTCATAATTCAGTTCTACATGACAAAACAAAACATGTAGAAGTGACAAACATTTCATCAAGCAAAAGATAGTTAGTGGTGTGATATGTATGTCCTACATACCCACTGCTAGTCAAACAGCAGATATTCTAACAAAAAGTTTTTCCAAAGTGCAACACGAGAATTTATTTAGCAAGTTTGTCATGAGTGACATCTTCATGTCAGCTTGAGGGGAGTGTTGAAAGATCTCCCAAATAATGATGATTATATTTCATATTTGTTATAACTCTATATTTAGAGGGTTATAAATTGTATAATGGATCTTAGGAATCTCTAGTTATTTTGTCTCCTTAATTAGAGAGATTAGTTGTCTCTTATATTTATTATTATTCATTTCCTTACCTACTGTATCATGTTTTCATTATTTTCCGTATCAGTATATCTTGTAATGGGTATTTATACCCTCTTTGTATTAATAAGAATAACCCCTCTAATATTTTTCCACTATTTTTTCAGATACTAAAATAAAACCCAAAAACATTTTTCCAAATACAAAATTCGACAAAAACGAGCTATGGAGTGTATTTAATAAAATTGAAAATTTATCTGCATTTGTTATTCTTTAAACCAATATTCAACTATGTAAAAAACCTGAATTTCAAACACATTATCATCTTAATACAATCAACCGAGCAGCTCCTTAATGTACAAGTTAACTGTAATAAGGAACTTATCACAATGAGTATGGTGCCTAGAAAAAAAGTAAGGATGCATAAGCTACAGTTCTTCAGGTGATTTAACCCAGTTTATGAAACAAAATGATAAGGGTGCCCCTTAATTATTTCAACTATCAACCATCAAAAGGTATCCTTCAAGTATAATTTTCTTTATCAATAATTAAAGTTACAAAATTTTAGCAAAAATCAAGAAGTTCATGAAAATATACAGTATCATAAATAGTAGACCTTCAATTGATACTATGATGAAAAACGTATGATTGTTAAATTATGTTATTGGTTTTTCTCTCTTTTTATCAATTATTAAAAGAATAAACGATTATTTACCGATTTAGTATGTTGCTATGATATTATTATAGCAAGGCTAAAAAATTCATAAATATATCTACAATTAAAAATAGTAGGACTTCAGTTGATTTTATGAGAAAAGACAAAAAGAGAATTGATAGCTCCCTTCTCCAAAATCATAAGTTCTCTTCATGCATTCTTTCTCTTTCTATCTCTATTTCCTTTCCTATTAGAAATTCATTCTTTTAGTATTCTCAACATCCTTCCTATCTTAATCTCCCTACTTCCCCATCTACACTAGTTTATTTCCATTTCAACAAGTAAGATATCAAATGTTTACCCATCACCATTACCGCTGCCCCACACATCATCACTTAGTATTACAGCTAAAATTCCTGAATACAAAACATCTTTATAAGGTAACCTGTATTTAAAGAGCGTTTAGATCATGACATCGGCTTGTTACTTCCAAATCATCTTAATTTTTCAAAGCATTTAGCCTTGAATTCAATACTTGTTTTATGAAACTGAACAAAGAAGTAAAAAGAAAATGTCTCAATTAAACGACTCTTGGCCAACACATTTTATGTGAATCACATGACAGCACTCGCAACTCCCAATCCCCGCATTCTTTTCACACTTCCACACAATACTTCCATCCCCCAACTCATCAATATATTATATATTAAGTCATAAAGAAAAGAAATCACTCATTTCAAACCTTTTGAACCTATAGGGAAGGGGAGAGAGAGAGAGAGAGTTCAATTTTAAAAAATCTCACCTAATTTCGAAAGAACAAAAGCCCAAATCAAGTCCCCAGCTTTCAACAAGTGACCAATTTAATTCCAGATTTTTAAAGAGCTCCATATTATTCCAAGATTATTGAAATTTTGATCCAAATTAGTCGCTATATTGAATTTCATGGTATTAACTTAACACCAACCGTTAACTTTGATGGTATTTTAGCAATGAGAACTTTAAATGAAATTTATTTTTATTCTTACTCTATTTTCATGTGCAATGATAAAATGACTTGAATTGACTTGGCATTTACATATTGTATATATTTCTTTATTAAGCATTAAGTGATCTAGTGACTATATCTAATAATTAATAGATCAGATCAACTATGAACGAAAAAAAAAAACGAGATTATGTTTTTTAAAAATTTAACTGCCCGGTTCTCCTTAAAAATTACTGACATGCGTTCTCAGATCATATTGCTCAGATCAAGTAGAATGTTCTCGGGAATACATATGTGCTCAGATCGTCAACTGAACACCAAATGAGAAAAATCAAAAACATTGGATCAAATTTCATGTAACAACACAGTAAGGCCGAATTCGTTTTGTTTTTCTTTTTAATTATTTGGTTATGCTTGATATTGAATTTGTAGTTAAGGGTTGAGATAATTTGAAACTGGAATTATCATTTAATTCGACCTTATATGATTGATTATTTCTACACAGAACTACTTTCCTTGTAGAGTTTGTTTAGGAAGCAAACAAGAATTTATTAATGTTGCATTTGCATATAAATAAATTTAATTTCCTGTTATGAAATCAATTTAGTTCTTTAAGAGAAGAACTAAAATTTTAATTACAAATACCTTCACGAGAAGAGCAATTTTCGATTAGTAAAAAAAAGAACAGCAAAACAAACTGATCATTGACCCACATGTCATTGCGCTAATTAATACCTTAACAATTGATGATTTATAATTAAAGGTTCATTATGATAGAAACAAAGCTCTCACTTAGATAACATGAATATAGTAAGGGAAAACTTCGTCTGACTAATTTTTCATTTTTATACACTTAGTCAAATCTTTATTGAAGTACTAATTTCTTTTTATATTTCATCAGGTTAGAAAAAAACTAGTAGTAATGTAAACAGGAAAGAAAAGGCATACCTCGTCTTCTGTAAATCCTTCTCCAGTTTTAGGTGAGAACAACATATCACCAGTGGCAAGTTCAAAAGCAATACAAGCAAAAGACCATAGATCAACAGAAAAAGAGTATCCAGCCCCAAGAATAATCTCAGGAGCTCTATAGTGCCTTGTTTGAATTTCACCTGCAAATTTCTTATCCACCCAACATGCACTACCAAAATCTACAATCTTGCATCTTAGATCAATCCCCTCCAAAGTCCTCTCCTTTTGCACTCCCCCTTGCCCAACACCTTCCATTGAAAATCTTCTTTCTGAGATTCGAACTCTGGCCCTCTTAGCCCTCTCCTTGAGCCTCTTATCAATGTTGTTAACAACAGAACTTCCATTTATGCTTCCTTCTGGCCTCTCTAGCATTGGAGTAAATTCTGAACGTATGGGATCCTTTGAAGGATCAATGGTGGAAACAAGAAGAATATTTTCAGGTTTCAAATCAGAATGGATAATTCCAAGCTCCCTGTGCAAATAATCAAGGCCACATAAAATGGATCTACACACATCTTTCACATTTTTTATTCCAATTCCTTTATATCGACTATAACGAATTAGCCGCAGTAGGCTATCTCCAAGAAATTCAAATACCATGCATAGGTGTTGACCATTGGGACCGATATGCTTGAATTTGTCAATAANCGAACTCTGGCCCTCTTAGCCCTCTCCTTGAGCCTCTTCTCAATGTTGTTAACAACAGAACTTCCATTTATGCTTCCTTCTGGCCTCTCTAGCATTGGAGTAAATTCTGAACGTATGGGATCCTTTGAAGGATCAATGGTGGAAACAAGAAGAATATTTTCAGGTTTCAAATCAGAATGGATAATTCCAAGCTCCCTGTGCAAATAATCAAGGCCACATAAAATGGATCTACACACATCTTTCACATTTTTTATTCCAATTCCTTTATATCGACTATAACGAATTAGCCGTAGTAGGCTATCTCCAAGAAATTCAAATACCATGCATAGGTGTTGACCATTGGGACCGATATGCTTGAATTTGTCAATAAATTGGACAACACATTTGCAATTTAATGGATCACCCTTAGCAATAGCTGTTAGAATCTCAATCTCATGGAGAGCGGCTTGTGAAAAGTCTGAGGCGCTTTTTTGAATTTTAAGAGCAACAAATTTCTGTCAAGCAAATGAACTTTAAGTGAATTATAGATGCTAAATATAGCCAAATAAAAATTTTAAATAAAATTTAAGTGGTTGGTATAACTTTTCAGCTAAATAACAAAATGTTAAAACGATATGTTGAGCCTTTGTAAGCATCTAGCATGTAGAATTTAAAAAAAAAGAAAAATTAGAAACATAAAAAGCAACGAGAGAAGTATGAATGAGATATATATAAATTGATAAAAAGAAAAGAAAAGAACAAATTAAAACCAAACTAATAAGGGGATTTAGAAACCAATTTCTATTTCTTCAAATATCTAACACCCAATTATTCTTATTTGCATGAATTACATATTACTCTATCTAAAACATCAAATTTACCACAAATCTAAACCTCAGCTTACCAGCATTTCATAAATACACTGAAACTCCACATAAACGCTCACATTCAAATAGCTCCCTTCTTTGTCTCTTGTCTCTACCATCTTTTATCTTCAATTCTCCGTCTCCGTCATCCATGGCTTCAATCTCCTCTCCACTTCTATCTCATCTCTGTGGGATGTCTCCTAGCATTGCATCCAACTTGGCATTCCAATTTGTCAATCCATTACAGCGGTTCTGCATTATTTCTCCTATTTGTCTATATAACTTATAAATCTCATCAGGCCATCAGTAGATGTGATCACCACTGTGCTCAACTTATAAAACCTTTAAAAAGACTAGAATATAAGCCAGCCATGGTATTCTGAACACTGCCCCGGTGAAATTTAACAGCTTACTCTACCAAAGGATCTTATACTTAGTGTCTTCTATTTGAAGTTACTTTAGTGTTCCAGAAGCCATGGAATCAAAGTCTAGGCACTGAGAGGTGACAATAAAGAGACCGTCATTTCCATTGGTCATTCGTGTGCTAGAAAAGAAAAGTTCACGAATTTGTTGAGATGCAGAAATGTTTCTATCACGCCCAAAAAAAAAAGATATTGGAGATGTTTAACAGAAGTTTGGCCTTATGATAAATTTGATGTTATTTAAAGATTGAAATTTTTTTCTTTTTATGTGAATAAGCATAACAAGGCATTAGACATGTACCGCGTAAGAAATCTAAACTACAAGCAGAAAGCACCATCCAGAAAAGGTTCAGTTTTCACTAATCAGCAATCTGATTTGCAAAAGAAACCAAAATCCAGCAAACTGGCTTTTCCGTAAGATAAAATACAAATAAGAAATAGGAATAAAGCATAAATCACAATTTACACGCATCCTCCAAGCATAAATCAACACGATAAATAGGCCAAGAACTAGAAAAACACCAAAAAACAGCAAACCAATGAGAAAAATTTCTAATGAAAGTCTCAAACTTGAGACGGAAAGGTTCAAGAATCACACATCAGGTGCCCAAAATGATCAGCTTATCGATTATGACTCNTTGATTGAGCGTCTTTACTGTCTGAAAGCTTTTTCTTTGTCAAACCTTCTTAGGAGGGCTCGTGTTATTTTTTTCTCTTTGATTTTTCATGATTGTTTGTTGTTTTATAAGTTTTTTTATTTATTTATTTTAATTTTCTAATGCTCTTTGTTTGGAGAAAAATTTGCGTATGTAAGACGTTTGCAGCGTTGCGTACATCTTCGGAGGTTATTCAGAGGGTATTGGGGGGTTATAGGTAGGTTACAGAGATGTTACAGGAGGTATAACGCGGATATAACCCCTCACTATTTTGCAAATGTTTTACGTACGCAAATTTTTCTCATTTGTTTGCGTTTATTTTTACGGCGTTGAGTTGCACTCATTCTCATTTCTAACTGTTATGAAAAACGACGACAATAGAACTAAAAATAGATCGAGAAAAATCACAATAAAAATGCGACACAAGATTTACGTGGTTCGGCAAATTACCTACGTCCACGGAGCTGCAGAGGATTTTATTAGCTTTGAGGATTACACCGTCGACCACGTCGACTTACGAGAAAGAATTCTCTCTCTCTCTCTTTCTCTCACCTTCTCTCTCTTCTAAACCGAGAGTCACACCAAGAAGAAGAAAAGATAACTTTAAACTGTTTGGAGAGTAATACTCATCCCTGTAATCGGAGCCCCTTGCTTATTTTGGTAACCCTTAATTTCATGATTTCATGGAATCATGCTTTAATGACCCATATAAAGCCCATTAAGGCAAGCTATCATGTTCATTGCCTTTTTCTCTATAGCAACAGGAGGGGCAGGAGATTAATCTGGTAAAACTTAATTAATTAATTAAGGTTTCATTAATTCTTCCTGTCAATAGAAGACAACAGCTTTAAATAAAAAATTGGGAATCATCAAAAGCTATGACGGGGAATAAAATATATAAGGAAAAGAATTAAGAGCAGATAAATTAGAATCAATTTATCAAAGAATCTGTCGTAATAGGAAGTGGAGTGAGTCTCCACCTTCCTCAACACTAATAAAGTTGGGTGTGACCCTCATCTTGTCTGAAAAAAAAGAGGGAGAGAGAGATTTCTTAGGAACAAATAATCATGCTACTATCAACAAATATTTTTTTTTAGAGGTCATTTATATTTATTTATACATTAATTGAGCAAAGTACTAAGGTTTTCTCATTCCTATAATATAACATGATATTTTTGCTTGACCTAAAAGAATATAACAATTAATTTAATAAGAAATCAATAATTTTAAAAATTTATACTTTTGTGGTTGTCTAAACTGTAATTTTCATATACACATAGGTTGTGTTTGGGGCAGCTTGTGCGTTTCAAGATAAGCGATGAACTGCTTAACCTGAAACTTGACATGCGGCTCTCCCGCGTGTTTCTACCCGCGGCTTACATCAAAATGTGCGAAACAAATGTTACAACAGCATTTTGAAAATTTCGTCCGCACTTATAAGCTGCCCCAAACGGGGTTGCAACGTCATTGAATTAGGTTTTTTTATATTAATTTTGAACAATTAATTTCTAAAAGCTGGCTGTCATGATATTTAATTTTGTAAGGTCGGAGTATATTAATATAAATATTAATTATTTAATTAAAAATTGCAATTGTTTGCTTCCGTAGCATAGTGGTAGTGCGTTCGCTTCGTAAGCGAAAGGTCGCGAGTTCGATCCTCGCCGGGAGCTGCATCCCATGAAAAGGTTATGATAGGCTGGAAATTTTATTTTATTTATTTAAAGTAAATGTTTAACAAATCTATAAATATTTTTGTATATAATAATATTTGCGTATAACTTGAAGAAATGTAATGTAATAATTATCTAAATAAAAATTTTGATACAAAATGAGATTTTAAAACTACTTTTATATTTAAAGTAGCTTAAAATTCTTTTTTAGCAATAATATTTTCATACATGTCTTAAATTTTTTAGTTAATAAAGAAATATTACGTAATAATGATCTAAGTATAATTTTATTTTTATAATGAAAAAGTCATTTATTCCGATTTTTATCTTTTCAAATGTTAATACTTAAGCCAATAATGTGTTATGTAACTATTTTTAAACACATTCAAATTTAATAATAGTTTATAAAAAATATAAAAAGAAATAATTACAATAATTAGAGTTGTAATCTAGGGTCTGTTTGGGGCAGCTTTTACGTTTCAGGATAAACAGGTTATTCTGAAACGCGACCCACGAGTTTGTGTTTAGTTAAAAAACCTAAACATGACAGGCCACGTTTTCAAAAACGCACAAAGCAAACAGTTAGACGGTTTTTTAAAAAACGCAACCGGTATTATAAACTGCCATAAACGGCCCCTAGTCGGGTTATGTTGATCGTGTCATTGTTTAGAAGAGCTAACTTCAACTTTTTAAGAGAAAATACACCTTTCCAATTTTAAGTATATACACCTAATATATATTGATGTTTAGATTTTATATATGTAAATACCCAAGACTTGAGTGGTGTGTATGTAAATCTTCCAATCAATTTTTCTGTTTTTTTTTTTTCATATAAGGTCATGAAATGTGGTGCTCTAGTGATGTTTTATAGGGTGGCCATTTCTCACTGCTAGTTAGCTTACTACTTGTCAACTCAAAAAACATTAGTCAAATTTGACCTTGGAAGTTCAATAGTTCAATTCTCCACATTCAAATTCTAATTCTTAAAGCATGTTTTAGATTCAAGTATGTGGCTTTTCAAATCCCAACCTTCCCTTTAGCCACTAAATTGATATATTAATTAAAGCAATGATTATATTATTATGCAAAACAATGCAACAACAACAACAAAGCCTTAATCCCACAACGTGGGGTCGGCTACATGAATCATTTTTCTCCATTGTGTCCTATTTAGTTACATATTTTCATTTTCTAATTATAAAAAAGATTCATGTCATGATTTTTTCGACAAGTTTTACGTTGATTGCCGACTACCTTACTCAACTCTTCACTTTTCACATCCCGGCTTGGGACCGACAATGACAATATTATCTTGTGCAAAATAACACAGAAAATAAATTCACACAACAAACAAATAACCAAAAATAAGATATTATTACACTATCATGTGGGGATAAAAAGAAAAATCGACTGAATTAGGGTCACAACCCAAACATACAAATCTTCTATAATCACTATATAAATATGAAATGATTAGGGTTTACAAATTAAAAAAATTTAAATATCTGAAAGATCATATAATTAGATCTCCTTAAATTATGTTAAATAATATTAATCTTCCTAATATACATACTATCTAATTTACAACCATTAGATTTTATCACTTATCATAACAATCTCCACCTCATCTCTCACTTATAGATAAGGGGGAGATGATCAAAGTGAGCTCTAAGCATTGTGCTGTTCTTCAAAATGCCCGAATGAGCAATCAATCACGAGATTTAATATTCACCAAAATTTTATAATAGGTGAACTTATGGTCCAGTAGTATATTTTTTTAGCATGCAGTTCAGATTCTGTTTTATATCTATTTTATTCAACAGAACATTGTCATCATCAATCAAATTCCAAACAAAGTGGTGCCCCAATCAATGTGCTTTGAACGAGCTTGATGAACTGGATGTTTGACTAAGAATATCACACTCTAACTATCACAGAACACTGCCATAGATTTATGATCAACTTTCAAGTCATCCAGTATGCTCTACATCCACATTGCTTCATTCATCACCTCTGTGGATGTCATGTACTTAGTCTTTGTAGTAGACAAAACAATAATAAACTGAAGAATCGATCTTCAACTGACTATACCTCCTGTCAATGTAAATAAAAAGTGAGTCGTAGATTAGCATCTTTTCTTATTATCGTATAGTCTGAATCAATACAACTTCCTTACAAATCAGTAATAGATCTCTCTCTTTCAAGCGTTAAAATGACAACAACTATATGTTTTATATACAAATGGTTGTGCAAAACAATGAAGAAAATAAATTCACACAACAAACAAACTAAACGCAGTGCAAAGAGATGATTAAAGTACATTAACTTGAAATAATTCAAATATAGTAAAGCTAATATAACACACACACACAAGAGATGACTAAAGTACATTAACTTGAAATAATTCANCTGTTCTTTAATAACAGTTAATTTAGCCGCAAATTCATTTAATTCAAATTTCTAGCGCCCAAACCCAACACAATTTCTTATTACATCCCTTCTCAATTGAACTTAGAATATGATTCACTCAACCTTTNATATATATATATATATATATATATATATATATATATATATATATATATATATGTGTGTGTGTGTGTGTGTAATGATGATCATAACAAAATTTATTGACGAATGAATTTAGCGTTTCAAAAATATTTTCTTCTTTTAAGAAGGCTGGTGACCTTCTTTAACCCTGTTCTTTAATAACAGTTAATTTAGCCGCAAATTCATTTAATTCAAATTTCTAGCGCCCAAACCCAACACATACTTTCTTATTAAATCCCTTCTCAATTGAAATTAGAATATGATTCACTCAACCTTCTAAACTAAAGAGGAATAAATGTAGTGGTCATTTGATAAAAAATTCTTCCTGGAACAAAAATCTGTGCAAAACATTTTGAGCTACATAGGCATTTGGGCTTAAATAAATGTAATATCCATTAGATAATCTATGGCAATGAGTTAAACCTTCAGCAAAACACATAATTACAACATGGCAAATGAGTATGATATAATTAAATTTCACTTGGAAAGAAGAATCAATCAATGACAATCAGAGGTCTTCAATGGTGTTATTTATACAAATAATGCCTCAATATCCTCATAAGAAAGGAATCAAAGTATGGAGTTAATCATGCAATGGATGAACAGGTCATAAATAGCACAACTCACTCATCACTCAAAATGAATAAATATTTCTCAGATATGGCTTATCCTCCTAAGCTCAACCATTTACAGAAGCTGTAATCACTCCATAATGGGGACTTTAAATAGTGCCACTTCCTTTCATCTCAAAATGGCCAATAAGTCTNATGAGTTAAACCTTCAGCAAAACACATAATTACAACATGGCAAATGGGTATGATATAATTAAATTTCACTTGAAAAGGAGAACCAATACAATGACAATCAGAGGTATTCAATGGTGTTATTTATACAAATAATGCCTGAATATCCTCATAAGAAAGGAATCAAAGTATGGAGTTTATCATGCAATGGATGAACAGATCATAAATAGCACAACTCACTCATCACTCAATATGAATAAATATTTCTCAGATATGGCTTATCCTCCTAAGCTCAACCATTTACAGAAGCTGTAATCACTCCATAATGGGGTCATGGATCTTGCAGAGAAAATGTAATGGAAGGTACATTAAATAGTGCCACTTCCTTTCATCTCAAAATGGCCAATAAGTCAGAATATCTTCTACCTTCTTCCACAATATTCCAAACTCCATAAATCCTTCAAAAGAATTTTCAAGATGCATACCTTCTCTCAAAATCATTATGGAAGCCAATTCAGAACTTTTTTGTAACAAGAAAATCTTCATCCAACCATTTAAACTTCAACAGCTTTTCTAGAATCACCCTGTGTTTGGATCTCCACTGCAAAGCCATGGGTGCAGTAGGCAATGCCCTGCAGTTGGCCGCTTCTCCGGAGCAAAATCAAGGAGTGGTTGAAGGAAATCTGAAAACTCTCGTGCATCATGGTCGGAGAACTTGTATTTCTCGACCAAAAGCCTATCCATGGGCCAGAATTTCAACCTTCTGATCCGCTTCAAATCTCCATATTTGTCAAAGTAGTCCTTCGATCGGGATCCTGTAATGGCAACCTGTTCTCACAAGTGAGACTGGGATAGTTAACGGAGACGGCTGGGAAGATGGACAAAAACATATGGATGAATTGATTACTCACCTTCCGAGGCATCTTTCCAAGGAGTTCCATCAGCAAAGCCAAGTGGTCCTGCAAATTTAGACCAATAAGTTCAATAAGTTCTGAAAGAGCAACAAGAGATGTAAGAATGTGAGGCAGAAGATAAAAGAGACAGTAGTTATTATTCTTTTATTCCAATAATTTATATTACATGACAATAATGTTGGTGTATAGATTATGAACAACCATTATGATATTGTTAAAACATCTCGAAAATAATGATGATTATACCATATTTGTTATAACTCTATATTTAGATGGTTATAAATTATATAAGGAATCTTAGGAATCTCTAGTTATTTTGTTTGTTTAATTAGAGAGATTAGTTCCCTCTTATATTTATTATTATTCATTTTCTTACCTACTGTATTCTGTTTTTATTGTTTTCCCTACCAGTATATCTTGTAATGTGTATTTATACCCCTCTTTGTATCAAAGAGAATAAGCCCTCTAATATTTTCCACTATTTTTTTTGGTATCAAAGACACACGTCGAATATTGAGGATCTGAATCCTTGGAGCTGTTCGATCTTAGAGTCGTCTGCTTCGCCTGTTCGATCTTGATCGTGGAACTGTTCGATGCCCTGTCTGATCCTCTCTGTGTCGCTCGATCCCGTCTCACGAAAGCCACCTGCCTCGCCTGCGCTCGATCCCGTCTCGCGAAAACCGCTTCGCCTGGAGAGCTCTATCCCGCTTGGTAATTCTCCAAATGCTCGTCTGCTTCGCCTACGCTCGATCCTGTCTAGCGAAAGACGCTCACCTCTGTACCGCTCACCGCTCGATCCTGAAGACGGTAATTCTCCGAAGCGGTAATCTTTTGCTTCGGCGGGCGAATCTTGGGCTCAAGCAAATTCACAGTCCTTCACCTCTAAAATGTCTGAAGTCACGTCTAGGACAAGTCAGCCTCTTCAGCTATCTCGGTCTGAACCTCAGAGAAATACATATGAAAATCATCTCATTCAAATCACTACAATCCGACTAAATTGTGATAATTTTCTTCGATCGTCACAATCTGTTCGCATGTATATCCGAGGAAGAGAAACGATTGGCTATATCACAAGTGATACTAAACAGCCTGACGTGAATGGCATGACTTATGTCATTTGAGATGCAGAAAACTAAATGGTAATGACATGGTTGGTCAATTCCATAACTAAAGAGATAGTGTAAATTATTTGTGTTACTCTACAGCCAAGGAATTATGGGACAATGTTTCAGAAATGTATTCTGATCTTGGAAATCAATCTCAAGTTTATGAGTTGACCCTACGACTTGGGGAAATTTGTCAAGGTGAGGATTATGTAACAAAGTATTTTAATTCTCTTAAGCGGATTTGGCATGACCTGGACTTATTCAACGACCATGAATGAAAATCAAATGATAACGACAACCAGTACAAGAAGATAGTGAATATTGGTTGAATCTTCAAATTTCTTGCAGGTCTAAACATTGAATATGATGAGGTCCGTTGCCAAATAATTGGAAGAAATCCCCTACCTCCAATTGGTGAAGTTTTTGCGGAGGTAAGGAGAGAGAGTAGGAGACATGTGATGTTGGGAAAGAAAACGACAAGTTCAACCGAGTCCATGGAAAGATCAGAGATGGTTATTCCTGAAGCTCAAGTAAGCAGAAATCTTCTCACAACCAGTATGTAGAAGACAAAAATAACATGCACTATGACTACTGTGGAAAGCCACGCTATACTCGCGAAAAATGCTAAAAATTGCATGTTAAATCACCTAACTGTAAAGGAAAAAAATCTCGTGAACATAGCACACCTACCACAAATGAGACTGAGTCAACTCCACCTAGTAAACAGCAATTAAGTCATCTTCTTAAACTGTTGAAATCTTGCTCATCATCTAATGCGTCTATCGGTTCGATAGCACAAGCAGGTAGTAATCCTTTGGCTTTTCTAGGAAGTACTACTCCTTGGATCATTGATTCAGGAGCCTCTGATCATATGACAAGCTGTTCTCAATTATTTGATTCATATTATCTATGTTCCGAATCCGAAAAAATCAGAATTGTTGTTGACAGTTTTTCACCTATTGCAGGAAAAGTAAATATTAAAATTTCAGAAAAAATCTCTTTGAAATGTCTTGTATGTTCCAAAACTTACATGTAATCTTCTTTATGTTTTTTTAAAGATTCTGATTATTCCATTTTTTTCTCTCCTTCCAATTGTGTTTTTCAGGACTGAAACTCGGGGAAGATGATTAGAACTGCTAGAAAAATAAACGGGTTGTATTACTATGATGAAACTGACTATGCGAATAAAACAGCTCATGGATTAGGTAGTACAAGTTCAAACTTTGATTGTGATCAAGTTATGTTATGGTAAAAAAGATTAGAGTATCCTAGCTTTCCATATCTCAAATCTTTATTTCCTAAACTATTTAAAAGTATTGATTGTTCAAAACATCATTGTGAAGCGTGTAATCTATCTAAAAGTCACCGTGTTTCGTTTCCAATGAAATCATATTATATTTCAAAACCATTTTATTTGATGCATAGTAATGTTTGCGAACCTTCCAAAGTTAACACTTTCTCGAAAAAAATGGTTTGTAACATTTATTGATGATCACACACGAGTTTGCTGAGTATATTTAATGGAAAAGAATTTTGAAGTTGATTAATGATTTAAAGATTTTTCCACGTGATTGAAAATCAATTTCAAACAAAAATTAGCACTCTAAGAACATATAATGAGACTAAATATCTCAACAAAAAGATATTCTGCATCAATTCACTTGTCGTGACATACCATAATAAAATGGTATTACTAAAAGAAAAGAAAAAGACATTTACTCGAAGTTATCAGGGCACTTATGTTTTGCATGAATGTTCCTAAATATCATTGGGGTAATGCACTTCTTACCTCATGTTATTCAATAAACAGAATGTCATCTCGAGTTCTGAAATTTAAAATATCTTTACAAGTCTTAAAAAATTATTGTTCCACAGCTAAGATAATTGCTGATCTCCCTTTAAAAGTTTTTGGATGTGTTTGCTTTGTTGCATGTCCCAAATTTATTTCGCTCAAAACTTGATCCCAAAGCTGAAAAATGTGTTTTTATTTGATATGTGTCCAATAAACATGGGTACTAATGCTTTAATCCTGTAAAAAATAAATTTTTTTAGAGCATGGATGTCAAGTGTCTAGGATCACCAGTTTTTTCAAAATAATTTTCTTCGTGGGAAGAATTTAGTTGAAAAAATAATTTTTGGTAAACTTTACTCATTTCTTTAACTAATTCTGATATAGAAATTAGGGTCAGCACTACTAATCCAATTTTGTCAGATGTAACCTTATCAGAGATGGGGGGAGAAGTACTTCCAACAGATCATAATCCTCAACATGAGCTGCAAATTTATACTATGAAGAAATTTCATAAAGTTACTACAACCCCAAATGTTCCCTCAACAGATGTTCAATCTTCAATCACCCTTGCCGATTAATGGCCCTACAACTCAGAGTAACCTTCCTTCTACTTCCACTCCTGATCTTGATCTTACAATTGTTTTCAGAAAAGAAATCCGAACAAGCACAAAACATCCTACCACACAATACATGTCATATGAAAAACTATCAAAAAATCATAGCGCATTTGTGTCGAGGATTTCTAATATGTTTTATCCAAAGAACTGTTCAGGAAGCATTAGGTGAACCGAGTTGGAAATTAGTTGTGATGGAAGAAATAAATGCTCTTAAAAGAAATATGTTTGTTCCAAGCACTGTCATATGAAAAACTATCAAAAAAATCATAGAGCATTTGTGTCGAGGACTTATAATATGTTTGTTCCAAGAACAGTTTAGAAAGCATTAGGTGAACCGAGTTGGAAATTAGTTGTGATGGAAGAAATAAATGCTTTTAAAAAAAATAACACTTGGACAGTCTTTGATCTTCCTAACGACAAAAAGATTGTTGGGTGCAAATGGGTGTTCATGGTGAAGTTTAAAGTTGATAGAAGTATGGAGAGATATAAAACGAGACTAATAGCAAAAAAGATTTACTCAAACTCATGGTATTGATTACTAAGAAACTTTTGCTCATGTTGCTAAAATTAACTCTATTAACTTCAACTGGTCACTTCATCAGTTTGATGTAAAAATGTGTTTTTAAATGGAGAATTGCGAGAAGAAGTATATATGGACCTACCACCCGTATTTGAAGAAAAATTTAGAAAAGGTAAAGTATGCAAATTAAAAAAGTCCCTGTACGGGTTAAAGCAGTCTCCTAGAGCTTGGTTTGAACGTTTGGGTGATGTTATCAAGAGACATGGATTCTCTCAAAGCCAAGCTGATCACTCTTTCTTTCAAACATTCCATCAAAGGTAAATTAGTCATTGTGATTGTGTATGTAGATGACATAATCATGACAGCGGATGATCCTATAGAGATTAGCAACTTGAAGAGGAAACTTGAAGCCGAATCTGATATTAAGGACTAGGGAAAACTGAAATATTTCCTCGGAATAGAGTTTGCAAGATCCAAGAAGGGAATTTTTGTCAATCAACGTAAGTATGTACTTGATTTACTCAAAGAAACAGGAATGACAGGTTGCAAGGCAGTAGATACTCCAATTGAACCTAATATAAAGTTGAAAATAGCAGCACTAATGAGGTAATGGACAAAGCTCGCTATCAAAGATTGGTAGGACGACTAATCTATTTGGCTCACACTCGACCTGACATAGCCTTTGCAGTAAGTGTGGTGAGTCAATTCATGCATTCACCTGTACCTACTCACTTCAAAGTTTTATTCCTAATTTTGAGATATCTCAAAAGAACTGGAAAAGAACTTTTGTTCAAAAAAGAAAAACATCTTCTAATAGAGGCCTTCACAGATGCAGATTGGGCAGGAGACGTAAATGATAGAAGATCCACATCATGTTATTGTACATTTGTGGGAAGAAATCTGGTTACTTGGAAAAGTAAAAAACAAAATGTGGTAGCAAGTAGTGTTGAAGCAGAATTTCACTCGGTGGAACATGAACTCTATGAAGTATTATGGATAAAAAGATTCATGGAATAGTTAAAGATTCCTATACCAGCATCTATCAAAGTTTACTACGACAACAAAACTGCAATCTCTATAGCTCATAATTCAGTTCTACATGACAAAACAAAACATGTAGAAGTGACAAACATTTCATCAAGCAGAAGATAGTTAGTGGTGTGATATGTATGTCCTACATACCCACTGCTAGCCAAACAGCAGATATTCTAACAAAAAAATTTTCTAAAGTGCAACACGAGAATCTATTTAGCAAGTTTGTCATGAGTGACATCTTCATGTCAGCTTGAGGGGGAGTGTTGAAAGATCTCGCAAATAATGATGATTATATTTCATATTTGTTATAACTCTATATTTAGAGGGTTATAAATTGTATAATAGATCTTAGGAATCTCTAGTTATTTTGTCTCCTTAATTAGAGAGATTAGTTCTCTTATATTTATTATTATTCCTTTCCTTACCTACAGTATTATGTTTTTATTGTTTTTCTTACCAGTATATCTTGTAATGGGTATTTATACACTCTTTGCATCAATAAGAATAAACCCTCTAATATTTTTCCACTATTTTTTCAGATACTAAAGTAAAACCCACAAACATTTTTCCAAATACCAAATTCCACAAGAACGAGCTATGGAGTGTATTTAATAAAATTGAAATTTTATCTGCATTTATTATTCTTTAAACCAATAGTCAACTATGTAAAAAACCTGAATTTCAAACACAGTATCATCTTAATACAATCAACCGAGCAGCTCCTTAATGTACAAGTTAACTGTAATAAGGAACTTATCACAATGAGTATGGTGCCTAGGAAAAAAAATAAGGATGCATAAACTACAATTTTTCAGGTGATTTAACCCGGTTTATGAAACAAAATGATAAGGGTGCCCCTTAATTATTTCAACTATCAACCATCAAAAGGTATCCTTCAAGTATAATTTTCTTTATCAATAATTAAAGTTACAAAATTTTAGCAAAGACCAAGAAGTTCATGAAAATATACACTATCATAAATATTAGACCTTCAATTGCTACTATGATGAAAAACGTATGATTTTTAAATTATGTTATTGGTTTTTCTCTCTTTTTATCAATTATTAAAAGAATAAACGATTATTTACCGATTTAGTATGTTGCTATGATATTAATTATAGCAAGGCTAAAAAATTCATGAATATATCTACAATTAAAAATAGTAGGACTTCAGTAGATTTTATGAGAAAAGACAAAAAGAGAAATGATAGCTCCCTTCTCCAAAATCATAAGTTCTCTTCATGCATTCTTTCTCTTTCTATCTCTATTTCCTTTCTTATTAGAAATTCATTCTTTTAGTATTCTCAAATTCCTTCCTATCTTAATCTCCCTACTTCTCCATCTACACTAGTTTATTTCCATTTCAACAATTAAGATATCAAATGTTTACCCATAATCACCATTACCGCTGCCCCACACATCATCACTTAGTATTACAGCTAAAATTCCTGAATACAAAACATCTTTATAAGGTAATCTGTATTTAAAGAGCGTTTAGATCATGACATCGGCTTGTTACTTCCAAATCATCTTAGTTTTTCAAAGCATTTAGTCTTGAATTCAAGACTTGTTTTATGAAACTGAACAAAGAAGTAAAAAAAAAATGTCTCAATTAAACGACTCTCGGCCAACACATTTTATGTGAACCACATGACAGCAATCGCAATTCCCAATCCCCACATTCTTTTCACGCTTCCACACAATACTTCCATCCCCCAACTCATCAATATATTATATATTAAGTCATCAAGAAAAGAAATCACTCATTTCAAACCCTTTGAACCTATAGGGAAGGAGAGAGAGAGAGAGAGTTCAATTTTAAAAAATCCCACCTAATTTCGAAAGAGCAAAAGCCCAAATCAATTCCCCAGCTTTCAACAAGTGACCAGTTTAATCCCAGATTTTTAAAAAGCTCCATATTATTCCATGATTATTGAAAATTTGATCCAAATTAGTCGCTAAATTGAATTTCATGGTATTAATTTAACACCAACCGTTTTGAGGGTATTTTAGGAATGAGAATTTTAAATGAAATTTATTTTTATTCTTACTCTATTTTCATGTGCAATGATAAAACGACTTGAATTGACTTGGCATTTACATATTGTTTATATTTCTTTATTAAGCATTAAGTGATCTAGTGACTATATCTAATAATTAATAGATCAGATCAACTATGAACGAAGAAAAATAAAACGAGATTATGTTTGTTAAAAATTTAACTGCCCGGTTCTCCTTGAAAATTACTGACATGCGTTCTCAGATCATATTGTTCAGATCAAGTAGAATGTTCTCGGGAATACATATATGCTCAGATCGTCAACTGAACACCAAATGAGAAAAATCAACAACATTGGATCAAATTTCATGTAACAACACAGTAAGGCCGAATTCGTTTTGTTTTTCTTTTTAATTATTTGGTTATGCTTGATATTGAATTTGTACTTAAGGGTTGAGATAATTTGAAATTAGAATTATCATTTAATTCGACCTTATATGATTGATTATTTGCACATAGAACTACTTTCCTTGTAGAGTTTGTTTAGGAAGCAAACAAGAATTTATTAATGCTGCATTTGCATATAAATAAATTTAATTTCCTGTTATGAAATCAATTTAGTTCTTTAAGAGAAGAACTAGAATTTTAATTACAAATACCTTTACGAGAAGAGCAATTTTCTATTAGTAAAAAAAAGAATAGCAAAACAAACTGATCATTGACCCACATGTCATTGCGCTAATTAATACCTTAACAATTGATGATTTATAATTAAAGGTTCATTATGATAGAAACAAAGCTTTCACTTAGATAACATGAATATAGTAAGGGAAAACTTCGTCTGGCTAATTTTTCATCTTTATACACTTAGTCAAAGCTTTATTGAAGTACTAATTTCTTTTTATGTTTCATCAGGTTAGAAAAAAACATTAAAAAAAATACTAGTAGTAATGTAAACAGGAAAGAAAGGCATACCTCGTCTTCTGTAAATCCTTCTCCAGTTTTAGGTGAAAACAACATATCACCAGTGGCAAGTTCAAAAGCAATACAAGCAAAAGACCATAGATCAACAGCAAAAGAGTATCCAGCCCCAAGAATAATCTCAGGAGCTCTATAGTGCCTTGTTTGAATTTCACCTGCAAATTTCTTATCCACCCAACATGCACTACCAAAATCTACAATCTTGCATCTTAGATCAATCCCCTCCAAAGTCCTCTCTTTTTGCACTCCCCCTTGCCCAACACCTTCCATTGAAAATCTTCTTTCTGAGATCCGAACTCTGGCCCTCTTAGCCCTCTCCTTGAGCCTCTTCTCAATGTTGTTAACAACAAAACTTCCATTTATGCTTCCTTCTGGCCTCTCTAGCATTGGAGTAAATTCTGAACGTATGGGATCCTTTGAAGGATCAATGGTGGAAACAAGAAGAATATTTTCAGGTTTCAAATCAGAATGGATAATTCCAAGCTCCCTGTGCAAATAATCAAGGCCACATAAAATGGATCTACACACATCTTTCACATTTTTTATTCCAATTCCTTTATATCGTCTATAACGGATTAGCCGTAGTAGGCTATCTCCAAGATATTCAAATACCATGCATAGGTGTTGACCATTGGGACCAATATGCTTGAATTTGTCAATAAATTGGACAACAAATTTACAATTTAATGGATCACCCTTAGCAATAGCTGTTAGAATCTCAATCTCATGGAGAGCGGCTTGTGAAAAGTCTGAGGCGCTTTTTTGAATTTTAAGAGCAACAAATTTCTGTCAAGCAAATGAAGTTTGAAAGAATTATAGATGCTAAATATAGCCAAATAATAATTTTAAATAAAATTTAAGTGGTTGGTATAACTTTTCAGCTAAATAACAAAATGTTAAAACGATATGTTGAGCCTTTGAAAGCATCTAGCATGTAGAATTTTAAAAAAAGAAAAATTAGAAACATAAAAAGCAATGAGAGAAGTATGAATGAGATATATATAAATTGATAAAAAGAAAAGAAAAGAACAAATTAAAACCAAACTAATAAGAGGATTTAAAAACCAATTTCTATTTCTTCAAATATCTAACACCCAATTATTCTTATTTACATGAACATGTTACTCTATTTAAAACATCAAATTTACCACAAATCTAAACCTCAGCTAACCAACACTTCATAAATACACTGAAACTCCACATAAACGCTCACATTCAATTAGCTCCCTTCTTTGTCTCTTGTCTCTACCATCTTTTATCTTCAATTCTCCGTCTCCATCATCCATGGCTTCAATCTCCTCTCCACTCCTATCTCATCTCTGTGGGATGTCTCCTAGCATTGCATCCAACTTCGCATTCCAATTTGTCAATCCATTACAGCGATTCTGCATTATTTCTCCTATTTGTCTATATAACTTATAAATCTCATCAGGCCATCAGTAGATGTGATCATCACTGTGCTCAACTTATAAACCTTTTAAAAGACTAGAATATAAGCCAGCCATGGTATTCTGAACTCTGCCCCGGTGAAATTTAACAGCTTACTCTACCAAAGGATCTTATACTTAGTGTCTTATATTTTAAGTTACTTTAGTGTTCCAGAAGCCATGGAATCAAAGTCTAGGCACTGAGAGGTGACAAGAAAGAGACCGTCATTTACATTGGTCATTCGTGTGCTAGAAAAGAAAAGTTCACGAATTTGTTGGGATGCAGAAATGTTTCTATCACGCCCAAAAAAAAAAGATATTGGAGATGTTTAACAGAAGTTGTAAATAAGCATAACGAGGCATTAGACATGTACCGCGTAAGAAATCTAAACTACAAGCAGAAAGCACCATCCAGAAAAGGTTCAGCTTTCACTAATCAGCAATCTGATTTGCAAAAGAAACCAAAATCCAACAAACTGGATTTTCCGTAAGATAAAACACAAATAAGAAATAGGAATAAAGCATAAATCACAATTCACACGCATCCTCCAAGCAGAAATCAACACGATAAATCGGCCAACTAGAAAAACACCAAAAAACATCAAACCAATGAGAAAATTTTCTAATGAAAGTTACTCAAACTTGAGACGGAAAGGTTCAAGAATTACACATCAGGTGCCCAAAATGATCAGCTTATCGATTATGACTCGCCATCAGTAATCACTTAAAGCACCAAGATTATAGCACAAACAGCGATCGAACCTTGCATTTCGTATCGTAGGCAAGCCATACTGTGGAGAAATTCCCCCACCCAAGCTTCCTCTGAGCGACGTACCTTCCTCCGTTAAAGTGATCTCCCGGCCTCACGGCATGGTAGCCTCCTTTCCTGTACGCATCCACACCCTCGTCCTCCTCCGATCCCGACGAAGACGAGCACGACATCTCTCTTCGCGCACAGCAAATGCGACGCAGACGCAAACGAGGAAGACGAAGACGGTTGAAGTCTTCCTTTCTTTTGCAATGTGGGAGAAGTGAAACGACGAAAAAAAAATGAAATCGCACTTTCCCCAATGAGCTTTCTGATGATCCCTCGCATCGCAGCTGCTTAACGTGGACCCATCTTATGAGTCGATCTGAAAACNTCCTTTCTTTTGCTATGTGGGAGAAGTGAAACGACGAAAAAAAAATGAAATCGCACTTTCCCCGATGAGCTTGCTGATGATCCCTCGCATCGCAGCTGCTTAACGTGGACCCAATCTTATGAGTAGATCTGAAAATGACACGTGGCTAAAATCTCGGACTTTATTTTTAGGTGAGATGCTGCCATCGGGTTGGTATGCCGGAGTGGTTGAGGAGAGATTTCATGCGGATTGTGACGCGTACGAAGAAGAAGTTTCGTCCCTCCGATCAAGCAGCGGTGGATGGGGAATGAATATGGACGGCTGGATGCGAGCCAACAAGCCAAGCTTAGGTAAGACGGGAAGGAGTCGCATAGGTAGCCTACCAGATGGGGCATTTAATACACGAGATTGTGATTCGGTTGGATGAAATTGCGTTTGGTGTAGCATATAAATGAGGAAATGATCTTATACAGTTTGGTTCGTGCTTTTCTCTAGCTTATTTAAAATTGTATTTGAGTTTTTATATTAAACGTAGGTTACGGGTCGATCTCATGGTCAGCCCGTAACTGTCGCAGGTCACTTTTCAGAATAAACAGCTTATTCTAAAAAACACAAGCTGTCCCAAACGGATTCTAAGTTAAACATGATTTAATAAACTCTATAAATCTAAATTTATTGAATCCGTATGCATTAAATTTGGAATAGTATTTGATTTGATTAAAATTTTCTTCCTCTCTTAGATCCTTTAAATTCACCTAAAAATCAAATTTGATAAATCCTGAATTTCCATCAAAATAGGGGAAATTTCAGATTTAAAAAGCGGCATGATTTATTTTTTTTTTCTTTTTTACATTTTGCTAGATTTAGCACAAATTCTATTTAAAATAACATATCAAACTGCGTAGAGAAACATGAAAACACAATAGTTTTTGCTTAGGGAAAATGAACAATTAAAAGATAACTAATAAAAAAGTACTCCTTAAAAATATAAAATATTATCTTTGAAAGTATTTTCAATCATTTAAAGATAAAATTTTGAATATTGATATATATTGAGTATATTTTATATTAATTTTTTTAAATGGATGCTCTAGAGCTAATGAGTTGAGCGAGGGCTAGTTGATGAGTCAAATTGAGTTGAGGCTGGTTAACAAGCCAAATATAGTAGGGGTTAACACGACTCATGAGCCATTTATTGAGTTGAACTAGATCTAACTCCCGAATTTACTTGTCTCAATTACACTTCGACTCTAGCAATAATATTCATATTTTTCTAAAGAAGTGTATATTAATCTAACCATTCTACTAGTTTACTTCCCTAGTAATATATCATAACCTACCTTAATATCATAAGTGATTAATTTATAAATAAATAAAAATCAAAAGATTAAATTATAAATATTCTTTAATGAATAAATCAATCACACTACAATGATAGTTTTGACATGCATATATTATCAACTCAAGGGAGTGAAAATTTTAGTTACTACTTAAATGAAAGAAAGACAATAAGGAATCCATTTCAAAACAAAATAAATAAAAGTTAGAACAATCTTACAGAGATGCTCCACTAAATTACAAGAGTTTATAATGAATCCATTGAGATTTCCTCTGAGTACGTAATATGCTCAATCTCACACACCAACACTCAATCTCACTCAGGAGAACACTCATTCACATCACAACACACCCACAAATCCCATCTTTGGAGTGCTTTGATTGCTCACAAGTATTCTCCGACAACACCCTTTTCTTGTTCTACATGGTTTTTCCCTCTTCGGTCTCTCCTCTTCCTTTCTTCGCTTTGTATATGATGAGCTTCCCATGTAAAACGATGTGAAACAACAATCAAAACCCATCACAATGTAGATCTGGGCCCCCAAAATTGTTGTTGCGCAACTGGTGCTTGTGTTCATGGTACCTAGATGCCTTGTCCAGCAATGATTGGCACCTGGGAGCCTAGGACTGGGGCAGGTTCTTGGTGCCTGAGGATTGGTTCAAGCCTTTTTGAGTCTGTTTTATCACTTTTATCTCCAAATTACCTAATCACCTATATACTTCATATACAATCATAAATATCATAAAAATATAAAAATTATACAAATAACATAGAAATAACATAAATAAAGATAAAAGTAAAAAAAGAAATATCATGCATATTTGATGCACATTACCGGCGCAAATTAGCAAGAATATAAATGAACTTAAGGGGGCCTTACTTATGACCTAATCCTTCCAAAAGAGATTTGACCCAAATGAGAATAAGAAAAATGATCTACCCTAATCATGCATATTTGGGCACATATCGATCGAGTGTGAGCAGCTGAATGTCGATGGACAAATATTATAGTTCAAGTACAAATGAACAAGTAAATGAATCACGAATGGTGAAAAAAGGGCACTCAAATTCAAAGGGACAAGCACTCCTATACACCAATGAAGTGCGACCATTCATCCACAATTCCATGGCTAGGGGAGGAAATCCCCATAAAAGATTTTGCCTAAATGATAATGTGACAAAACAAAAAGCTATAAATTCCTAGAGATCTTGGCATCGTTATGATCTATGCTTATTTTATATAGAAGTATACTTTTAGGGCCAAGCCGCTAATCTCAATCGAGTCAAAAAAAAAAAATCAAATGATGAGTCGTCACTTATACCTAAAGTACTGAGCATAAATCTCACCCATATGGGGGCAAAAATGTAATAACACTATTAATATAAATCCTCTATAATTTGAGGTTGTATGTAATGAATAGGATTACATGATCCATTCGAAAAGAATGTAGCCCCTGTATAAGATCTCTTCTTCTCTCCTTCCATTTTTCTACTCACATTTCACGCTCTGTGTCTTGAGTATAATTCATAGAAAAATTTGAAATCAACATTTAATAATTTAAAATTTTAACAAAAAATCAACATATAACTAATGATGTATTGAATGCATTTTTTAATGATTACATGCTTATTCAAATAAAGTTATTGGATGAGTAATGCATTAATAAAATAAGAATTTAAAAGGGAATTGGACTTCACATAACTCATAATATAAGCCATAAATGGTTGCATGCGGGTTTTCGTTTTGATCATGAGATCAAAAGACTCATCTTCATTATTTATTCTAAAATTTAAATCTTCTATTCTATTTATAAAATAACTTGTATATTCTCTAATTATTTATGTATAATCATATTGGTGATTTCTGCTTATTTTTTCTCTAAGTACTTCAACTATTTCATCTATTTTTTTTCTGCTAAATCTTCTTTAAGCTTTTGTAATATAGAAAAAATATTACATCAGTACTACGCACGTAAAAATAACGTGCGTAGCCAATCAATCCACGCCACGTCATCTCGCGTGGTAGAGAAAAAAAAGACGGCGCAGTAACACCGGGAATATTCCCTCATGTGTTATTCATGTGTTATTGCGCGTTATTCATGTATTATTGCGTGTTATTCATGTGTTATTGCATGTTATTCATGTGTTATTGATGTGTTATTGTATTATTATAACAACAAGAATATTCTCATGACAAAATAATNCAAGCATAAATCAACACGATAAATAGGCCAAGAACTAGAAAAACACCAAAAAACAGCAAACCAATGAGAAAATTTTCTAATGAAAGTTACTCAAACTTGAGACGGAAAGTTTCAAGAATCACACATCAGGTGCCCAAAATGATCAGCTTATCGATTATGACTAGGCATCAGTAATCACTTAAAGCACCAAGATTAGAGCACAAACAGCGATCGAACCTTGCATCTCGTATCGTAGGCAAGCCATACTGTGGAGAAATTCCCCCACCCAAGCTTCCTCTGAGCGACGTACCTTCCTCCGTTAAAGTGATCTCCCGGCCTCACGGCATGGTAGCCTCCTTTCCTGTACGCATCCACACCCTCGTCCTCCTCCGATCCCGACGAAGACGAGCACGACATCTCTTCTCGCGCACAGCAAATGCTACGCAGACGTGAACGAGGAAGATGAATATGGTTGAAGTCTTCCTTTCTTTTGCTATGTGGGAGAAGTGAAACGACGAAAAAAAAATGAAATCGCACTTTCCCCGATGAGCTTTCTGATGATCCCTCGCATCGCATCTGCTTAACGTGGACCCAATCTTATAAGTCGATCTGAAAATGACACGTGGCTAAAATCTCGGACTTTATTTTAGGTGAGATGCTGCCATCGGGTTGGTATGCCGGAGTAGTTGAGGACAGATTTCATGCGGATTTGACGCGTACGAAGAAGAAGTTTCGTCCCTCCGATTAAGCAGCGGTGGATGGGGAATGAATATGGACGGCTGGATGAGAACAAACAAGCCAAGCTTAGGTAAGACGGGAAGGCATTTAATACACGAGATTGTGGTTCGGTTGGATGAAAGTGCGTGGGAGCTGATTATTAAAGGTCATTCGGTGTAGCTTTTAAGTGAGGGCGCTGTTTTCTATATCATTTGATATACGTGTTTCGTCAATTTATTTGAAATTATGTTTAAATTTTTATACTAAACGTAGGTCGCGGGACCGGCTGTTGCGTTTCAGTATTAGCAGCTTATCCTGAAATACACAATCTGTCCCAAACAAACCCAAATATGATTTAATAAAATCTATAAATCTAAATTTATTGAATCCGGATGCATTAAATTCAGAATAGTATTTGATTTGATTAAAATTAAATTAAATTAATTCTTTTTGAATTGTTTGACAATGAGGGAAGCCAACAGCCACGGGTATATTTTCATTCCTCACTTAAATTCTTTAAATTCACGTAAAAATCAAATTTGATAAATCCTGAATTTCCATCAAAATATAGGAAATTTTATATTTAAAAAGCGGCATGATTTAATTTTTTTTCTTTTTAACATTTTGCTAGATTTAGCGCAAGTTCTGTTTAAAATAACATACCAAACCTCGTAGAAAAACATGATAACACAGTAATTTTTGCTTAGGGAAAATGAACAATTATAAGATAACTAATAAAAAAATACTCCTTAAAAATATAAAATATTATCTTTGAAAGTATTTTCAATCATTTAAAGATAAAATCTTGAAAATTAATATATATTGAGTATATTTTATATTAATTTTTTTAAAATGGTTGCTCCCTTGAATATATATTGAGACAAGTAAATTCAAGGGCTAGCTGATGAGTCAAATTGAGTTGAGGCTGGTTAGCAAACCAAATAGAGTAGGGGCTAACACGACTCATGAGCCATTTATTGAGTTTAACTAGATCTGACTCTCGAATTTACTTGTCTCAATTCCACTTCGACTCTAGCAATAATATTCATATTTTTCTAAAGAAGTGTATGTTAACCTAACCATTCCACTAGTTTACTTCCCTAGTAATATATCATAACCTACTTTAACATCCTAAGTGGTTAATTTATAAATAAATAAAAAGCAAAAGATTAAATTATAAATATTCTTTAATTAATAAATCAATCACACTACAATGATAGTTTTGACATGCAAATATTATCAACTCAAGGGAGTGAAAATTTTAGTTACTACTTAATTAAAAGAAAGACAATGAGGAATCCATTTCAAAACAAAATAAATAAAAGTTAGAACAATCTTACAGAGATGCTCCACTAAATTACAAGAGTTTATAATGAATCCATTGAGATTTCCTCTGAGTACGTAATATGCTCAATCTCACACACCAACACTCGATCCCACTCAGGAGAACACTCATTCACAGTACAACACACCCACAAATCCCATCTTTGGAGTGCTTTGATTGCTCACAAGTATTCTCCGGCGACACCCTTTTCTTGTTCTACATGGTTTTTCCCTTTTCTGTCTCTCCTCTTCCTTTCTTCGCTTTGTATATGATGAGCTTCCCATGTGAAACGATGTGAGACAACCATCAAAACCCATCAAAATGTAGATATGGGCCCCCAAAATTGTTGTTGGGCGATTGGTGCTTGTGTTCATGGCGCCTAGGCTCCTTGCCCTGCAATGATCGGCACCTGGGAGCCTAAGACTGAGGCCTGGTCCTCAGGTTCCTGGCGCCTGAGGATTGGTTCAAGCCTTTTTGAGTATGTTTTATTACTTTGATCTCCAAATTTCCTAATCATCTATATACTACACATACAATCATAAATACCATAAGAATATAAAAATTATACAAATAACATAGAAATAACATACATAAAGATAAAAGTAAAAAGAAATATCATGCATATTTGATGCACATTACTGGCGCAAATTAGCAATAATATAAATGAACTTAAAAGGGCCTTACTTCTGACCTAATCCTTCCAAAAAGATATTTGACCCAAATGAGAATAAAAAAAATGATCTAGCCTAGACATGCCTATTTGGGCACAAATCGATCGAGTGTGAGCAGTTGAATGTTGATGGACAAATATTATGGTCCAAGTACAAATTAACAAGTAAATGAATCATGAATGGTGAAGAAAAGGCACTCAAACTCAAAGGGACAAGCACTCCTATACACCAATGAAGTGCGATTATTCACCCACAATTCGATGGATAGGGGATGAAATCCCCATAAAAGATTTTGCCTAAATGATAATGTGACAAAATAAAAAGCTATAAATTCCAAGAGATCTTGTCATCGTTATGATATAAGCTTATTTTATATAGAAGTATACTTTTAGGGAATAAATGTAAGTATGATTCATATCAAATCCGATCTCTCTGTCACTTAATTGATAATAATAAAGTACATTTAAGTCAAATAATCATTCATTTCTTTCCCCTTCAGTCTTCTTCCTGACCCCTATTCTTCCTCCCTCCTTTTTATGATGTATTCCTTGAGTTTGACTCCATGAATAAAACATGATTCAACAATAGCCAATTATGATTTGATTGAAATTATCAAATGAATAAAAAATTAATAATTGAGGTACATCCAAAATCAGCTTAAGCTCAATAAAAGTATTGATAAATTAGATGGGATTGAAAATTAAGCAAAAGTATTTATTTTGCTCTATTAGCCATCAAAATAACAATTTTTTTTTTAAATGTCAATATTCTATGTGACTTAAGACTTTTTTTTGAAATATTTTTTCCCTTGAAGACTTATATTCTTGAGTTTTGCCATATGGTATGGCATCTCCTGAAAATATTTAACTTAGTCTAATAATGGTTTTCAACAAATTATTCAATTTGGTCTACAGTCCTTCCCAGCTGAGACTAGCGTTTAATATTTAATGTATATCAAAATGGTGTCATTGTTGATCTCACAATAATTCAAAAATCCAAAACAAGGAAACATGATGATGGAATATCTTATGCAAGGAAATCACAAGATCAATCGAGCCGGTTGAGCCAAGCCAAACGAGTAAAAAACATATGTGAGGATGGTCGACCAATAGCAACCAAGCAGCACACAAGGAAGCTCACCAGAAGAGTGTTTGTATCCCCAATTAAGAGAAAATTGGCTCAATGTGAAAGTTTATACTGCAAGAGAGCTGGTCATATAGAATGGTTGATTCCACAAAGCATCTTCAGTCATCCAACAAAATTCAAAAGACTTCCTGTTATAAATAGGATCTTTGAGCCGATCAAGTCCTAACGATCGGGATAATCGACCGAGCCAAGCCGACTTATCTCAACCCATCGAACTGAGATGACCAAGTCAAAAAAAAAAAATCAGATGATGAGTCGTCGTTTATACCTAAATTACTGAGCATAAATCTCATCCATATGGGGGCAAAAATGTAGTAACACTATTAAAATAAATTCTCTATAATTTGAGGTAGTATATAATGAAGAGGATTACACGATCCATTCGAAAATAATGTAGCACCTGTATAAGATCTCTTCTTCTCTCCCTCTATTTTTCTACTCATGTTTCACGCTCTGTGTCTTGAGTGTAATTCATAGACAAATTTGAAATCAATATTTAATAATTTAAAATTTTAACATAAAATCAACATATAACTAATGATGTATTGAATGCATTTTTTAATGATTACATGCTTATTCAAATAAAGTTATTGGATGAGTAATGCATTAATAAAATAAGAATTTAAAGGGAATTGGACTTAACATAACTCATAATATAAGCCATAACGAGCATGTTTTAGATCTTATGTACTATATTTTTCTTACTATTTGTTTATAATTTTAAGAGTTTTATGTGTTAAAATATAAAAGAATTTATATATAATTTACAATAATATCCTTATTAAATTACATTTTAAAACCTTTTATAACTTTCTAATGTACATTCTTCGTTAACCATTGAGCACGGCTAGTGAGAGAAAGGAAGAAAGAATAAAGGAGAAAGACAAAGTCAATGTTAAGAAGTTTTAGGACAGATTTTGTCTATTAAACTATTTAAGAAAAATATACAGCTAAAGATAGGCTATCCTTATTTCAGTTTTAATTTTTTTTTGCTTTGTGTAAACATTTAGTATTTAACAAAGTTATATTTCAATGATAATTCGATGTACAAAAATCTATTTTTTTTAATAATTAGATTTTGATGTATTGTGGAATATATTGTACTAATCATATTAACATGAGAAAATAATATGCATTGCTTTATATAATATAGTTCTTGTGTGTTTTAATGAGTACATCAAACCTTATAAAATTATTATAAAATAAAAAGATTTAAAATGTTGTTGTGGTTGATGCATATAAATGAATGTTCAGCTTCAATTAAATATCATCAAAAACTTTGATTTTAGTAAACTTATATTCAAACTGATCAGCTTGATGAGGCGAACACAATGCCCGCATTGTTAATCCAATCCGAGTAAAAATCAAACACATATTGAGCAATCAGGGCATTTTAGGAAGCTTCCAATACCCAATTTGAAGGTCAAATAAATTCTAAATATGACCAATTAATAGTTAAATTGAGCAAATCGACAAGTCAAATCAAAGAAGCCCAAAATTACTTTATTTTTATATCATTAAATTATTCAAATGTTTATAAAATGTAATCCAATCGAGAGGACCTCTCTAGACCGCGCTTGCATCAACCGAACATAGTTGACCACCTCCTGCTCGTCGCAATGAAGACCTTTACAGAGTCGCAATGTACGTTGCAAAGTAACTATGCATTGTGCTAAGTAAAAACCAGCCTTACGGAGTAATGAAACATTCTATGGAGCATTGCACCCTGATGACAGTGTAACAACATACCTCAACGATGGTGTAACAATACTCTGAAGATAGTGCAATGCATCTCGAATATAATGCAACAATGTGCCCCGCATATAGTGCAATGACACATTTCAAAGATGATTTAACGGTGCACCCTACAATAATTACTTTTAACTACTATACTCAAGATATATCACTTTCTCAGGACTGTTGAAGCTCTCTCTTTGCAGCTCATCACTACAACCTACATAACCAAGTACGGTCTATGTGGGCCAATCTCATGCAACTCCCAACTCCTACCTTTGCGACATACAAATATAATTATAACTCATGCAGCTCCCAATTCTAGACTCTATATCCTACTCCTAACTTTGGTCTCTATAGCCTACAAACTTTGTCTCGACTCATGCATCTACAAACGTTATCACAGCTTAAGCGGCTCTCAACTTTGGCTCCTCTGGCCTTTGGACATTATCTCATCTCATGCAGCTTCCAACTCTTGTCTCTGTGGCTTACAAACATAATCTCAGCTCATGCAACTTCTAACTATGGCCTCTCTGACATAGGAATGCCATCACAACTCATGAGACTCCAAACTCTGGCATATGCTATCCATTATGGCTATTATTGCTAAAATGTCATTGCACATCAAGTCTATAATTCCATCTTTCCTAACTTAGGAGAAGAGTGAGCATATGTACTCGCAATTATATAATGGATTGCTCTAATTGGTTGCTCTAATTGGGCTCGACTCAATGGTTTTTTCCCCTTTCAAGGATTTTCCACTTAAGAACTTATGGTGTCTCTACCTGTCACTATAATTATCCAAGTGTGTGCTGAAACTTCATTCAACATTAAGATGCTAAATTATTACTCTACCATTGCAAGCATTCCAACTCACATCGATAACAATTTACCCCTTTAAATTCTACTGTTTGTGATACATACTAACATAATAAAATGCTATAACACATTATATAATATTCTTACATGTGAGAGTTGATGTTATACGTTTGTTTATATTTCAAAAATTACGTGTAAAGAGGGGAAAAAAGGAAAGCATATATGGTTGGCTAATTGTACTTTTTATCTCAAGTGGAGGTATACAACCTTGTACATCTATGGAATCATATATTCATGAAGTTAATATAATTAAGTATGAACAATTGAATGTGTACATGAAAATAAATGTATAAATTGAAAGATAAGCTAGACGAATGTGCAAAGAAAAGTTAGAGATATAAGTGATAAAGAAAAAAAAAGTAGAAATTATTCTAAATAAAATGATATATTATTATTTTTGTTGCGTGCTAAGAAATTCCCAACGAAGGAGAAATCTTATGCCTTAACTCAGAGAAGTTTTTTATTACATCCATAGATAAAAGTGTAGGAGACAATTAGAGTTTTTATGTGGGAAATACCTAAAAAGGAAAAAAAAATCACAAGGTCTATCCCAATAAAAAAAAAATTCACCAGTAAATTGAAAGTTTAAATATTCACTATTTTCTTAAATTAGAAAAGATGAGAACATAAAAACTAACAATCATAATTTTATAATAATAGTTTGGCTACAACAACCATAATTGTTTTACAAGAATTGTAATTGATGGCTACAATAACAATTGTTAGCTAAATGCATAAACTATACCGCCTATAATTGGTTGTATCAATTTCTGGTGGTCATTAATGATTATCTTTTGTTATTAAAAACAAAATATGATAATCAACAATGAACTCTAGTGATCAAAGATAACTTCGCAGACTTGGATAACTTTCGAGACTTCTAGAGTTAAGTTTTAGCAAGTCACTCTTTTATCTTCTTATCCCTCCTTTTAAGTGAATAATGAGAACTTATTTATAATTTTTTAAGACCGGAAATTTGGTGAATAATTAGAGCCTATTTATAAGGACAATTTTAGCAAACCATTATGATTTTTTTTTTTTATGACTTCTCGTAAAGCCGGACTCTTTTTACTCGGAAATCGGTTTCTTACCGGGTTACCCTAATGCGGACGATTGCCCGCATGGAATCTCGATCTTTTCCTACCAGTCAACCGGGAATCCAAGCAGCGATGTCGGCCGGCCGGCGGTCCAAATCTGCGTTCGGGAGTTTTAACGGTAGATCGAATCATCCACATAAGACTTCTTATGCTTTTGTACGCATATACTTTTCTCTTCTGCCGGGCTGCTGGATTGTTTGCTTCTTCGACCGCGCCTCTGACCCAAGCGGCTAAAAACTTTCAATAGCTTCGTCTTGTTAAATCCCTTCCTCGGTGTTCCTTACTGCTCCGGTACCATGTTGGGATTGAAGCTGTCGTTGCCAGGGCATTGAAAGGGCCATCGAGGGAGCTTGTAAGCGGTGAGTTAAGAATCGTCCATTTGTTCTTCTTGATTTTGTTGGCTCATGATTCGTTCCCATCATTTGTTCTACTTTACTGTTGGCTTTTGTTGAAGAAATTTTACACGGTACTATTAGGGCAGGTCAGCTCTAGAATTACGAGATGGATACCGATATGAATTGTGTCATTTTGGGTGATTAGGGCATTCATCACGAGGAGAAGCAACCACACACTTTATAATTTTAGTGGATTTATCTTTGTAGTGTTTTACCCGTGCCCCTGTTTTGATGTAATTGTTAGGAGAAGATGTGTACATGTGGGAGAGATGGGTTGTGGTTAGTGGAATTTGCTTAGCCATATAATTTTGTTTGATTTTTAGTTTTATCTTTTTGAGATAATCTCAGTTCATCGGATTGTTTTAGGAATGTAGTTTTGAATTGAAACAAACCATTCTGGTGAATGAAAAATTCACTTGATAACTTATCCAGATTGGCCGACTGTTAACTATGTTCTGGCGCGTGAAACTTATATTTAATGCACATGATGAAAATCGCTAGAGTCGATATCTTGCAGAGGCCTGCCTTTCATTAAATTGAAACTATTGTGGTCAATTGGCTACAACTGGTTAGTTAGGTTTGCGGGATATTTGGGTGCTTACTACTGTCCTCTATCTTATTCTGATGAAATCACTCAGAGTTTGGTGAATAGTTTTCTTATCACCAACATTGAGGTGATATCATTTAATTTCCTCTTTTACTTTTTTCATTACAGATACTCGATCTCCTGAATTGAGCGGCTATTATTATTTTCTGTTTATTTTTTCCCCCTTTTTTTTGAGAAAAAAACTTTTTCTAATGAGCAGGAAAGCTGTGAAAACATCCTGCTGATTGGCAATGTATCTTGAACATGCTGTTTTACCCTTGATTTGAGGAGTATCATGCCAGTTGGTTACTTTCTTTGAGCCCATTTGGAAGAAATACTTTCATCATCCTTTTTCCATTGATGTGATGTTTTCAGGTCAATTCAATATTTCTTATCTTATTTTGCTAATAAAGGATATGGAAAAACATTTAACTATTGTAATATTATACCATTTTTAAGCTTTATATGAATGTTACGCATTCATATGTTGTGGCAAGATATTTGTTCATAATTTTATTATCTTTGCAATGTCATTTCTTCTTATTAGTTAGAAGCATGATAGATTTGGTAGAGAAAAATATTACTATTAATTTCAAATCCCTTTAGAAGAAACCTGAAACTGAAGGGAAAAAACATATAAATACTAAGGCAATGTTGTTTCATGGAAAATCATGGTGATTTGGAGATTCTAAAATTGTTTAAATTGTTCAACTTCTGGTGTATTAATATTTAATAAGGTTGTTGACAGGATCTTTCAACTGCATTGCTTTCTGTTGTAGAAGCATCTAATTTTTTCTTCTTCACTTCAATTGTCATACCCATTAGCCACGCTGTTTGATCTTTACAAGGATCTGCAAAGAGGATTTCCTGCTGGAGGAGGTTACTTGTTCTCTACTCCCAAATTTCGAGTCATGCATTGACGTTTGCTATCCTAAATCCTTTTTTTATTCTTTCTCCACATTCTCCGGCTCCCATTTCTTTGAATTAAACTTAGATTGCTTCATTTTAATTTGAATTTTATTGGAGTAATGGGCCAAGATTACGATTAAAAAAAAATTGTCATGAAAGTGTGCATTTGTCATAATGGTCCATCTTCTTTTAAGAAATTCTTATTAATGCGAATCTTGTAATGCATGCTAACCAGCTTACCCTATCTGCCAAACTACGTGACGTGCTCCATAAAACTTGGCACAGGGAAACATCTCTGCCTTCTTCGTTTGTTTGATTCTTTCAGTAATTTGTACGATCCAATTTTTTTTCTTGACCTTCTACAAGAGTCCAAAATACNAACTACGTGACGTGCTCCATAAAACTTGGCACAGGGAAACATCTCTGCCTTTTTCGTTTGTTTGATTCTTTCGGTAATTTGTACGATCCAATTTTTTTTCTTGATCTTCTACAAGAGTCCAAAATATAGGCCTTTATTTCTAACTTGGCAGAGCCCCAAAATAAGATGAATAAATTGAATCTTATTATATGAAAAAAAAAAAACTCGCTACAATTATCAAACTCCTAATTTAATCAATTTTTTTGTTCTTAGAATAAAACAACAAAAACTATAATGAGACATATTTAGCTTTGAATTCTTTTTTGTTTCCGTGACGACTTCAACTCAGTTGAAAAATGTAATTCATATGTTGTATTTGTTCCTCGCTAAAGGGAGAGATGACCTTCATTAATTTTTTTTGCCAAGAAATNCCGTGTCGACTTCAACTCAGTTGAAAAATGTAATTCATATGTTGTATTTGTTCCTCGATAAAGGGAGAGATGTCCTTCATTAATTTTTTTTGCCAAGAAACNTACAAACATGATTTGTATCATTGGATGAAGGTTGGCTTTTTGTTGGAAAAAATTGACAAAAGAGTTCATATGTCTATGCTTGATAATTTTTTTAAATTTAATTCTTTATTCTGTTGCAAAGGGATTCACAATATCTATAGTTAGGCTTTCTAATTTAGCTTAAATATCGATGGTCAATGAAGAAATTAGATTGGTTTTGAGTTGAGATTTGATTGGAACCAGCAAGCCATTCACTAGTTAAAGTCTTAGAAAATTTCTCTTTGGATTTGATCTCAAGTTAAGCTTAACTAGATCAAAATAACTCAAAATGTAATATTTGGCTTATGATTTATGATATTTTTATTTGCTTTTGTTTTATGAAGGTCTGATGATGGCTCTCCTCAGCTGCTTGTTTGTCTTTTATTTCATCCATGCAATGAATTTAATCATTTGAAATATCAATTTTTGGTGCTAAAACTCAAAGAATATACGGGAAATGTTGGTTTTATGGCATTTATTTCATGAAATTGATTCGAATTGCTCTCTATTCTTCATCTTTGGGCAATCTGCTTCCTAAAATTCGATCCAAACATGTTGCTTTAGTCATGCATGCTGCCGGCTGTACCCAAGATAAGATTCTCTATAACTCTCACTTAGTGCTCCAATATTTTCTTATCTGCCATTATTATTGTCACAATTTCAATCTTCAATTTAAACGATAGTGTTTTTCTCATGACTTACATCTTTTGTGCAATAATACGTCCTGAAACAAACGATAACTTGTATTTTGTTGCAGGCACACCTACATTTCACACTTCTAGGTAATGGCAGAAAAGTGGGATGGAAGCTATGATTCCAATAGAAGAAGCTATGATTCCAGTAGACACTCTGATGAGAGCTATCACGAAAAGCTTCACATTGAGCCTCTTTATGAATCATTTGTCTGCCCATTGACAAAACAAGTAATGCGGGATCCTGTCTCCATTGAAAATGGGCAAACTTTTGAGAGAGAGGCAATTGAAAAGTGGTTTAAGGAGTGCAGGTGCAGTGGGCAGAGACCTGTTTGCCCATTGACCTTAAAAGAGCTGAGTAACACTGATCTCAATCCCAGCATTGCCCTGAGGCATACCATTGAGGAATGGACAAAAAGAAATGAAGCTTCTCAGCTTGATAATGCTTGTAGATCTCTGGGTCCTGGTGCCTCAGAAAGCAATACTTTACAAGCGATGGATTATGTTGTGAATATTTGCAATAAAAGTTGGACAAACAAGCATGCCGTTCGAAAGGCCGAGTTAATACCATTGATTTCTAATATGTTAAAGAGTAGCAGCAGAAAAGTGCGTTGCAAGGCTCTGCACACTCTCTATATAGCTGTTGAAGATAATGATGACAATAAGGTGGTCTAAAGGTTCGCTAGTAATTTTTTGTGGATATTTGAGTAGTTTCACTCTGATATAAAAACTAATTTTTATTAAACTCCAGCAAGTTATGGCTGCTGAGGATACTGTTCGAACAATTGTGAAGTTTCTGTTACATGATCACTCCCAGGAGAGAGAAGAAGCATTGTCTTTGTTGTATGAGCTCTCAAAATCTGAATCTCTTTGTGAAAGTATTAGTGGAGTCAATGGGGCTATACTTATATTGGTCGGGCTATCAAGTAGTGAATCAGAAAATGTCTTAATTGTTGAGAAAGCTGAAAAGACATTGGAAAATTTGGAGAAAAATGAGAAGAATGTTAGGCAAATGGCTGAAAATGGAAGACTAAGACCTCTTCTTACACTTCTACTTAAAGGTTGTTCCTACTTGCTTGTATGTCATTCTACCAAGTTTTCTGATTTATACTTCAGTTCTACATATAACAGTTTTACCTGAAACAGTAACTTTTCTTTTCTTCTTTTTTCCTGATGATTTTATCTTTTTTTTTTTCTGTTAAATTATTTAAAATTTTTTTGTTTGTTTGTCGAAGGCATCATAATTGCACTAAAAATCACATCTATTCATTAAGGACTTGGGATTATATAGAGCCTTACAATTTTCCTTACAAATAAAGCCCTAGAATTCTTCTATAATTCCTATTTATAAAGAGAGCCCTAAACTGTGTAGAATTCTCAACACTTTCCCTCAAGATGGGCAAAAGATATCCACTAAGGCCATCTTGTCACACAACTTAGATCTAATTAGCTAAGTCCCTTGGTGAGGCAGTCAACTATTTGCTCTCTAGTAGCTACCTAACTCTCTTTTAGTCAACTTTTCAGCTTTTCCTTGATGAAGAATCTATCAATCTCCACATGCTTGGTTCTGTCACACTACAACTTCATTTGAACTCCTTGGTTCACCTTGAGCACTTACCAATAGAGCTCTCAACCATAACTTCCCAACAACTTCTAAGTCCATGACCCTGTACTCTGCCTCTGTCGTTGACCTCACAACTATCGACTACTTCTTGCTCTTCCAAGGGACCAAATTGCCCCCCCGAACATGTAGTATCATGATGTGGACCTCCTGTCATCAGCATAGCTAACCCGATCAGAGTCATAGCAGCCCTCAATGCCTAAATGCTCATTTTTTTCCTGAAGATCAACCTATTCCCTCGTGCACTCTTCAGGTACCTTAGAATTTGTTACACTGCATCCACGTGACTCTTGCTCTAATCATGCATGTAGCGACTCACCGCACTTATTACAAATAACATGTCAGGACGAGTGTGATTTAGATAGATGAGAAGACCTATCAACCTCTGGTACCTCTCAAGATCAACTAGCTCTCCTGCCGATGCTCTCAACTTTCTACAAATAACATGTCGGGACGAGTGTGACTTAGATAGATGAGACAACCTACCGATCTCTGGTACCTCTCAAGATCAACTAGCTCTCCTGCCGATGCTCTCAACTTTCTCTTCTGATCAATTGGTAAAATTGCAGGCTTGCATTCCAACATATCCGCCTCTGCGAGCAAGCCTAGCACATACTTCTTCTGAGATAGATAATCCCCTTTGGTCCATGAGCCACCTCAATCCTCATGAAGTTTCTAAGCTGTCTTAGATCCTTCACCTCAAACTCTTTGCTCAAACTTGACTTAAACTGAGCAATCTCTCCCTTATCATAACAGTGACAATCATATCATCCACATACATTGCAAGGATAGTAATGTGACCTCCATGTCGTCGAAAGAACACTGTGTGGTCGACATTGATTTGCTGATAGCCCATGCCTATCATTGCTCTCCTGAACCTGACAAACCAAGCTTAAGGAGACTGTTTCCAACCGTACAATGACTTCCTTAATCTTCATAACTTGCCTGCTATTTAGTTTGTGTCAAAGCCTTGGGCAGCTCCATGTACACCTGATCTAGCAGATCCTTATGAAGAAACACATTCTTCCAGTTGATGTAACCTCCATCCACTATTCACAGCTCGAGAGATGAGTATTATGATTGTGATCATCTTTGTCATTAGTGCAAATGTCTCATTATAGTCGATGTCATACGTCTGACTATACTTTTTCGTCACCAACCATTCTTTGTAGCGATCAATCTTTCCTTCTTAGGTCTGTTTTACTATGAAGACCCATTTGCATTTGACTGTTTTTTTTTTCTAGTAGCAACGCGAGCTCCCATGTTCTGTTCTTATTGAGAGCACCAAGTTCCTCCAGCATGACAGCCTTTCACTTTGGATTATTCTTAGCTATCTGTCAATACTTGAGAATAGACAGATTGTCCAAAGATGTTCGTGTAAAGATGACATGTTAGAGTATTAGACAAACTGGATAATGTTATTTGAGAAACCAAAACGATCAGGAGGCCAGGAGGATGGCCCGCTTTGCTGCGAGAGGTTCTCCTTAAAGTCATGGGAGTGGGAGGAGAAAGGAGAGGAATCATATCACCTCTATAATCGAATTACGAGGTGGATGGTGTAGGTGTCTCAAGAGTCAGGATGGACTATGACATGAGACTTGTTGGCACGAGTGATACGACAACCATTGTTTTCTCATTTTTGCCTCCTTGTGTACTCCCTCAGCTTCCCTTGAACTTGAATCCTACCACATTCAGACTCATTTTTCTCATTTTTTGGCTCTTTCTCAGTTGATCCTCCTCACATTATGGGATAAGGAATCGTTCCCACATCTACCAATTTCTCACCATCACTAGGGCTGTGAAATCGGCTCGTTGCTCGCAAAAGATTTAACTTCGGCTCGATAAGCAGCTCGTGTTCGATTCTTTTGCTAAACAAACGAGCCAAACACGAATGAATTTTGTGCACTTGATATATAAACGAGTCGAACACAAACAAAGTTTTGTTCATTCATGTTTGACTCGTTTTGGCTCGAAATAATTATAATTATATATATATATATACATACATATATAATTGATGAATATTATTTTTAAATAATTTAATTAACTATAAGGTTATAGAGATTTATAATCAATTAAATTTATTAATTATGAAAATAAAATAATTATATTTGAATTTCTATCTAAATTAATATTTTAATATAAATAATTATATTTAAATCTCGCCCTTACCTCTAAAATCTTTGGCTGTGTGACTTAGGTTATCAAAATGGTTCGTTGTTCGCGAACAATTCGTGTTCGACTCGCTAAGCAAACGAGCTGAACATAAAAAATTATTTTGAGCTTGATATATAAACGAGTCAAACACGAACTTTGGTATTTTTTAATAAGCCGAACACAAACAGAGCATGGGCTTAATCAAGCTCGGCTCGTTTACACCCCTAATCATCACTACTATTCCCCTCTCGTCTTATAACTCCATTATTTGACAAGTCATCAAAGGCGATGTCACCTTTAAGGTGTAGTATGGTTTGAGTGCTCTAAAAATTACGTACATACTCACAAATATTCGCTTCTCTATTGAACTTAACAAACATACTTCTTATGAGTAGCAAAATAACCCACAGAAAACATTTCACAGCTTCGGGATCCAACTTCCCTATTGATGGTTGATTATCTTTCACAAAACATACACAACTAAATGCCTTCAATGGGAGGATCCCACCATTATCTTCTTTCAACAACTCACGTGGAGATTGTCACTCCAACACTCTTGAGGGCATTTTGTTGATCAATTAAATGACTGTCAAAACAACTTGCCCCATAAGTGCTTTAGGACATTCATCAAGATCATCATTTTTTGGGCTACCTCTAGAATGCATCGATTCTTCTTCTCTGCTACTTCATTTTGTGTCGGTGTGTATGGACATGTGGTTTGATGCCGCATTCCTTGAGCTGACATGTACTCCTCAAATGTGTTGTTGGTATGTCCTTTACTATTATCAGACCACAATACTTTCTCTACTATGTTCTATTGAGTTTGAATTGCCCTATGAAAGTTCTAAAAACATGCAATTAGTTTTGTTTCTCATCAAATTTAACTAAGTAAGACGAGAAAAAAAATCAATGAAAGCCACAAAATATTTGTGACCATTCATCGAAGTTGTAGAAGGTCCCATACATCTAAATGCGCCAAATCAAAAGCACAAGAATTCCTATTACTTGAACTAACTTAAGAGCTCCTGATATGCTTACCAAACACATGAGAATCACACACAAATTTTTGTTTTTTTGCCTTTTCATACAAAGATAAATACAAATGACTCAATAGACCAAATGAAGAGTGTCTTATACGCTTGTGATGTATCAACAACACATCCTCCACACTTCTCTCAGATCCTCCTAGTCCAGCACTCTCTACCATGGATGTTAAGCTTGAGTTCATCCCCTCTTTATCCAAGTACTGGAGTCCACTATGACGCACGCTAGTCTCAAGTCTCTGGCTACTCCCCTTTTTTTTTGAAAGATCACATTAAAATTATCAATTGAAACAATATATTTTAGTTGTAGTATTATGATACTAATGGATAAAAGATTCTAGAGAGGAATTGAGCATGCAAAATATTGTACATAATCATAGAATTGGTACCTCACTGTACCTTTGCCGGCCACAGGCCGTGTTATACCATCAGGGGTCTGAATGCTCTTTGGAACTGCTAGTTGAGTTTATGAAAAGAACTCACTTGCGACACCTATCACATGTCAAGATGGACCAAAATCTACTATCATTCTGGTGATCTTATGGTGGATATAGAGACAAGAGCATGTGTATGATGAGTATCTTTGGTTGAGTGAGCATAAGTAATAGTGTTCCTCTTGTATGATGATAAGGTGTATGCATCATTCGTCACATCATCTGTCGCTCTCTGCTTTCTCTTCAACATCTTCAAGAAATCATGATCCTCATCTATAAAGACCACCCCAATCTCTCTGTCGTTCTCTACTACCATCAGATTTGTCGGTAGCCCCCTCTTCCACTTCTTTAACCCCCACGATTATGATTACAACCTCTAGACTATCCACTTCCACCATACTCTCTCTCTATGGGTGGCTTTAGATAAGCCTTGCTCAGGTGTCCCACTTCTCTATAATTGTAGCACCTGCGGGTCTCCTCCTGAGCACCTGTCATACTTGAGCTTGAGGTAGCCAAAGCTGATCGTGTATCTGGAAGTCCACTTGGCTCAAAGTATAGTCTCATTCGACTCTTCTCCTGTATCATAGCGGCAATGTCCTCATCCGGTGAAGGAATCGTTGCCTGAGGTAGGAGGATCGATCTCCTCGGGTCAAAGGTCAAGTTCAAATAAGTCAAAAACTGCATAATTCTCGTATGTGCAAAGGTTTCCCCCTTCTTACACCCCTAGTCACCATAGCTCGACATAGGTGAGAAGTAATCAAGATTTTACGACAACTTTTCTAGCTCTAAGTACTTCTGAATCGATCTATCACTCTGTACTACTACCTCTATGTAGGGGTGTAAATAAGCAGAGCTTGATAGAGCCCAAGCTCGGTTCGCATTCAGCTCATTAAAAAGTACCATTGCTCGTGTTTGACTCGTTTATATGTCGAGCTAAAAAAAATGTTTTTGGCTTGTCTGCTTAATGAGTTGAACACGAACTGTTCTCGAACAACGAGTCATTTTGATAACCTAAGTCACACAGCCTAAAATGTTATAGGTAAGGACGAGATTTAAATCTTATCATTAATATTAAAATATTCATTTAAATAGAATTTAATATATATTTATTCTATTTTCATAATTAATAATTTTATTTGATTATAAATCCGTGTAGCCTTGTAGTCAATTTAATATTTAAATATAATATTCATCAATTTTATATATATATATATATATATATATA
>JXCR01145333.1:17175-29798 GCA_002079205.1 Phalaenopsis hybrid cultivar | reverse complement strand
GCTTAGGATCATCCACGCTCTTTCTGATAACCTCCATAGGTGGGTGTCCCCACTGAAATTTTCTAATGAGAACAAACTTGAATTTTTCTGTCATGGTAGAAATTTTTGAGTCAGAGAAAAAAATTGCTACTTTCTCACCTTTCATACTTCCATTTTTAACAAAAGGACAAGCATTTGTGTCATCGCAACATTTCTTATAGTTTGAGGAGAATACCACCGCGGACTCCACCTGAGGGTTTCCCACCACGTGGGCAAAGGAAGTCTTTGCTGGTTCAGCAAAATAAGAAGGGAGTGTCATCAGAACAACCAGCTGTCACCTATAGCGAGAAACTTGCATCGGGCTAAAGAGAAAGACGGGCGTAGAAACCTAGCGCAAACACGAACAGAAGAAGCATCGAAAATGAAGGAAAAACGCAAAAACTGGACGCTAATGCAGCAAGACGAGCTGACGCATAAAGACGAGCCGCGGAACTAGATGCCGACGCAGAAAGATGAGTCGCGGAACTTGCAGCTCGATGAGTTCGACGCTTGACGCAGAAGCTGACACGAACGAAGCCGCAGAATCCCTACGTCGTTGTCGACGATCGCGGAAACCGTACGCAGAAATCGTCATTGGGTGAGAGAAGAACTTCCGGAAAGCCAAAGATCATACTAGGGAATCGTCATCGGGCGAAACCCTCGCAGAGCAGCTAGCCACCGACGCCATTGTGAACATTCTGATATATATATATATATAGACACACACACACACACACTTTTTTTTATGGACAAGATAGCTAGCACCTATGTTAGGAGGAATCAAAAGTTTGCTTACTATCATTAATAACCTCCAATACAATCCTGAAGCACCCCTTCTATAGAATATAGTTCTTAATACATATTAAAAATATTTAGACTAACATGCTTATTGCATATGCAATACCACGAAACATAATTTAAACATGTGTAAGAACTTAATAGACTCATGGCACTGCTTATTATAAAAAAAATCATAACATCTGACATAGTTTTAAACTTTTAAATATGAGGTTGCATCCTTCTCCATATTATTAGCACTCGCCTAATCATATCAAAAGTTTATTCACTATCATTTNTTATAAAAAAAATCATAACATCTGACATAGTTTTAAACTTTTAAATATGAGGTTGCATCCTTCTCCATATTACTAGCGCTCGCCTAATCATATCAAAAGTTTATTCACTATCATTTTATATCCCAAATACAATCCTAAAGCAACCCTTCTATAAAATATAGTTCTTAATACATATTAAAAATATTTAGACTAATATACTTATTGCATATGTAACACCATGAAACATAATTTAAACATGTGTAAGAGCTAACTGGACACATGACAATGTCAACATGAAAAGATACAAAAGATCATAACATCTGCCATTAGTTTTAAACTTCTAAATATGAGATTGCATCCTTCTAAAAATTATTAGTGCTAGCCTAATCATGTCCCCTCCCACAATGTCTACCATATGCATGATTTTATCCCATTGTTTAAACCAATAAATAATTAATCCATTGGTAATATTATGCATTTCTCATATGCATCACAATTAATTGCTCTACAATTTCTTTGAACAAAGGATGCAAGAAGCTAATAACATTTAACTACTAAACATGATAACCTAACTTCTCTACAGTTCAACTCCATAATTTTAACCTATAGCTTGTTTTAGCTCTTAATACGTCATTTTTCCCGTTCACGCATATTGGTATTATTGGATCCAAATTTATCTGTGAATCACACCCAAAGAATAGAGTGTTAAACAAAAGAGAGAGAGAGAGCGAAGCACGGTAATTAACAGTAATATAAATTGTTGATTAGTCTTCTCTGAGAAAATGATCCCCTATTAATAGATGAGAGAGGTGCAATGCATGAAGTTACATATTCACTTCTGTTTTAATGAGAGCATTATAAGATATTTCAAGTGTTTTATATTTATAGGCCTTTGATTTGGTCACGTATGACTTCGTTGACTGGAGTCAGTTAGTCCTGGTTCGACAAGGCCGGCTCATTCGACTTTGCTTAATTGGGATGATCGGTGGGCATTTGATGTTCTTCGGGTCCGCAAAGCTTGACTCAGTCAATTTGGCTTTGTCGGTCAGCTCTGTTGGTCGGATTGTCGATTGTTGATCCTTGGATAAGAAACTCCTATCGACAAAATAAAACTAAGCTATAAGTTAGCTGATGAATCACCGTAATCCGACAAATAGCTTACTCCTCGATGAGATGATCATTCGGGAAATGCTTAATGTGGTTATGTGACGATTAGCTCTTAATATGCCATTTTTACCATTTGCACTGATTGGTATTATTGGATCCAAAAATGTCTGTGAATCACACCTAAAAAATAGAGTGCGAGACAAGAAAGAGAGAGAGACGAAGAGAACAATGCAAAGTAATGAACAGTAATATGAATTACTAATTAGTCCTTTCTAAGAAAATGATCTCTTATTTATATATGAGAGGGGTATAATTCATGAAATTATATATTCACCACTGCTTTAATGAAAGTGTTACAGGATATTTCAAGTATTTTATATATATAGGCATTTGGTTCCGTCACATATGACTCGGTTTAGTGGAGTTAGTCAGCCCTGATTCGGCAAACCTGCTCGTTCAACTTTGCTTAATCAGGATGACCGGTCAGCCTTTGATGGTCTTTGGGTCGGCGAAGCTCGACTTAATCGATTTGGCTTTGTCAGTCGGCTATGTTGGCTGGATTGTCGACTATTGATCCTTGGATAAAGATCTCCTATCGATAGAACAAAACTAGGTTATCGGGTAGATGATGAATCACCGTAATTCGACAAATAGTTTACTGCTCTATGAGACGATCATTTGGGGGGTATTTTCTTCTAGCAAGACAATTGGCTCGGGATTAGAGCTATAGATTCCTTAATTAACTCTCATTGTACTGCATCGATCAAGGTCTCTAACTGATGGTAATTGGAATCTTAAACTTTTATTTGATGTGGTTCCTGAACCAATTTTAAATCAAAAATCAAATTAAGATTTGTCAAGAATTTTCAAACAAAATTTTATTTAATTTGTCTACTAATGGAGAATTTTCTTTAAAAGCTGCTTGGGATTTGATAAGGGTGAAAAAGCCTGTTATTAAACCGTTATCCTTCTTTTGGAATAATGTTATCTTTACTACAAACTCTCTATTATACTGAAAAATAGCTAAGGGATATCTACCTGTCGACACTTTAATCCAAAAGAGGGTTATCCAAATTGCTTCCAAATGCCAATGCTGCCATTATATAGAAGATTTGGATCGCCTCTTTGTCCAGAGTCCTATTGCTGCTAGTCTTTGGGGCTGAATGGATAGTATTTTTAGAACCAATATCTATGACAAGCATATATCTTTACAGGTTTTAATCCAACTTTGGTTGTCTCATTATAGCATATTTTCTAAACATCATGTTGTGATTATCTCTCTTATTCTTGGGTTCATTTGGATAGCCAGGAATAACTCTAAACATAATAATATTAAAATGAATTATCATGAATTAATTTGCAATATTAGCAATAGAATCAAATTGCTATTCAAGGCAGATGGTAGTTGAGATCAATTGTTTACTATCATTAAATGGGGCTTGCCACCTATTAGTTGGATTAAATCCAATATTGATGGTTCTCTGAATACTTCATCTTCTGGTTTTGGTGGTTTACTTCGAGATCATTGAGGAAATGTCATTGTCGCATTTGACCGGTGATCAAAATTTCTGCTATTTATGCAGAACTTTTTGCCATGAAACATAGCCTAGAGCTTATTATCTCTATGTGGTTTTTATACATTTGGTTTGAACTTGATGCCTCGCTTTCGATAAAGTTGGTTACTTCTTATCATGTGGGGAATAATTATAATTGTTGGATTTTTTGGCTCCTTCGAGACATTCATGACTTATTGCAAAGAGTGAATTATAAAATTTCTTATATTTACCGGGAACGTAATGCATGCACTGAATGGTTGGAAAAAAAGGGTGCTCTTATAGATAATGTTGTTTTTTTACAGGGCAATGAAATTCACAGGGAGCTTAAAGGTCTTATATTATTCGAAAAAGCCAGCTTGCCTTATATAAGAAAACTTTAAGTATACTCTCCAAGCTGGTTATCTTGGTAGGGTAATATCTAATTTTGTTTATTTGGTCCTGGGTATGAGAAGTGTTTTTGTGCTTTTTATTCTTTGGACTTACGCCCTTTGACATACGCATTCTAGTTTTTGCTTAGCATTAACAATGAAATCAACTTTTCTCAGTCTGTCTAATTTTGTTTTAATTACAATGTCCAGTTTATCCTTTGGTTGGCTGCATCATTTCGTTGGAGTATAGACTGTGGATTTTTTATGTTGGTTTATGCGTGTTATTTCATGGTTTTCTTTTTTTATCTATCCTATGGATATTGATGCTTATGTAGTCACTCTATTTATCTTCAGTTTTCTATACTCTAGTTTACTCTTAATATCTAGAGGATTCTTCGACTGCTTATATTTAATTTTGGTATTGTCTCTTCTTTCTTTGTTTTGGTTGTTCTGGTATTGAAACTTGGTCTTTGATTATTTGTTGGGACTTGCAGCCTTTTACTATTTCGTCGGTCCTTGTGTTGCTCTTTCATCTTTTCTAAGGATGGGCTCATGTTGTGATGTCCTTCTTCTGTGGGTTGGTTTGTTTTCTTATTTGAAGCCATGACTAAAGCTTTTTCTCTGGAGTTGGTTGAAACTTTCTTACAACACCCCTACTCCCCTTTTGCTAATCTTCGTGGGTTGCTCGGTGCAGCTTACTTGGCTTGTTTATTTGGTGGGTTGACATGTTTTGATTCCAGGTTAGTGTAGCTCCTTGTGTGGTTTACTTGCCTCCATTTGGTATTCTTGGGGCAGTTTTTTGCTTCTCTTTTATTGCAAAATGCTGCGCCAAGATATCTAATGGTTTGTTTATTCTTGCTTTTTCTTGGTACCTAGTTTCACTCCCTAAGGTTTGTTTTGGGTATGTGTTTCTTTTTATGTCTTCTTTCTAGGTTGTGGATTTAGTTTACTTCTATTCATTATCTTATATTGCTGCCTAATTTTGCCTCTAGTGCTCTCCAGGTTGGTTTTTTACAGGTTACTATCCTTTCTTCAGTGCTTTGAGGGCTTGATTGTCCTACTTGCTTGCATGTTATCGCTTTGCTATCTTATCTTTCCATCAGGGACCTTCTAGCGCTAAGGTGGCTCATCTTTATTCTTCTTTAGGTGGTTATATTTGGTTTTCCTTTGTGTGAGTTGTATCTCTGGATGAAGAATTCCCTATGTTTTGTTTTCACGTGCATTATATTATGCATGTAGTGGGGATCCTCCTGCCGATCCTTATGCTTTTTATTTTGATTAATAAAATTTCCTTCGGGATTCTCCCCAAAAAAAAAATGTGATGGTTAGCTCTTTGGCCCCAGGCAAGGAATCTAAACGGCATATGTGCGATAGCTAGCGATATTGAATGTTTTCTTGACTCGGATTATAACAAGAGACGAATAAATATTTTCACTTGACTTTATGGACATTGACCTTTGGTCGATAAGCCTTTAATCCCGACTTCAGAGGGTTGCATCTGGTTAGACAGGTTTTTTAGTATTTCAATGTTGAGCGCTTAGCCTCTTGATGCTGACCANGTTTATTTGGTCCGGGTATGAGAAGTGTTTTTGTGCTTTTTATTCTTTGGACTTACGCCCTTTGACATACGCCTTCTAGTTTTTGCTTAGCATTAACAATGAAATCAACTTTTCTCAGTCTGTCTAATTTTGTTTTAATTACAATGTCCAGTTTATCCTTTGGTTGGCTGCATCATTTCGTTGGAGTATAGACTGTGGATTTTTTATGTTGGTTTATGCGTGTTATTTCATGGTTTTCTTTTTTTATCTATCCTATGGATATTGATGCTTATGTAGTCACTCTATTTATCTTCAGTTTTCTATACTCTAGTTTACTCTTAATATCTAGAGGATTCTTCGACTGCTTATATTTAATTTTGGTATTGTCTCTTCTTTCTTTGTTTTGGTTGTTCTGGTATTGAAACTTGGTCTTTGATTATTTGTTGGGACTTGCAGCCTTTTACTATTTCGCCGGTCCTTGTGTTGCTCTTTCATCTTTTCTAAGGATGGGCTCATGTTGTGATGTCCTTCTTCTGTGGGTTGGTTTGTTTTCTTATTTGAAGCCATGACTAAAGCTTTTTCTCTGGAGTTGGTTGAAACTTTCTTACAACACCCCTACTCCCCTTTTGCTAATCTTCGTGGGTTGCTCGGTGCAGCTTACTTGGCTTGTTTATTTGGTGGGTTGACATGTTTTGATTCCAGGTTAGTGTAGCTCCTTGTGTGGTTTACTTGCCTCCATTTGGTATTCTTGGGGCAGTTTTTTGCTTCTTTTTTATCGCAAAATGCTGCCCCGTTATATCTAATGATTTGTTTATTCTTGCTTTTTCTTGGTAGCTAGTTTCACTCCCGAAGGTTTGTTTTGGGTATGTGTTTCTTTTTATGTCTTCTTTCTAGGTTGTGGATTTAGTTTACTTCTATTCATTATCTTATATTGCTGCCTAATTTTGCCTCTAGTGCTCTCCAGGTTGGTTTTTACAGGTTACTATCCTTTCTTCAGTGCTTTAAGGGCTTGATTGTCCTACTTGCTTGCAGGTTATCGCTTTGCTATCTTATCTTTCCATCAGGGACCTTCTAGCGCTAAGGTGGCTCATCTTTATTCTTCTTTAGGTGGTTATATTTGGTTTTCCTTTGTGTGAGTTGTATCTCTGGATGAAGAATTCCCTAAGTTTTGTTTTCGCGTGCATTATATTATGCATGTAGTGGGGATCCTCCTGTCGATCCTTATGCTTTTTATTTTGATTAACAAAATTCCCTTCGAGATTCTCCCCAAAAAAAAAAATGTGATGGTTAGCTCTTTGGCCCCAGGCAAGGAATCTAAAGGGCATATGTGCGATAGCTAGTGATATTGAATGTTTTCTTGACTCGGATTATAACAATTGACGAATCAATATTTTCACTTGACTTGATGGACATTGACCTTTGGTCGATAAGCCTTTAATCCCGACTTCAGAGGGTTGCATCTGGTTAGACAGGTCTTTTAGTATTTCAATGTTGAGCGCTTAGCCTCTTGATGCTGACTCTTACTCTTTTGCTGATGGATTTTTAGCCTTCCATCTGTGGTCCCTTGGTATTCCTTCTATCGAACCTCCTTAATTGTACTCATCTATACTTTTTGTCTGTTTAATTTCGTTGAGATTTGTGCAAACGTATATCTGATGCACATTTATCATCAACTATAGCAATGGAATACTTCTTATATAACTTGCTTTTGGTTATATGTATTCAGACAAACTTCAAAGATAAGTAGGACTTCTAAATTCCTGCCAACAGAAGGTAGAAATATCCTCTTCTTGGAGATGCTCACCAAGTTCATATACGAAATGCATCTCCAACAATTTCAATACATTGTCAATCATAAAAAATAATGATGAGCACTTTTTTATTTGAAAATCATCCTCAACTATTTAATTTTTTTGTTAGTCCGAAGCCTTCGAGTATTAATCCATAAACTCAAAACAATACTCATAGCTTCACAAAAAAAAAAATGGTTCTTACTAACATTGAACAATACCCACTCAAACTCACCCAACTATTTTGCCTATTGGCAAATGTCAAAAACCGCCACAATAATGGTGGCTCGAGCTTGATTGCCACTCCCATTCAATGTTGACTGCTTACTGATTAGAAAATTTAAATCAAAAAAGATTAGTATATTTAAAATTTAAGAATAATAAGATTTACTGAGATTAAGTTAATTAGATTTCATCCATTTATTAAGAATGAATGGTAATCTAGAGCAATCTAGCTAAGGATGTCAAATCAGGTTCATGAGTCAAGAGCTTGAACCAAAATTGACCCGACCCAAATATTAAATAGGTTGGAAAGTCTAACCCAAATCCGACCAACATAAATCATTTAATAAGTGCATAACATCTTTTCATATCAAATTCGGTTCAATTTTGGGTCAATTTCAAGTCAAACTTAGATCAACGTCAGGTTGACAGTCAATTTTGTGTTTGCGGGTCAACATAAAGCCAACCAAAAAAAATTAACGTGTTGAGATTATTGGCTCAAACCTGAAACTGACCCAAATTTAAGGTCGACCTAAACCCAGATTCTTTTTTGGTCGGTTTAGGGTAGTTGTATCTTATTAAAAAACAGTTGTGAAGCTGTTGAACAATAATCTGATTTTCAAAAAGTTGTGGTGACTATTACAATTTTTAAAAAAAAAAATTCAAACCGTTGCTAGAAAGCTGTCACCGCACCTACCTATGACTGGTGGTAAAACGCAGATTCCAGTGGCAGTTTTTTGAAAAAGCTATCAAAATACAATTTACCCAAACAGACAAAACTGTTGTGCGGTGTCACACTGTCACCACAACGCCGTCCCAAACAGAACCTTAGTCGAGTTCAATTCTAGTTCACATATAGTGCCAATTTACAACCCAATCTATTAGAGATATAGAAAGAATTATATAGACTAACTATTAGTCTTCAAAGCAATCACCGCATAACTAGAATTAACACAGTAGTTACCTAATAAATAATAAGACCATCAGGCATCAGTTAAATATTTATCAACACATTATGATTAAGCAAGAATTAAATCAAAAATAAAATTGGGTATTTGGTGAATAGATCACCAAATCGTGCGCAATAAGTGATAACAATACCAACAACAAATGCCAAGAAAATTCACAAGATTAGAAATATATTTGCAGGAAAACATCGATCGATATCGATCAACTCAAGCTAGAAAAAAACGAGCTCTGCACCAAGCCAAAATAAAGCACAAGAGACAAAGATCGATTAGATTCCACAAAGAGGATGCCCGCTTACCAGTAAAAAGGCCAAAGGGTGTAATCAAGATCGAAGACGACCAGGCTCGGGAGAACTTCGAAGAGGCTAATGATACGCAGAGCCTCGTCTTTAACCATCTCGCCCTCCATTTCTTTACCTCTCTTCAGACGACAACAACCAGAATGAGGATGAGCAGCTGGTGTGTCGTCGGGGGGATTGATCGGAGGACGTAAGGTCTAGACGAATGGTTCCGCTTTTCTCTTTTTTGCTTCAGGTTGAAATCATTTCTTGACCATAATTAAGATAAGTGGGATTTGGGAGACAGGAATGATATTAACATACGAAAAAAAAACGCTTCTTGAGAGATGAGCGAGTATCGCGAGGTTCCTCCAAGGCTCTCCTAGAGTTTTGGGAAATCTCTTCGATCTCCTTGGAAGCGTCTAGTTTTCTTACTCCTGCAGTCTTCTCATTTGTTTATCGTTCATATGGTCATTTTCCTTTCTGGTCCAACTTCTGTATCCAGATTTAAAAAATTTGTATTACGTTAGACCTAAATGATATTTAGGAATATTCTAACCCATTTAATTTTTTTAGTCAGTTTGGGTTTATTGGTCAACCTGAAAACAACTCGCTGACCCTAAATTAATTTGAAATTGACCAGCCAACTCGACATTGGCCTGAAATTGATCTTATTTTAGCCAATATTGATGTTATTCTTCGTGTTAAATGGATTTTATGAGTCAGGTTTGAGTTGGTAGGTTGAAGGAGGGTTAGACATATTCGGGTCAGGTTAGTTTCAGGTAAGGCCTGAACTCAACCTGTGGGCTTGAAGTAACACTCGTATTTCTTCCCCACCCTCCTATCCTTTAAATTGTTTCTATCTTTGGACCCAGACCATCCTAAATTGGAAAGGTCTACCTCTTCTCATACTCGTAATCCTACGAACTTCAATCTTTCTTTTATCTTGTGCTGATGGGAAAGTCTCGTTTTCGTATGAAGAAGTGGAAAATTGTTCAATGCAGTAGGATTTTGTGCTTGTTGATTATGCCTTGGGAAAACATCTTTAATATGAGAATCTTTCTCAAATCATCTAGAAAAATATGCAGATTGAAAGAAAAACATGGAGCTCATCTCTCCAAGTGAGTGTTTTTTTTTTTTTTTTTACTAAGTGATAAGAAAATGAGTCTTTCAGGAGTACCCTATTTAGAAAACCATTTTTTTAAGCAATGAACTTATGATTTTAAACCCATTAAAGAAGACTTCTATGAGGTTCCTATCTGAGTGGAATTCCCTAACCTTTCTCTTTGTTGCTAGTTGGAGAACGGTATATCTAAAATTGTGAGCAAAATTGTTATTCCTCCTATGGTGGACCCTCTTACAGCCAAAGACTCTTGTCCTACTTTTGATAAAGTCAATATATAAATTAATGTTGATTCAATTCTTCCTGATTCTATCATCATTAATGGTAAGGAGAGAGATATAATTCAAAAAGCTGTTTATGAATAAAAACTTGAGGAATGTAAAGTTTGCTCTTCTTTTGTTCATGATGCTTCTTCTTGTATTAAATCACTAAACTATAAACCTCTAACTATAGCTCCTTCACGTGGCAAAAATTCTAGTGGGAATAGTTATGATAAAAAACCAAAAAGAAAAGACAATATGTCATTTGTTCCTTCCATTATTGTTTTTATCTCTCAAGATCATTATCCTCTTTATTCTCATGTTATGCCTCCTGATTTAAACATGTCAGCATGTACTCACTTATTAATTGTTGAATCTTCTTCTGGTTCTCCTTCTCAGTTGATTAATTAAGGAAAATCTAATCAGAAAATTACGACATATTTGCCTCAAGTTTCTGGAAAATCTCATCTTGCTTCTCTTATATTTTAAAATGCTGATGTTAATCCCTCATTTAACAAGGTTTTTACTAAGCTTACCTTTGTTTTGCCTTTATCGTTGAAAGGTCAGAGGTTAGGCAAATGGGAAATTCCTCTTAACTTCCTAAGTTCATGATCTTTTTTTCTAAATATTGTGACCTGGAATATTTGAGGACTACTTAGTGATTCTAGTATCATTGATTGCATACTAATGTGCTAAAACTTATCATGGAGTAATTTAGTCGTACGCAACAAGTATTTGTATCAATCTAATATGAGGAGTTGAATTAGATTAAAAATGAGTATTCCTTATTAAACTATTGTAATACTTTTCATATAATGCTTATCAATATAATCTAACTCCTCGTATTTACAGTTCAATTTCATGTAGGTAATCTTTTTCGTGGGAAGTAATTTAATAAAAAATTATAATTCAGATAATCTCAACCCATGATGGAGCCACATGATAATGATTTCATGTAGCTTTTAGCCCAACCTTGTAATAAGAACGGTAAATATAATCAAATTACAAAATTTAAAGCTTCATTATATTTAAAAATATAAGATATGCAATATCCTAAGCCAAATCATTTTATTTCTAAATGTAGTCAAGTGTTTGTAGCCAATTGCTCTGAGTTGTATGACGGAAGGTCAAGTACCCAAGTCTTCATGCATCGACAATTCAATTGGAAATTGAATTCTCTAAGACCCCAAATCGTGGTTGAGGCGGGGTTATTAAAATCAAAACATTCACATCTAGAGGCCAATGATAAGATGCTCCTAAATATGTCATTTAATAAATAGAAGAAATTGAACATAAACAATGAACTTTTTTTATCTTTAATTGGGGAATCTGTTTCTTGATCATTGATCTATTTTGCTCATCCTCATCTAGATTCTTCTCCCATGGATCAACATATTTTTCTCTTTTTTTGTTCATGTTTTATTCCTTCGATGTGAGTCAAGGAAAGATTTGGGTTCAATACTCTTAAAAGGCATGGTGAGCATGAATCTTGCACAAACAATAAGAGGATCCAAACAAGGAGAATAATTGAATCACCACAATGTTGTAGATAAAATGAAATTTAACGAGCACTCAACCCCTAGCGCTCGATCTCTAGCACTCGACCTATGAATTTAACTTAGGACACCAAGCTTTCAAAGTTTATCCTTTAGTGCACTGCCTCTAATGCTCGTCCTCTTATGCTCGACCAATGACATTCAACATATAGTGCTCAGTTTATGGAATTCGAACTATGACGCTAGGCTTTTAATGCTCAACCATGAGAGTCCAATCTCTAGTGAACAAACTATAACATTTAGCCACCTAGATGTTTACTATATGTAAAAATAAGTATAATATTTTAGAACATATTTAGGTCAATGTTTCGTTGCTTTTTTTTAATGTTGCTTTTTTCTTTAAAATTTCCAATTAATTTTTGCGTCTCAAATTATTAAAATATGTGAATTTTATTAAATTTAATCACATAAACTACTCTAAGCCATCCCATAAGAATACAGACACCTAAGCCATCACATAAGCATGCACACACCTAAACCATCACATAAACATGCATATTATCCTAAGTACATGGACTAACTCACATAATACATTTTTAAACATCATGTGAAGCCATGTCGGCACTATTTTTGGTGTGGAGTTTGCCCGTAAGAAGCTGTCGGTCATCGGAATTGACATCCCTTTACCTGCTTCGGAAGGACGTTTAAAAATTTTAGTTTTGAAAAAGATGAAGTCAAATTGACCCCATAATTTTCATAGTTTAGATGAAAGAGCGCTTTACCTCAAATTCTGTATCTATCTCTAAGGATGAATACAAAAATTGAGGGTAAGGTTCGATCAAAT
>JXCR01145332.1:24977-44717 GCA_002079205.1 Phalaenopsis hybrid cultivar | reverse complement strand
TCCGGGGAGAATAATTCACATCGTGACGTTTAATCCAAATGATAGATCACCTGAGGAGGAGGCAGGCAACACTGTTGATCATGAATTTCGAGAGAAGGCAAATATTAGGGTTTTTGAGACCCCTAGATCACTCTATGGAAAGTTAAGGCTTTCGCAGGCAATGATAAATGATCACTATATGCCAATATATAGGAGGAATATGGAGAGGTTAATTAATGAGCTTGTGAAGGAAGAAGATTCACAAGAGGAATCTCATTACAAAGATAGATCTTTATAGAGAAGAAAATTGCTTCATTAGCTATAAATAGGCAAGCAGATTGTTCCATTAACTAAAAAATAGGGCTTTGATGTAGATTTGTGCATGTATCAATATGTTCCTTTACATTATATTCTGTGTCTGATGGTTTCCTTTTTTTTTATTATTATTTTTTTTTAACTTTTGCTTGTAATACTGTATATTCATGGGAACTGATGGGCTGACAAATTTTAAATAGTACTGCCTGAGAATGAAATATATGAAATCTGGCATGGATTCTTCAATCATGGCCACCCCCTTATTTTGAGGAGGCATTTTCATGCATACCATGCAATTCCTATTTATTTGCTTATCTAATACCTATTTATTTACTTTTTTTACATTATTATCCTACCCAAAAATTCAACTAATGTCTTATTTTTAAGGTTTGTTGGCTTTGTAGGTCTGACTATTGCAGTAGAAAATGTTTTAAGAATGTTGTTAGAGCTTGGGAGGACTTGAATGCTCACCCTTCATTGATCATTTAAATAAGGGCTAAAATAATTTATCATTTAAAAATTGATAAATTATTTAAGCTGATATTTAAAAAATTAGGGAACTCAATAAACATTTTTATAAGCTCTAGTGTAAAATGATATGATCATTTTAGCATCTCTCTCAGCCTGAATGTGGATGGATACAAATTATTTATAGAGAATTTTTTTGTACATGATATTGAAATTAAGACAAACAATGAGAACATGATGGTAAAACCATCAGAAAAACATCCAATAAAATTAAACACTAAATCACACCTAAAATCATCTTCTTCACTTCACCTGCAAATGGCCAATTCATGTTCTGCATTACCCACCATCAATATATGACCACCCGGCACCAAAACACGCTCGCCTTTCTCATTCGCAGAGCTCATCTGCCCGCAAAGATCTACCAAAATTTCAACAGTGGCGATGCCATTACCGGCGACGAAAACACGTTCGAATCCAACCAGCTGCCTCCTCGGCGACCCTCTAATCCTTGCAACAGATCTGTCAAACAACAACACAGCATGGCTTCCATCCATATCTCCATTGTTCGCCACTGAGATCTTCACACTGAACTTCAAGTCCTCACATGGTGTTCTGTCATCAATGTGGAGATAATCAATCTCCTCATTCATGAGAGCTTTGGAAGAGGAATTCTTCAAGCTTATTTTGGTTGGAGCTGATAAGAATTTGCAGGTATAGGTGGAGTAGCTTAAGCCATAACCAAACTCATAAACAGCCCTTCCGGTGTAGAATCGATAGGTTCGGCCTGGGTAATCCCTCGAAGGATCGGCTCTCATGTTCATGTCGTTCATCGGAATGACGGTGAAAGATTCGGGGTACCAAGTCACCGGCAACCGCCCGCCTGCACCCCACATTTCATAAGAAAATAAATCAAAAACTTTTTACAAGACAAGGGATTGTTAGGTTTGAGATTCATGAATTGTCTATAATATTGTTGAATTAGGATGGATATTTATAAAGGGGCATATAGATGCAAACCACAATTCCTATGTATTTATATATCTAACATCTAAAACTTTACTTTTTAAAATTTATATCACCAAATATTTCATATCACAACAAAATTATCACTATTTTAACTTTTAAAAAGTGAAATGCACCTTTTCATGCATTGATAAGTTGGCATATATGTAAAAAAAATTGAGATTAAATTCATAAGAATTAAGTGATATGTATGCACATCTTCCACCATAAAAACAGCCCATAAGTTTTATACAAGACGAGGGATTGTTAGGTACAAGATTCATAGACTAGTCTAATTATTGTTCAATTTTGAGATTGCATGTGTTCTGTTTAGTCCAGTATGGTTTGATTCAAGGCTATTGCTCGTCCCGGGTTTGGTTCAACCCTAATAGAGTGTTTAAGGTTGCACCAATCTTTGGGTTACAATTCTAATTACATACTTAGGTTCTATCATACCCATCTAAAATTGTGTGAGTTTTCTATGTAAGAGTTGGATCCAATCTAAGTAGCGCACAAAGGGTGGATATTTATAAAATGACACGCGTCACCTATAAATGAGTTCTTTAAAGTATTATTAAAAGATAGAAAGTTGTTGATGACATATAAAAAAGATGGAACTCTATTTATAAAAAGATATTAAAACATTAATGGGATAAATTACAATATTTTATTCATAGAAGAAATTAAGTGGCCATGTGACACATCTTGATGCGATTAGGATGTCCTAATAGTCCTGATATCCTAATATTGTTTTTGGAAGATTTACATGCATATCACTCAACTCTTATGAATTTACACATCTAATACCAAAGCTTCAATTTTTTATATATAAGCCATCTTACCTATGCATGCAAAAAGTTAAAATAGTGTTTTTTAAGGGATATGAAAGATGTGGTTGGTATAAATGTAAGTCAATCATACACCAAAATCCCCTCCTTCCATTTATTTCTTAGAATTAGCACATCTTCATTGATTGATCCAAATTACTCCTAATCCCATTCAAACAGATAAAGATTACTCTGTTGTCATCTTAAACATAATTAAGATTATATGATAAGGTAAAGAATAATTAATTAACATTCAATAATCAAACTAAAAACTTGCAGAAAACTACGAAGAATGAGCGACAGGTACTAACCAGGATTAAAATCACCAAAGAGAGCCTCTGCAAGCACCTGCCCTCCGACTTCACCAGGATATCCAATCCATATAATGGCGCCAATCATGGAATCATTTTTGGCAAAGGAAACATCAAGAGGACCTCCTCCCATAAGCACCAGTATCACAGGCTTCTTGCTCGCAGAGGTAACAGCACGAACGATCTCCTCCTGCTTCCCTGGAAGCAGCAAGCTCGCCCTATCATGGTCCTCGGTTTCTTCCGTAAGGTTCAGCCCCACAACCACAACGACAACTTCCGCCGCTTGTGCCACTTGAACCGCCTCTTTCAATCCGTCCGCAATCACGCAGGAGGTGTTGGCACAGCCGGCGGCGAATGCGGTGTCCGCCACGAACTCTCTCAGCCCATCAAGCAACGTCTTGGGATCGCAGGGAACGCCGCTGTAGCCGCCGCCCAGAACCTCTGATCTGTTTCCGGCAGGACCAATCAAAGCCATGGAAGCCACATTGCTCCTTCTTAATGGCAGAAACCCTAACTCATTCTTCAGAAGAACCACACCCTGTCTCGCAGCTTCGACAGAGAGTTGCCTGTGTTCTTTAGTGCACACATCGCCAGCTCCAAGTTCCCCGTACTTCTGTTTCGCCGGATCTCCGTCGAAAAGCTTGAGCCGGAAGAGAACAGAGAACAGATTGAGTAGTGCTCGGTCGATCTCTTCCTCCTTCACCTTTCCAAGCTTTACGGCTGATTCAGTATGATTGAGCAAATATTTGCCGCAATTGATATCCATCCCTTGGTAGATTTTACAACACGGAAAAGCAATTCAGAGGTAGCAGCTCTGATCCCAAACAGCACAAATTACCAGTAACATAACACAAAATCTCGCCTACCAGCTTTTAGAACATCAGCTACTGCATCTTCCGGCGATGAAGCGTATTTCTGATCCTCGAAAATTATCGCCACCGCATCACAGTCTGAAGTGACATATCTACAAACAGAAAACAGGCATTCATCATTGAAATCATATTCGCAAACCATACCGACAAGAAGAACAAGAATTACCCCTCAAATCCCCATTGTTGTCTTATTTCCGTCAGCAGATCTCCGCGAGCGCAGGACGGGACGCCATTAACTTGGTTATACGAACACATCAAGCAACTAGCGCCGCCTTCTCTGATGCAGCTCCGGAACGGTGGCTGGAACGTATCCTCCATGTCTTGATCGGAAACCTAAACACACGAAATACAATGCTCAATCAAACCTTCATAACAAACTAAATAGAAACAGTGAAATCTTCTCAAAACCTGCGCGTCAAATGTGTATCTCGTGAAGTTCTTCCACTTCTCCAAATCATAAGCCGTATGATGCTTGCAACAAGCGGACAGCATCATCAATCCACGATCGCCGCTCAATTCCCCCAACACCATCCTCCTTCCTCCGGTCAAAAACGAATTATTCGGATTCCATCCCGACTGAGACTGGAAATTGGAGACGTAATCAGCAGCGTAAAATGAAGCCACCATGGGATCTTCACCAGGTGTTTCCTGGCCGCGCCCCCACCTAGGGTCCCTGAAGATGTTGATGTTCGGAGCCCAAAACGTGAGTCCTGCTTGCTCAGCGTTGTACATCGAGCGAGCCTCAATGGCAATGGCGCGAGCTAGGGCTCGCCACAGTGTGCGATTGAAGGAGGCGGCGGAGAGGATGACTTGGGGGAAAACGGTAGCGGTGGAGATGGAGCCGTTGAAGCGCACGCCGGGGCCATTTCCGGCGAGACCGTGGAGGGATTCGGACCACCACTCGTAGGGAGGGATGCCGAGACGTGGGACGGAAGCGGCGGTGTTGGAGAGCTGCTGGATCTTCTCTTGGAGGGTGAGGAGGGAGATGAGGGAGCGAGAGCGGTCGGGAATGGGGAGGGAGGTGTTGCAGAATGAGAAGGAGTTGAAGTGCGGGGGCTTGCAGGGGTAGTTAGGGCGAGCTCCGGCGGTGGGGAGGACGGAAAAGAGGAGGAGGAGGACCTGGTGGTGGAGTGATAGGGTTAGTGGTCTGCCTGTTTGGCAGAGTAGCGGCTCCATTGTTGGGACACGAGGGAGAGCTCTACACTTTATGAAAAAAATATAGCACGGCGACTCCACACTTCGGGAGGCAAATGAATAACACAATATCATATCAATAATATTTAAATAATATATAATAATAAATGAATAACATACAATAACATCTGAATAATACGGGAGAAATACTCCTTTGTGTTACCAGGAAGATTCAATTTTTTTTCTATCATCACCATGTGGTATTATTTCATTGGACTCCGCACGTAACTCTACGTATGTGCGGAGTCCTGATGTAATATTTTCTAACTAATTTATAAAGTTGCAGAATTGTTAAGGGATTATTAAAAAATATAAGCATAACACATGATTTTTCATGTATTTAGATAAGTAAAACATAAAGTTTAATATTTATAATCATGACACTCAAAATCTTTGACATTATATAAAAAAATATCATTTTTATTAATTTTTTAAAAGCAAAATTCCTATTTTTTTACATTGATTTATAGCATAAATGTGATTTAAATATAAATATTAAATTTAAGGTGTTACATATAAATTCATAAAGATTATGTGCTACTTTTCTAAATTTCTCTTAAACAATAGAAAAGCTCCATTTTTGCTTCAATTATCACTTATATTTAAAATGACTAGTGAATTGATTTTCTATTATTATTGAATATCAAATGTATGAAAGAATTTCATTGAAAGCTAATTTATATAGTAAAATAATTGGAGATGTGGTTTTTTTGTTGAATTTTTTATTATTAATATTGTTGCAATGGATCAGATTTATTAGATTAATTAATTCAATAATATCAGCTCACGTGTTAGCAGTTGGATATATTACAACATCCATATTTTTAATATTTCAAAGTTAAATTTTTTAAAGAATCAAGTGAATTTTGTTAGGAGCCAATAATTAGTATAATCATGCTCATAAGCAATGATGTTATTTTTGTACTTCTATCATCCTATCATCTATAAATAGAATGACATTTTTTCATATACGGGGAGTCAAGTCATTTGGGCTCTCCAGCCATTTAGGCATCACTCTCCCCTCTTCTTGTAACAACTTTTTTTAATATATAAAATAAGTCCAAGAGTCTGAGGAAGACCATTGCAACATGATGATCTACGTATGTATGTAGATGTGAAGCCAAATAACATAGAGCTCTCATAAATCTACTAAGAAGTTTTATGTGTAAGCCCCCTTGTATGGCACAAAAAAAAAAGTACATAAGTGTAAGGTTCAAATTTTAGTTAAGGGAGGCATTCCATCCTATATGTAAGGTAAATATAATCTCTACATTTAATGAAGTTTGTTAAAAAGACTTTTAATCATAGACCAAGACTATCTTGGATTACGATTCTTATGTGATCTTTATCCTATAAAACCTCCATCAAGATCAAACCTACCACACATAACTGAATCATCGAGTGTATTTTGATTTGTCTTTGGCGTGTCATGTTCACTTACTCTTCAACATCTTCGCACACCACGAATGAGTTGTACATGTTTTTATTAAACTAAGAGTCTATTTGAGGCATCTGCAACTTATTGAATAATCTACTAATAAGCATCTGATCCTAATAAACTGTTGATTAACAGCTTATCCGAATAAGTTAGCTAGTTGTTTGGTTTGTGTTGTTTGAAAACAGTTAATTTGCAGTGTTTCTGGATAAATAATCATTATGTCTCCTATGCAGTAATGTTGTTTGCAACAATACAGTCATAACAATATATTTGATACTCGCTAACAAAAATAATATTAATGTGCAGTAAAATCCAATGAAAAGTCACTTTAAGAACAAAATTTTCAATGAATACATCATAAATAAATAAATATTTCCAATAACCTTACACATTAAAATATGACAAAAACAACAAAAGTGCAAAACTCTAACAGAGTTCTAATGAATTATATAGCATATAAAGCGCAGTAGTTGATATTAATGAAACATTCTCAAAGGAGCTCTCAACATCAAAGCATACATACAATTTATTACTAATCATTTTGAATGAAAATGTCAGAGAATCATCTTTAAAAATTGTGAATCATCAATATATATTTTTAATTAAAAATGAAAATTGTAAGCAATAAGGATTTCAATAAACACTGCCTGAACTTAACTTTGCTCAACTGAAGTTCAAAGTCTAAGCATTTTAACTATGATTTATTTCCTTAAAAACAGTCAAGAGGTCAAATCAAACAACATTTGTTGATCATTTTTATTTCCCTGTTAAGTATTAGACACAACACTACACTCAGGATTCTGTAGATGAAGCTTCGTCATCAACCATGCCTGAATCAACCAGAATTGGCACCTCTGCTGCCAACCATGGTGCAAGACCCAAACACAAAGCATGAGCGATTACAAATCGGGGACTGTTTCCATGAAAAATCTCTGTTAGAACGAAGCAAAACGATAATAGGAACACAATAATCTCCATAAACCAACCAAGGTTGATAGAGAAAAGGCAGCTCATTTACCAATTCTCGGCCCAAAGGGGCTTGAAATGTGCTGTTAGGCAGATCTTTCCTCCCCTATACATCTGATCAAACATAAACACAGATGCACACATGTCAAGTACCAAAAATAAAAGCAAATCAAAGTAAGAGAAAGTCGAGAAACCTTATGAATCTTTCCATCGAGTTCGAGGAGCTCGATCTCAGGGGCTGTAGCAGGATAGTTTACAAGGGTGTTGAATTGGAGGCAGAACTCGTGGCGTCGGAGATTGTGAACAACCCAGCAAAATCTCGTCCATCGAGTGCGCTCGGGATTTTCGGCGGAGAACTGGAACCAATCAGTGTCGATGAATTTGTTCATCAAAGTGTATGCATTAGGGCTCGATACTCTTCCTTCAAGCGTTGAGTCCAGGTCGCGCCGTCGCGGGGTTCGGGTCAGGTAGAGAGCAGAGCGATCTGCGTGAAGGATGACTTTGGGTCTGTTTGGGGCAACTGCAGCTTATACAACTTAAGTTGATGAGTAACTGATCCGGATAAACTGGCTGACTGTTTGGTTTGTGCGTTTGAAAAACAGCTGATTCTGGATAAATGACCATTCTACCCTTATTTTGAATAAGTTGTTTATTTGTTTAGTGTGTTCGTTTTGTAAACAGCTGATAAAAAGACTACTAAGGGAAAGAGGGGGTAAGCGGGAGATGTATTGTGATGAACAACTATAGTGAGAGAGGTAGGTTGAGCTTCTTTATTTTGGGAAAAGAGAATAGCCAAGATCAGGCCATATAAGAAGAGAAAAATGTTGAGTGATTTATCTTCGATTAACTAGAATTCACATGAATAGAGTATCTCGGGCAAGCTATAATGGGTAAGAAGAAAATACTAACTATAAAACAAGAAAATTAAAACAATTCCTCTAGTAGCTTATTATGTGTACATTCACACAAGCTTAACATACATGAAATTTTTCATGCTTATTCTTATGCCTAAACCTTCTTGGATCAATAGCAATCTCTTAAATGAACTTCTTGAAATAAAAATAACCTTTCTCTGAATGATAAATACTTCGTATTGATGCTTTAGAAGAATTCTGATCTCTTAAATAGCAATCTCTTAAATAACCTTCCCTATAAATCAAAACCTGCAATTAAACAGTGAATTCTGGTCTTCTATTTCGTACTGATGCTTTAAAGGGGAAATAAAAGAAGTGTCAGCATAAGAGAGAGGCCTGAAAGCAAAGATCAAGAAGAGGCGGAGATTTGCCATGGATCTAGCACCGCCGCAACTCGCTCTCTTCTCCATTCTCGATCGGTAGATGCAGGGTATGTTCCTTCGATCAAATACCCCGTCGTTTCCTTGCACCAGTCTCGACTGTCTGCGAGGATTTCAAACAGGAGAGAGGAAGGAGAAACTGTAGGTATTTGCGAGGGTTTCAGAGGGGATGGTCCATGATTTTGATCGCGAGACATAAGGTTTTGATGGCGTGAGACGCGGCCGAGGGAGACGAGGGCGGGTGGGTAAAACGTGCGTTGGAAACATACTAAAATAAAAACGCAGTTCTTGGATAATCACTCAAACGGTACAGCGGCGTTTTAAAAAAATATCGCCACACTTATAAGCTGCCCCAAACAGACCTTAAGTCATTGGGATTTTCTTAATAGAAGCTATCGCGGGCTCGACCCTGCGGCTCGCGTTCTTACCCCGCTTATTACCCGCATGCCCCTTTGGAAGGGATGGGATGAGTGCACAAAATGCAAACACGCAAACACACCAAATAAACTCCCCCAAACAGTCCCTAAAACACTACTTGCCTTGGTCATCCACAGATCAAAATTTATCTCATTGTCAAATTTCTCAGTTTCATACTCATAAACATCGCTTCAATGCCAATATAAAGAACTTTAAACTAACATCAAAGACCAAAGCCATAAGGTGGACCTCAAGGATTTGCAGGATTTGACTCAGCAATGAATTGGTACTGACCACTAAATATTGAACTTTTAGGCCAGAAACAGATCATGCCAATATAAAATAGTGTTGTCAATGAGACAACAAGAGAGTAATGGCTTCTATAAATATATCACCAAATATCATGCTCAATCTAACAGCTCATCCCAATTAGATCTCTCTGATTCATTCATTTATTCATTCAAAACTGATCCTGCCGTTCATTTTTCCAAGAATTCTTCGCCGCCTCGGAGGAAAGAGCGCATATAATGTCAGTACTACAAACGTAGAGGTACGTTCGGATTCCAACAGTCGTTGTGCTATGATAATATGCCGCTGTGTAACAGGAAGATTCCAACAACGTTATTTGTAAAAAATGAAGTATTATTGGACTATTATTTTGTGTTATTCGATTACTTTGCGGTGTTATTGGAATATTCCCCCACTTTACTTGGTTTGAGGTTGTGTTATTCGGCATATTCCCTGTAATATTTCAATTTTCATTATGTTATTGGAATAACACAACCACAAATCAAGTAACGCTGAGGAATATTCCAATAACCTTTATTTTCCACAAATAATGCTGATGGAATATTCTTATAATACAACGGGATATTCCTATAACATCAGTCCAAACGTAGCTCTAGGTTCCAAGTCCTGATGTAATATTTTTTCCAGAGGAATAGGCGCCAGAATCATTATTTGAACCCTTCGGTTTAGAGAAGTGTTGTAAATCTTGCCCCACTTAACACCTGAAATATTCCAAAGAACTCATGCGAATTGAGTTAGATAGAAAGAACTAGATAACCAAATTGCCAAATAAAATCTGCCGAAGGACACTGCTGAAAGAAGTGCCTAACTCCTTGCTGGGCTATAGTTCGATTACTCAGCAATCCAAAGAACCCATTTCCTGAAACAATGTTTCGAAGAATCAAATATCTGTAGCCATAGATGCCAATTTCTTGCTGTTGTAGCCGAATTTTGTAGCAGACGTATTCCTGCTATAAATGAAACGTTGAATTCCCAGCTGGAATTATCGAACGCTTCTTGCCACTCCTTAATGCTGAATAAGCAACTGCAACTAGGAAGGAAAGATAAGTGTCGAGTTCCCTTGCAGAACTTCTAGACGTCTCTTCCTCCCTGCTGCGGTTCTTGGATGCTGAAGGAGATGGAGACAGCAACAAGCAAGAAACAGGGAAAAGTAGAAAGAAAACTAGAGGAATGAAATTGCAAGACAAAAACATAAGAACGCCAATGAATCACGTGGTTCAGTCCATAGACCTACATCCACGGGAGGGAATCACCAACAAATCCACTAGAACAAAGAAGAATTACAAGGTCTTTTACATTGAAGAATAAGCACACCTGTAGATCTCTCCCTCTCAAAATTACTTCAATATAAGATCTAAGACTCTTTTCCTCAATTCTTGAAGTCTTTCCCCTTCTTCTTCTTCTTGGTTCTTTTCTTCCACTTCTTGGCCTTCTTGGTATGATTTCTTTTTTAGTCCTTGTAGTCTCTTTTCTATAAGTCTCCCTCATCTATTTATAACAAGATGAGTCCTCCCAAGTCAACCTGATTCACCAAATTAGAAGTTTTCATAGTTCTTTAATAGCTTCTATGGATTTACAAGTTTGTCATTGTCTCAGCTAATTGTGAGTCAATTATAACAATTATTCACCTTGACTCTCAATTACAAAGCTCTGTAATAAAGATTCCCTCCATCTAGACCTAATAGGGTTCTTAGCCCCTTGTTGAGTTCACTAAGTTTAGACAGTATCTGAACTTAGTCGTAGGTAACCTCTTGGTGAGCATGTCAATTCCTTCTACCTATGTGAATCCCTTTGCTACAAGTTTTGTTTTATACCTAACCTCTTCAATGTCTGACATGCCTTCCTTCTTCTTGAAGGTCCACTTACAACCAACTACACGTTGGTTCTTTGGTCGATCCACAAGTTCCCAAGTCTTGTTCTTTATCAGAGAAACCATCTCTTCATTCATAGCATCTACCTACTTGTGTCTTTCCTTACTCTTTAGAGCTTCCTTACAGCTATTATGTTCTGCTTCTTCTATCTCTTCTGCGACGCTCAATGCATAGGAGATCAAATCTGCATGACCATATCTCTCTGGCGGTCGACATAGCTTCAACTCAGAAATTTTTGGGTAGACCGGCGTTTAAAAGCATGCACCTCACTCTCTCTAAGAGAGTCATGTTCATTCTTTCAGTTAACCTATTCTCTTGAGGGGTGTTCCGAACTGTCTTGTGTCTTGTAATGTCATTCTTCCAGCACAACTCATTGAACTGCTCTTAACAATATTTCAAGTCATTGTCAGTTCTCAAGTGCTTCAATTTTATTTCCATCTTGTTTTCAGTGAGAGTTAACCAATCCTTGAACTGTTGAAAAGCTTCATCTTTTGTTTTTAGGATAAAGACTTATACTTTCCTGGTGTAGTCGTCTACGATGGACATGAAGTACCTTGCTCCTCCATGAGTTTGAATTCTAGCTGGACCCCATAGATCATTGTGTACGTAATCAAGTAGTTTCTTTGATGTGTGAGTTCCGGTAGAGAACTTCACTCTAGTAGTCTTCCCTAACACACATTATCAGTTTACTGTCTTGATCTCCACATAATAGGTTCTGTTTAGATAGTTCTTGTAAGCCTCTTTCACTTACATGCCTCAGTCTCATGTACCATAGTCTAATCATGTCGGGTCTGATTGAACTGCATTAGAGAGATTACCAATCATGGTTCTTCCAACTAAGGAGTAAAGCCCATTTTTCCTGACTCCTTTCATGACGATGAGAGAACATTTGACTGCTCTGATACAACCACTTTCTGTCTAGAACGAGTATTCGCTTGACGTTCAGAATTCTTTTGAGTTCAAGAACGTACCTGACATGTTGCAGTATTCATTCGGCTCCATCAAACATCTTTATTCTGATTGTTCCACTGCCGACCACCCTGTAAGCCTTGTTGTCTCTAAGTAATGCGGACCTACCATTTCTAGTTGCAATGTCTGGAACCAGTACTTATGAGGACACATATGTAAAGAGCACCCCGAGTCAAAGGATCCACTCCTTGCTGAATTCTGATTCGGTAGTCACCAGGGCTTCAGTTGAATCATAGCCGTCCGAGGCTATGCTTGCTTCACAAAGTATCTTTAGGCTTTTCTTGAAAAATTTTCTTCTTCTCGAGACAGTTTTTCCTGAAATGAGCTTCCTTATGGCAGTGGTGACACTTGTAAGATCCCTTCGACGACTGATTCCCGCCCTTCTTTCCCTTCTTGATCCTTCCCATCCATAACCTTCCACTCAGGCTGCTTCATAAGCCAATCCACAGAATCAAGAGAAGCAGCATCTCTCACTGAGATCCATAGGTATCTGGCTAAGTCAAAACCAGCATCAAAGGGAACAAACACAGCGGCAGCCAGGGAGGAATCATTCGTCAAGCACTCATATTGCTTCATCCGATTGTTAAAGATCACATCAACGGCAATTTGGTTGGTAGCATACCAGCCAGTACTAGAGAAAACACCATCAACGTTTTCCAATGGAGGTCCTGCATTGCTCATATACTTGCACATGTTCGTCCAAAGACTAAGCTTCCCGCAATGCCGCAGCATGTCATCGTTAAACCTAGAGGGGAGATCGTAAACATAAACATATCTACCGCCGCAGGGATCGCTCTTATGTTCGGCGGTTCTCAAAGTTTTTCTCCTTCATCTTCGTATGGGGGGGGGTGGAATAAAGGGATCAATTGGAGAGGGAAGCGAAAGAGGGGATTTGCTACTGCTGAACAAAACNATCAAACAACATTTGTTGATCATTTTTATTTCCCTGTTAAGTATTAGACACAACACTACACTCAGGATTCTGCAGATGAAGCTTCGTCATCCTTATGGTTCACCATGCCTGAATCAACCAGAATTGGCACCTCTGCTGCCAACCATGGTGCAAGACCCAAACACAAAGCATGAGCGATTACAAATCAGGGACTGTTTCCATGAAAAATCTCTGTTAGAACGAAGCAAAACGATGATAGGAATACAATAATCTCCATAAACCAACAAAGGTTGATAGAAAAAAGGAAGCTCATTTACCAATTCTCGGCCCAAAGGGGCTTGAAATGTGTTGTTAGGCGGATCTTTCCTCCCCTATACATCTGATCAAACATAAACACAGATGCACACATGTCAAAGACCAAAAATAAAAGCAAATAAAAGTAAGAGAAAGTCGAGAAACCTTATGAATCTTTCCATCGAGTTTGAGGAGCTCGATCTCAGGGGCTGTAGCAGGATAGTTTACAAAGGTGTTGAATTGGAGGCAGAACTCGTAGCGTCGGAGATTGTGAACAACCCAGCAGAATCTCGTCCATCGGGTGCGCTCGGGATTTTCGGCGGAGAACCGAAACCAATCAGTGTCGATGAATTTGTTCATCGAAGTGTATGCATTAGGGCTCGATACTCCTCCTTCAAGCGTTGAGTCCAGGTCGCACCGTCGCGGGGTTTGGGCCGGGTAGAGAGCAGAGCGATCTGCATGACGGATGACTTTGCGTCTGTTTGGGGCAGCTGCAGCTTATCCAACTTATGCTGATGAGTAACTGATCCGGATAAGCTGGCTGACTGTTTGGTTTGTGCATTTGAAAAACATCTGATTCTGGATAAATGATCATTCTGCCCCTGTTTTGAATAAATTGTTTAGTTGTTTGGTGTGTTCGTTTTGTAAACAGCTGATAAAAAGACTACTAAGAGAAAGAGGGGGTAAGCGGGAGATGTATTATGATGAACAGCTATAGTGAGAGAAGTAGGTTGAGCTTCTTTATTTTGGGAAAAGAGAATAGCCAAGATCAGACCCTATAAGAAGGGAAAAATGTTGAGTGATTTATCTTCGATTAACTAGAATTCGCATGAATAGAGTATCTGGGGCAAGCTATAATGGGTAAGAAGAAAATACTAACTATAAATAAAGAAAATTAAAATAATTCTTCTAGTAGCTTATTATGTGTACATTCACACAAGCTTAACATACATGAAATCCAAGTCAACCTGATTCACCAAATTAGAAGCTTTCATAGTTCTTTAATAGCTTCTATGGATTTATAAGTTTGTCATTGTCTGAGCTAATTGTGAGTCAATTATAACAATTATCCACCTTGACTCTCAATTACAAAGCTCTGTAATAAAGATTCCCTCCATCTAAACCGGATAGGGCTTTTAGCCCCTTGTTGAGTTCACTAAGTTCAGACAGTATCTGAACTTAGTCGTACGTAACACCTTGGTGAGCATGTCAATTCCTTCTACCTGTGTGAATCCCTTTGCTACAAGTCTTGTTTTATACCTAACCTCTTCAATGTCTGACATGCCTTCCTTCTTCTTGAAGGTCCACTTACAACCAACTACACGTTGGTTCTTTGGTCGATCCACAAGTTCCCAAGTCTTGTTCTTTATCAGAGAAACCATTTCTTCATTCATAGCATCTACCTGCTTGTGTCTTTCCTTACTCTTTAGAGCTTCCTTACAGCTATTCGGTTCTGCTTTTTCTATCTCTTCTGCGACACTCAATGCATAGGAGATCAAATCTGCATGACCATATCTCTCTGGCGGTCGACATAGCTTCAACCCAGAAAGTTTTGGGTAGATCGGTGTTTAAAAGCATGCACCTCACTCTCTCTAAGAGAGTTATGTTCATTCTTTCAGCCAACCCATTCGCTTGAGGGGTGTTCCGAACTGTCTTGTGCCTTGTAATGTCATTCTTCCTACACAACTCAGTGAACTGCTCTGAATAATATTTCAAGCCATTGTCAGTTCTCAAGCGATTCAATTTTGTTTCCATCTTGTTTTCAACGAGAGTTAACAAGTCCTTGAACTGTTGAAAAGCTTCATCTTTTGTTTTTAGGATAAAGACTCATACCTTCCTGGTGTAGTCGTCTACGATGGACATGAAGTACCTTGCTCCTCCATGAGTTTGAATTCTAGCTAGACCTCATAGATCACTGTGTACGTAATCAAGTAGTTTCTTTAATGTGTGAGTTCTGGTAGAGAACTTCACTCTAGTAGTCTTCCCTAACACACATTATCAGTTTACTGTCTTGATCTCCACATAACAGATTCTGTTTAGATAGTTCTTGTAAGCCTCTTTCACTTACATGCCCCACTCTCATGTACCATAGTCTAGTCATGTCGGGTTCTGATTGAACTGCATTAGAGAGATTACCAATCATGGTTCTTCCAACTAAGGAGTAAAGCCCATTTTTTCTGACTCCTTTCATGACGATGAGAGAACCTTTGACTGCTCTGATACAACCACTTTCTGTCTAGAACGAGTATTCGCTTGACGTTCAGATTTCTTTTGAGTTCAAGAACGTACCTGACATGTTGCAGTATTCGTTCGGCTCCATCGAACATCTTTATTCTGATTGTTCAACTACCGACCACCCTGCAAGCCTTGTTGTCTCTAAGTAGTGCGGACCGACCATTTTCTAGTTGCAGTGTCTCGAACCAGTCCTTATGATGACACACATGTAAAGAGTACCCCGAGTCGAGGATCCACTCTTTGTTGAATTCTGATTCTGTGATCACCAGGGCTTCAGCTGAATCATAGTTGTCCGAGGCTATGCTTGCTTCACAAGGATCTTTAGGCTTTTCTTGAAAAATTTTCTTCTTCTCCAGACAGACAGTTTTTCCTGAAATGACCTTCTTTATGGCAGTGGTAATACTTGTAAGATCTCTTCGACGACTGATTCCCGCCCTTCTTTCCCTTCTTGATCCTTCCCATCCATAACCTTCCATTCAGGCTGCTTCATAAGCCAATCCACAGAATCAAGAGAAGCAGCATCTCTCACAGAGATCCATAGGTATCTGGCAAAGTCAAAACCAGCATAAAAGGGAACAAACACCGCGGCAGCCAGGGAGGAATCATTCGTCAAGCACTCATATTGCTTCATCCGATTGTTAAAGATCACATCAACGGCAATTTGGTTAGTAGCATACCAGCCAGTACTAGAGAAAACACCATCAACGTTTTCCAATGGAGGTCCGAGGCCTGCATTGCTCATATACTTGCACATGTTCGTCCACAGACTAAGCTTCCCGCAATGCCGCAGCATGTCATCGTTAAACCTAGAGGGGAGATCATAAACATAAACTATCTACCGCCGCAGGGATCGCTCTTATTTTCGGCGGTTCTCAAAGTTTTTCTCCTTCATTTTCGTATGGGGGGATGGAATAAGGGGATCAATTGGAGAGGGAAGCGAAAGAGGGGATTTGCTACTGCTGAACGAAAAAAAGTGTAAGTAAAAGATCAAGAACCAGAACAGGCCGAGAGGGAGGTGAGAAAGCAGAGGCGGGAGCGAGGGGGGCTTGCCATTTGATTTCTCCATCACTTCGTGGGAGGTGGGGATCGGCAAGCGCCGCCTCATTTAAGATTCCAACCACAAGAATGGGAGATCGCAGAGGTAACACTTGTTATCATGGGGGTGGAGCATGGCTATTTCAGTGTGTTTTTATACATACGAAGAAAAGAGGTTTTCAGAGTATATTTGTTTAAAATTAGAATGTATTAGCTTAGAAATTATTCAATCCCTTGAAGTGAATATGAGATTCAATAACATTTGAAGAAGTTTAAATTTTTTTGGAATACATTTGTCAAAATAATTCAATAGATGATTTATGTTCACTAATTATGTATTTTTGAAAGTTTGATTGAAGGTGGTAACTTATGAGAACCCATTCCTCTTATGTTCAATAAAATCTGAGGTTTAAGTTTTGTTGTTACTTGGAGACAAGTAACTAATAAGTTTGGGGAATTTTGACGTGTTCGTATAATGTGCTTGTTTATCATCTTTGCTATGACTTTTTATATGTTTTTATTTTGTTTTTGGAAGGTATTTTGGATAAAATGCAGATACATGTGTAACGAGCAAATCAGGAATCAAAATGAGGAAAAAGGAGTTGAGTGATGTTCTGAAGCCTAGGCACTAGAACCTGGTGCCTAGGCACCAGAACCGGTCCCCTAGAGTGCACAAACAGAGAGCTTGGAGACCCAGTGTTGGATTTGTAGCGTCGGGGCATTGGACCTAGAGTGCTCTGCCTTGCAGCGCCGGCGCCCAAATTGAGGAAGATTTCCCGAGAGCTTGGAAAGCCATCGTTGGATTCATGACGCCAGGGCGCCAAAAGTGCAGTGCCTGGGCGTCACGACACTAGCGACTAGGTGCTGTAAAAGAATGATTTGTAGCGCCCCGACATCGGTACTCGAAAATTAACTGTTATGACAGTTCAAAAATTTAGTATGGGGAGAAATATATAAAATGCTTGATCACGAATTAAAGAGATCTTTTTCATCATTTTTCTTCTGACAACTCTTGAGGGAGAATTTTGGAGGAGAAGACCACACAACTTGCAAGAGATTAGAAGAGATAAAGAGAGAGAGAGAGATTGGGAGAATTGATAACTTTGATTGCTTGTTGTTAGTCACAGCCTCAAATTACCTGTGAAGGAGATAAGTTTTTTTATATTGTATTTTCTTTAGATTTTATGTGTAAGGACTTTTGTTTTGAAGTTTATGCATAAAATTAAGTTTGCTTTGATGATATTTGTAATGAATGGTGAGTAGTCTTCTTACTTCTTGCTTTAATTCAGATGGTGATTAGATATACCAAGGGATTTGAGATTGTTTGGGCTTTAATTTGAGTTTAAAAGTGTTTTGTTAATTTGAAAACTTAATTTACTTTCTCCTTGGCGAAATGAATGTTAAAATATTTTGTGAATATTGTTATCCTGAAGATTCTTTATGGAACAAAAGAGTTAACAACAAGAATTCATTGGATTAGGGATATTGTCATTTGATTCATGCAATCTTCTAGAAGACATTTTCTTATGTGTAGTTCAAGAATATTAGGAAACTAAACTTAAGACTTTTATTCTTCCTCAGACCACCAGAATAGGATAAAGAAGAATTTTTCTCCTATTGACACTAATTTTTGAATCTAATCCTTAGACATATCCATCACTTGATCAGTTAAAGAAGGGAATTCTAAACTTTTGATTTATAAAAGAATATTTTTGCTTGTTAGGACATACTAGTTTTTTTTCATAACTTTTGAATAGATTTAAAATTGAACTTACAAATTAAACTCTTCAGGCTTAAGCTGAAAATTGTAAGCTATAAGTTTTAATTTGAATTCATCTCTTTCTCTTTGGGATCGACAACCAGACTCAAACTCCAGTACTACTAATACGCCATGTTACTTACGCGAGCCGCACGTGCTTCGTGACACTTGGTTGTGTGTCATGCATCGTTATAACATCTTCGATTGCGTCATTACACCATCTTCAGAGTGCATTATTACACCATATTTATGGCATGTCGTTACACCATTTTTAGGGTGTATCATTACATCGTCTTCTGAATGCATCATTACACCTTCTTTAGGTACATCGTTGCATCGTCTTCGAGGAATGTTGTTGCATTGTATGACTCATTGACATTAGCGAGCAAGGCGCAACTGAAAGTAGTCGACAACGACAAATGAACAGTGATCAATGATGATCAAAGGCTCTAGGAACAGGAAATATTCATCAGGTCTTCGATCTAAAACAAACCTGAATTTTGACTACTCCCATTCCATCTCTAGCTCATTGTTCCCCCTCATGAAGGGGGTAGGGGTCTGTTTATAGAGTTCATGAGTTCCCTGTAAATAAAATATGAACCAGACAACCCAAAATGGTTTCCTTGATTCAATGAAGATTTTAATGATGTCAAAATTCAGTAATCTTGATGTCATTAGATTTATCTTACCAAGACAGTCGATTTAACTATAAGCTTGTCAATTTGGAATTCATTTGATCATCTAATTAACTATCCAAAGCTTTCAAAAGTAGTTTAATGGTTTGATCCGGGCTTAGTTTAATTCAGATTAAGTTAAATTTGGTTGCATTAGGCTCATCTCATTGAGCAGATCAGTTTGACTATAAGCTTACTTAAATCAGAGTTTTGAATATTTTTTTAATTTAAGTTTAAATAGTTATTGCATATAAAATATTTAAACTTAAATTTGTGCTAATTACCTCAAAATTCGTGTCAAACATCAAAATTTATTGATGACGTATCAATCAAATTTAGACCACATGAATTCTTATTTACTCTTCATCATAATCAACTACGTTAATATATTAGCTAAGCTAATATATATTATAAAAATTGGCCTGAGGATATTAGACTAGCCTCATGACCAATCTCATGTGCCTAAGAATTCCATTTCACACACAAACGGGATTGAACCCATGACCTCGGTGGTTTTACAAATTCTGCCAACCAAAGTCACAAATATATATATATATATATATATATATATATATATATATATATATATATATATATATATATATATATATATATA
>JXCR01145329.1:161473-189200 GCA_002079205.1 Phalaenopsis hybrid cultivar | reverse complement strand
CCTTCACTGCCATGATGACAGAGTCGATCGATGCGTCAACAATGCCTCCATGGAGTGAATTTTTGTAAAATATGTGGGCATCATAGCCATAGAAATTAATTCTTACTTAAGCAAATTATAAGATGTTAAGATGTGAAGCTGAACATTGTCATTATTTTTCCTCAAATTGATCTACATTGTGGTTATTATCAAATCACAACACCAGCCTGTGATAAGTGAAAAACATAATTTATGAAGGTCTTTGCAGGTGGCGGGTCATGTCTTCTGTTTTTTGCAATGTACCCAATATTTTTATGCTACTGATGATGAATGATGTATGCAAACTAAATTTTTGTCATTTTTACTTTTGATATTTTGATGATATTCTTCTTTTTAAGCACGTTTTACATTACCCAAGCCTGTTCTCATCACATTACAAAACCACAAATTATATATTAATCTATTCAAGTGTGAGTTTGCAATTAAAAATGTTCATTTTTAAGATTTTATCATCAATGCCCAAGTCATTTACACCGATCCAAAGAAGGCTGTAGTGAATGGGTTGTGGCTACCTCAATGACATCAATTAATGTTTTTTTGAATTAAGAAAAACTTTTCATGGAACCTCGAACAACAACATAGCCTCAACATTATATATGATCCTTTATGTTTAGCCCTCATATTAGCTAATTCCATATTTTGAGAAAGCTTTTCAGGTTGAATTTAATGCATCAGTTATAAGTATTGGCATAGTTCTGGTATGAGAAGGAAACCATTTGAAAATTTCACTGAAAAATTCAGCATCGTAATGCAAAAATGGTCTACCTACGAATAAGAGTCATATACAGTTAAAGCACTTAAGTAATGGGAATACTAATTTCTAAATAAAAATTTTGTGTTATTTGATGATTGCCGATGGCTCCAATTTCTGTATTCACATAAAATTTTGAGGTTTATGCTTGACAAAAGTTTAGTTTGTTTTTGAAGCACAAGGCAGGAAGTAGCAAACAAGTACTGGACGCCCCCAGTTAGCGAGCTATAGATTGTTGTAGCCATTCAAACAGATATTATGGGATTGAAAGCACTTGAAGACATATTTTACTAATGCAACTAATCCACAGCCCAAATGCATCCGCTACTTTAGTTGGTGACAACTCAATTCTTTTATGTTTATTTGTCAAATACAGTGGTTAAAACAACATGTTGCCTCTATTTTGGCTGGCCTAGTGACCTTGTGACTTGTGACAAAGAGGTATGATAAAACTGGCACAAAATGTAAACTCCTGGACTTGTGCGCAAATCTGGACTAAGATAATAGTTAGATGTTTGTGTAGTGGTATGGTTAGACTGAGGGGGCTAGTGGTGAGTTCTTTGCATGTAGAACTATGAGGAAAGCAGACATAAACCCCATTTAATAAATTGTGCAATGTATAGGCTTAGGAATAACTAGTCGTTCTTACACATGAATAATGATAAGAAACCTAAGGGCTGTTAGTAGGAAGAGAACTTTTTGGGCGAGGAAGCTGTGGTGGAGGCATAGGAAAGGTGGTTAGAGTTACATTACTGATTGAAACCAAATGATATAGAGCAGTTGAACTGGACATAGTTTTTAGTATTGATATCACAGAAGATCTGGAACCGTAGGACTGCTGAAGAGGGTCTAGGGCCAGCGACAATCAGGTTAATAACCCTTTTTGGGTCTCAACGTCTCACTGGAGTAGGCTGGCTTTCATTGAGCTTAACTGTGGTTCAACATGGCAATGGTACTTTGAAATGAGGAACACCAAGTAGTTTGTCTGGTAATGCTGAGGAATTCAATGATCTTCCTTAAGTTCATTCACCACAGTCTCAAGGCAATAAAGTGCTGCGGATTATTGGAGCAAGCATTGTGTTAAAGTTTGAATGAGGATCTACTCTACTTGTAGAGACCTATTCCACATTTTAAGAAAAGCTTGAGACAAATCATACTAAATTAGCCAAGTCATGAAAAGTGGAATCCGAGATGAAACCAAACATTAAGGGGATGTTTGGTTTGCTGAAAAGGTAATACAATGTAATATGAATGCTTGCAACTCCTAACAATCACACTGTTAAATCAGATAAATGGCAACATACCAATTTCAATGTGGAATCAGATAAGTGGCAACAGACCAATTTCTACCAAAAAATAAACAAAAAATAGTATATTACATCGTATATTACAAGATTTATACAACAATCTATCAGTGTGTATAATCAACCCTGCTGCTCCCTNTCAAATGATGATAAAAGGATGAATTTCAAAATTAAACCTAAAACATAACCACCAAGCTTTAAAGATTCGAAACCTAAACCTAGGCTTTACAGATTTGAAACTAAACCCTAGAAATTACCTAGACTCAATATCTTTCTTCTTCTTTAACTCATTCTTGTCCTTACACCGCCTTTGATCTTTTGAGGTGCCTCCTTGCATTCGGGTTTGTTAGGCTCTCCCAACTCCGCGACATTTGCCTCTAACAAAGTGGTCTTCGTGGTCTCGGTGATTACGTCTTCCATTTAAGCGATCTATACTCTCTGCGAAGGAAAAAACAAGAAGAAGACGATGACGGGAAACCCTAGCACACGCGATTTCCTGTTTTTGAAAATGGAGAGTTACTGTGAAGGCTTCTACCTTATACCGAGGTTATAAAACTCGATTTATAGAGGTTATAAGAAGGTTACAAATTCTACTTAAGAGGTTACAATACGATTATACCGGCGGTTCAGCGTTACAAAGATGTTTCAGGCAGGTTACACCCGCGGTATAATGGTAAGGTTACAAGTAGGTTACAAAAAACTTACCCTCACGTTACATTTTTATTTACTGCGGAAGGTATATCTGCATTATATCACGGTTACAAACGCGTTACATGGCTCTGTACCGAGGAGTATATCTGGGGTATATCACGGTTACAAGCGTGTTATAGAGCCTTGTACCGCGGAAGGTATATCTTGGGTTTACTCCGGTTACAAGAGCTTCACAAGAAATTGCGTTACATGGCTCTGTACCGAGGAGTACATCTGGGGTATATCACAGTTACAAGCGCGTTACAGAGCCCTGTACCGCGGAAGGTATATCTTGGGTTTACTCCGGTTACAAGAGCGTTACAAGAAATTGTACCGCGGAGTATACCCAAGATAAATTTGCGGAGCGTTACAAGATCACGGAAGGTATATGGCTAGTATACTGCGGTTACAATCGGGTTACAGCAGGCCGACCGCGGGGGGTATATTAAAGTTACAAATCGAGGTACAATGGAGTTATACCGCGGGCCGGGTAACGGGTCACGCGCAGTTTTATTCCGAATTATTATATTTATTTAATTGAGTGGGCCCGGTAAAATTACGTGGCGTTTTGTGATTGGGCATCGCACGCATCGCTGCGTGTGTCTTATGTAGGCAATTTTTTTCTCTCAGGAGCACGCCGCTCGCTGCTCGTCTCATCTGTAGCGTTTGGAGTCTTCTTTTGTATTCCTTCGTCGTCGTCACCTCACGGGTACACAAACGAACCCCACCCACCATTTTTCCCTTCCAACAACACCCCCTGCACCTGTGAACCACAATTTTCCCCCGAGTCCTTCCATCTAAAGATGGGAAAAAAGAAGGTAAGATAAATATAGAAGAAGCTGGGTGGGGTTTCCAACCGGTTGTAGATGGAAGGCTGGTAGGGGGAATGGTGATTTCAGCTGTAGGGGGTGTTGCTGGAAGGAAAAATGACGGGTGTGGTTCAGTTATGTACCGATGAGATGACGACGACGTAGGAAGGCGAATAAAGACACAAAACCCTAAGAATTAAACGGAGTGCGAGCGGCGTGCGCCTGAGTGACTGAAACGAAGTAGTTGGAATGAAATATTAAAACTTTGAGTGATTAGTTTGTTATTTTAAACTTTGGCGTGCGCCTGAGTGACTGAAATGAAGTAGTTGGAATGAAATATTAAAGCTTGAAATGAAATATTAAAGCTTTGAGTGATTAGTTTGTTATTTTAAACTTTGGCGTGGCTTTAAAGTAAAAGCTCATTAATGTATTAAAATATTAATCACTCAAAATTTTAACATTTTTCAAAACACATACACACATATGACAAAATTCTTAGCACCTAAACCTTTATAATTAGATTTATAACACTCAGATTTTTAAATGATATTAAAGATATCACTATTATTAAAATTTTAAAATGTGTATTTATATACCTATCAGCCATAACATAAAAAATAACATTCAAACACTCAGATTCATGTATTTACATATTGACCCCTAAAAATTTTTACCTTCTTCAGAACATTTGCCTGTGTCTCACTCCCTGTAGGGAAAAATTATTGCATACGGACATCGATTATTTCGGTGGGCCTCACTTAAATTTTTTTTTAAGAAAAAAATTGAAATACATGGTGACCGTAGATCACCGGCTTTGCTTGTCTTCGTCTCTTACTCATACACCACATGCAAAGATTCATGCGGTGTCCGATCTTGACCGTACGATCAGAATGCAATCAAAATTTTTATGAAATAAAAAATTTTAAAGTGCGCCCCATCAAAATACATCCTGACACCACATGAATCTCTACATGCGGTGTATGTATGCAATAATTTTTCCTGTCTCCTTTTCTTCCGGCTCACGTCTCATCTCCATCTCTTTCCTGTTGTCTCCTTCCTCCATATCCCAAGTTTTAGTCGCCTGTATTTTCCGCGATATGTTTCACTCCTACCAGCTGCGGAGGAATTCTTCTCTTGTTCGCTCGCAGCAGGTTCTCTTTCACCATTTTTTAGACTGTAAATTCAAGTAAAGTAATGCAAGGCACTCTCCCTCGCACTAATTTCTCTTCGATTTTATTCGTTCTTCTTCCCTTTGCACTTCCCTGGTTCTCGATTTCACCTTACTTATTGTGATAGGGGTAAATCTCACACCTAAGTGCAAATCTGCTTTTGCTAATTCACCAATGTTTAGTATTTTCTTTGTTGTATGCTATCTAGGCTTTTAATACATTGCTTCATATTGGTGTTTTCCAAATCCATCATGGTACATACTATTCCATTTTGAGTCTTCTTTTTTATGTCAAACTATTGTTGTCATTCCATTTACTCTTTGATATTTATTATTATTATTATTATTTTACATCTATTTTTGTTCGAGCTCTTGGTAGCTCACAGCCCATGTTCTAGTTTTTTGCATTTCCCATGGTATTTAATTTGAGCTTTTTTATTCTCTTAGCTAGGTGTTAACATGAGGTGAGTTATACTACTACTCCAGAACCATCGAGTAAGAACTTGATTTATTCTTATATTTTTAATTGCTTTTTTTATATTATTTCTTTGTACATCTCTAAAATGAATTGAAAAAATGTATGTTTACAATCCAAACAAATTTAGGTGATCTTGATGTTTTCTGCATTTTAGCTGAGAACTGTCAGGACAACTTTTTATATTTAAGATTTGATGTTGTGCATGAGTCATTGTTAATGTCTTTTGCTTCTTTCAAATGCATGCATCTTTAATATTATGTTTGGTTATAATTAGATGGGTAAAATACAATTGATAGACATTTTAGGAGAAGTTATTGATGCTGCACTATCTAAGTGCAGTGTTTGAATTTTAATGTTTGAAATTTGAGTGGAAAGAAAATATATAAAAGATTAAAAAAAACTCATAATGATTGTATTTCTCATTCGAACAACAAAATATCTGGATGTAGGGTTTTGCGTAAGTCGAAATAAAATGATGGTAACTTAATGTTGATTTTTCTAGTTGAAAGCTAATGATTCATATTTTTTTTTTTCATGAGTCCTGCCCTCTCTTCATTTTCCAACCCTAGATTGGGGTTCATGCATACATACCACCTAAGATTGGGGTTCTTACATACATACCACACAAGTCTTCCCTAGCCTCCTCCAAAGCTGCAAGCCTTTTGCTGAATTGCTTCTATCCAAGACTTCTCATCATTTTTTTTTGTCCATTTATATGCCAATCTGAGGACCTATCTTCTGCTTGTGTAGTATCAGGTTGTTTTTATATCGAGTTTTTAGGGCTCCAAAAGATTCAAGGCGATAGAGAAACATTTAATGTCCTAGTTTTGCACGAAGATCCAACACACCGACATATAATATAAAAGTAGTAGGAGGAGCCACCAAGATTTTTTACTTGGAAAAACTCTTGAAAGGGAAAAAATTATGGGGTCTGACCAAGTCAAAATAATTCATTGTAATATTATAAGCACATATGTCAAATATTCTCTTGAATTGGAGAAGATAGAATTACAATGTTGTTAATCTCAAAGGCACACTATTTATCTAAGTTTAATAGTCATAATTGGGATACAATAAATGCATTTATTGGCTATCGTAGTAATAACGAGTCTCAAAATCTATAGTTGATTGTTATAAAGATAGTAGTTTGTCACAAAGACTGGAGTTGGTGGCTTTGATAATGTGATTTGGCCATTGGGGTCATAGTTGGAAGTTGTATTAGTTGTTAACCACATAGTTCATAGTTGGTCATATATGTTATAGTTGGTCACATAAGTCATCACTAGAGGCTGTAATATCAGTTAGCTAGATAAGTCATAGTTGGTCACATTGGTTATAGTTAGAAGCTGTAGTAGTGATACACCTAAAATATATAACATTTATATACACATTTTTATACCTATTTTGGGGATATTACGCTTTAATAGAAGATATTTATGTGTGTTTTTTAGGTATAATCAAATGAATGAAAAATTGTAAAATGAGTGAAAAATAATCAAATTTGGAGCAAAAATGAAGAAAGTGTGCAAAAGAACTGTGATGTCTAAATGCCTAGAACGGGCGCTAAGCGCCTGGAAAACCGAGAAGGACACGCCTAAGCGCCACATACCTCGTGCTTAAGCGCCATAGGTTATTACTTTATGATTCAATGAATTTGGACGAGTTTTTGAAACAACTCTTGGTAAAAATGTGGGATATGGTTAATGGACATGAAAATGCATTCAAATGGCTTTTGAAAGGAGGCAACTCTTAGAAGATTCATTGAATGTGGACACATTTTGAAGAGACACCAAAACACCTTTTGGAAAATTATAAAAAAAGACATGAATTAGATTGAAGAATACTCTCCTACGTGCCCCCTTTAGACACCAATGCCGCCTCCTCTCTTTAGGACTTCTTTAGATTAATTATGATACTTTTAAAAAGGAGAGGATTTGTATTGTGTTGGTTGAGAGTATTGTAAGTGAAAGGAAGAGAAAAGATTCAAAGGAAATTCAAGAGTTTGGTGAAGAAAATTTGAGATAAGTTTTTATCTTTGTGACTACATTTGGTTTTAATTTATACTTCTTATTTGTTTACATGATTTCTACTTTTAAACTTAGGTGGTTGCGTTTTATCCATGAATTCTGAGTAGTTTTCTTTATCTTTTTCCTTAAAATGATAAGTAATTAAGAGTTGGATGGAAGTTGTGTGAAGTATTAATTTTTAATGTTGGAATAAGTTGTGATGATTTTAAACATTGAACTTCATTTACTTCTTGATTTAACCAATTAAGATGTTAATATTTGTTGTGAGAACATGTAAGATCTATGATGGCATTGTCTCAGTCAACCAATGGTAAGAATCACACGAGATTGTATGGATAAGAATATAGTTCATATGATTGAGTGCAAATAAATAGAGAAATAATCTTTGAAGGGTTTAGAGTTAGAGGACTTTAGAATGATAGGCTAAAGCCCTCAATTTGTTTTATAATTTTAGGTCTTGATACGAGATGTTAGCCCCCAGGTGGAGGAAGAAGAGGAAACTCTAAAGTGAGAGCTAGTATTTTCCCTACCTAGCCCGTCTTCAAGACTATTCAAACTTTAAATTAATCAATGTTCTTTATAGCATCTCTAGTAATGATAAAGAATAATATTGCTTATATTTGACATAATACAATTTGAATACTTCCAAACAGGATTCTTATACTTGTTACTGATTCATAATAAGGAAAAAAATATTTTATTTATATTGCATTCATCTTATAAATATCTAGTTAAATTTAGTTAGTTGTTTACTTTATTTTCAGTTATAAAAAATTACCAAAAAGAATCAAACTTCCATTCATATTATAACATTTATAGTTTGAGTAAAAATATTTTTGTTAAATAGAACTTCTTATCTAATTTCTTTTGAATTATTTAAAGATTGAATATCTCCCTATGGATTCGATAATCGGGGCTTAATCAAAAAGTCTTATATTACTTGATAACGATACGTATACTTGCATAATATCCCATATTTAAATATAATATTTACAATCTTATTTGCTTTGAAGTCAAGATTTAGGTGTTGTTGCAAAGTAAGAAATATAAGGAAAAATTAAGAATATAACTGCATACATCGTAGTCTCATCATATAAGATCGAGGTCAAGTAGCAATTAGCTTCATAAGCTCTAAATGGTCATATAAGTTCTGGGTGGTTGTTGCAATAGCATCCTTTGGCTAAAAAAGGTCGCCTTAGTTGATAACTATGAGAGGATTGATTGGCTATAAAGGTTGTAGTATAAGGCTACAATGATTAATGACAATAATTAATCACGTAGGTCGTAGTGAGAAGCTACATTAGTAACCAACCACAGTCTGTAATGGGTCATTACAAGAACGTCGGTTCACCAGAGAGGTTGTAGTGGAATGTTGTAATGATAACAGTTAGCCATGTATGATATAGTAGGAAGCTACATGTTGACCTCACTTTTGGTTGAGGTCTAGTTTTTATTTCTTAGAAGCCTAGGATCTAGTCATAGGACTTTCCTGTTGCCTATTCCTAGAGGACTAGTGAAGGAACCCTAACCATTAGAAAGGCTAAACTCTTCTTTGCTCATCTTGAAGTTCCACATGTTGGTTCTAACCTCTAGCACTTAGTAGGTGAGACCAATATGGGGGAGCTTAAGAGGAGTCCCCATAGGACTGTTTGGTCTTAAGGTTAACCCTGGGTGGTGTGGTCTTGGTTAGTCTTGCACACATACACTTGCACTTGCACTCACAAGCTAAACCCTAACCTAAACATGCCTAGCTTGATTCTTAACTATATTAGAAACTCATGTGGATAGTCCCCCAAACCATTATCCCTGGGCTAAGGTTTGGCTAAGACGAGCACATGGAGGATCCATAATGGGAGTTCCCTTGGTCCTATGGCTCAATAGGATGACCTCATGATTAACATCCTCAATTAATCTCAATTTTGACCCTTCTTGTCCCGAAACTTCACCAAAATACCAAATTGCCCCCTAAGATTTTCCAAAATTACCTAAATTCTCGAAATCTTTTCAAAAATCATTTCAAAACATTCCAAATCACTCAAATTGACCAAAATTCCTCAATTTTTTTTCCAAAATTCCCAAAATAACTCGAAAATCCCCAAAATTACCAAAATGTTATTCCTACCCCAAAAAATCCAAAAATTCCTAAAATCTCTGAAATCACTCCTAATGTCCCCAAAATCAATATGAACCACTCCGTTGAGTCCAATTTAACCAAATTCCCCAAATAGCTCTTAAAGGCCCAAATTCTCTAATTCACCCCCAATTTCCACCAAATTGACTTCAATCTCACCTAATTTCAATTCTAAACTCAAATTCATCATATTCAATCTCAATTAAACTCAATTTCAAACCCAATTGGACCCAATTTTAAACCCAATCTAAAATCTCCAATTTAGTCATACCCTTGAATTCCCCCAAATTGAATCTCATGTTCAAATCAATTTCCCCAAATTTGAATTCTAAATTCTTCATAACAATTCCCCAAATCAATTTGAACAATCAATTGACCCAAATTTGAACTCAAAGCTTGCCACCAATTTTGACCAAAAGCCTAAATTCCATCAACTTGAATCTCCTATGTCCAAAATTTCCACCCAATAATGTTTAAAACTCTTCATGACAATCACCCACATCAAATTGAACCACATCCAAGCCCTAGCCCAATTTAGCCCAAGTTCAACCCAAATGCCCCAAAATTGACCATATGGCCAAATTCCACCAGATTGACCTTCCAAACCAATTCAAAATCACCTAATTCCTTTTCCAAATTTTTCATGACAATCATCTAAGACAAATTGATCAATTACTTGACCGAAATCCTAACCCAAACCCAACCTAGACCCAAGTTGAACCAAAACCCCAAACACCAAATTTGACCAAATTAACCCAAATTGACCAACCCAAACCCACCACAACCAACATCTGGACCTTAGGGACCAGCTTAGATCCACCTTGCCCAATCTAGTTGATCCATGAACCAAGGATCCCATAAATTAGGTGATTTCATTCCATTTTAGGCTAAACCAAATATATCTTTACCACCAGCCATCCCCAAGCCATCTTGTTCACCATTAATCTTCCTCTGGCTCACCTGACTCCCCTAGTCACCAGCTCAGACCTGGCCCGCCGGCCTAGTTGCCGGAGAACCCCAAAATCGAGAGCCACCCCATCTCAAACCAAGCCCATTACACCCATCCAATGTGGCCAGCTCGAATTGGTCATTGGCGCTGCTCAGCCTTCCACATAAGCAGCTGATTGCATCCGAGTTGAAACCCAACCAGCCACCCCAAGCTCCTTTATTTAAAGCCCCCTCTCACAACTGAGTGTAGAGATGATCCAATTTCCTGGGGAGACTCTACCAATGTCTCGCCAAAGCTTCTCCAAACTTCCCTGAGCTTAATCCAACCATCTTCCAACCATCCTCCTCACTGCCCGAGCCCAATTTTAGAGCCCAGTTTCAAGGCATTTTTCTGTCATTCCACCAAACATCATCAAACTTCAAATTGAAGTACCCTTAAGCTTCACCAAAGCTTAAGGAGAAGTTTCCAACTGTAAGCCCCCTCTCGCAACCACTCTAACCTAGGGTTTGACCAAGGCCACACCACCTATTCGAGGAGTTCTACACCAAACAATTCACCAGAGCCCAACAACACTTCCAGGAGGTTCGTTAAGTCCCAACAAAGCTTTTGCAAGCACCTGATTAAGGCCACACCTCTCAGGCAAATGTATTGAATTTTTCCCCTAAATCAAGCTTGGTTTGGTCTTTTATGAAGAAAAGTTTAATTTCATAGTTGATAAATCATATGGATATGTTCGTCTGGACTAGATGAAGGTTTAGGAACAAACCCAAAGTTATTTGGTTGAGTATATGTAGAGATCTTAGGATTTTAAGTTGGACGGTTTATGGGTTCTGTCCATTAAGGACAATGGCCCACAGCCGTTGGATTGCACATGTATCAGATGGATGACTAAGATCGTGCCAAACAGTGGAATAGAACATAAAGCACGGGTTGAGTCAGTGGCTACGTGGATGGTGGCGTCAAATCAAAGAGCTCCACGTGGAGCTTGGGAGCGGCTAAGGATGACGCGGTGGCGACCACGTGTTTAAGTGAACAGTGCATGTGTTATTTTGATTTAATTAATTTTAGAACTTCAAAAATTCATATCTTTGCACAGCAAAATCATAAAAAAAAGAATATTATTTTGTTGCTCAGTGAACAAAAGAAAATAATGTGGAATAAAAATTAAAATTATTTGATGTGTTTATGATTTTTAATTAATTAAATACTCCATGGAGGCGTTTAATTTTAATTAAATAAATAATAATCACCATGACTTTAAATTTTAGCGGTTGATTCCTCATAATTATGGGGATGTTATCTGATTTTTCCAAGGTTAGAGAGTATCTCTATCTTTGAAACCCTAATTTTCAAGCTTAGATGGTTATTTTTGCATGAAATAATTTTATAAACTAAAATATAATTCAGAAAATTATAGAATTAATTTTGGTAGGTTTCTTCTGGTCAGAGGATTCTAGGAAAAATATTAAATGAGTTTAAGTAATTTTGTGTATTTTTATAGTTAATTAAATGTATAAAACTTATAATAAATTAATTAAATAAAATATTTAACAAAATCAATTCCATATTTTAAAAAATAAGCATATTAACTCACTGTAAAAATTTGGAATCAATTTGGAGTATATTTATCACTAAAGTTGATTTTCTAAGTAAAATGACATTTTTATATAAAAAGTTATATTAAATTAAATATAATTAGGAAAATTATGAAAAATGGTTTTCTGAGTTCCTTGCGATCAGAACCATTTAGGAAAAATAAAATTCATATTAAAGTTTTATTTTCGAGTCTATTTTTGAATTAAAAATAAATAAAAATTGCAAAAATATAAAAAATTGTCTAAAATGTTCATAATTGCTTCCTGATCACTTGGGACTCATTAGAATATTTTTTAAAATTTTTCTAAGTTAATTATAATTTTCNCAATTAAGACTATAACTGCATACATCATAATACTGTCATATAAGATTGAGATCACTCATCATTGGACGTGTTGAAATCGCATGCAGTGTGATTTCACTTGGTGTGCTTCACAAGCGGGTGGCCACGTGGCCCATAGTTTGTTTTGTTTCATATGGACGANCAATTAAGACTATAACTGCATACATCATAATACTGTCATATAAGATTGAGATCACTCATCATTGGACGTGTTAAAATCGCATGCAGTGTGATTTCATTTGGTGTGCTTCACAAGCGGGTGGCCACGTGGCCCATAGTTTGTTTTGTTTCATATGGACGGATTTGCAATGCGACTAGATCACAGCCGGTCATTTCCGATACATGGGAATGAACAACATCGGTTCATTATCTTCTCCTCATTTTTCTTAATCCAGAGGAATTTTTATCNATATGGACGGATTTGCAATGCGACTAGATCACAGCCGGTCATTTCCGATACATGGGAATGAACAACATCGGTTCATTATCTTCTCCTCATTTTTCTTAATCCAGAGGAATTTTTATCTTTTTTTTTAATGATTTTTCATTAAAAAGTTATGAAGTTTTGAAATTATTAGAATATTCTGGATTTTATAAAATCTTAACTTAAGGATTATCTGACATGACACCACCTCATCATCGGACGCATCGAAATCACATGCAGTGTGATTTCATTCGGTGCGCTTTACACCCGGGCGGCCATGTGGCTCGTAGTTTGGTTTGTTTCATATGGTTGGATCCACGATGTGACTAGATCACAAATGTTCATTTCCAATACACGAGAATGAATGACATCAGATCATCTTCCCCACAGAATGATAAAACAAGAGCCGTACACATTTTAACTCTAAGATCTCACTCATTTTTCAATGAATTTAGATGAAATTTGTTTCTAAAGCATCATCTTCATGAGATGAATTAGTCCATATGGTTAGATTACTATGGATTTATCGTTCTCTTCACAATGTGTGAAATCCGAGCCCAAATTTAGAGTTAAGAGTCCATACCTGGTCTTGAGACGTGAGGCCTCAATCAAGCTTGTCTGGATTGGTTATTATGTCCTTGTGAAGCTTCTCCCTTGCTCAATTTAGAGTGAGATTGAGCCTAGGTATATCCATGGTGAAAAGCTCCCATGGTTTGACCTAGCGTTGGGTTGGAGTACGCGAGAAGACCTAATTTTGATTGAAAACTTCTCTTCAGAGTCTAGAGAAGCATTAAGAAGATTTAAAACAAAGTTTTGGATAATTTTATGTCAAAATAAAAAAGGCCTTGGATTTCCTCTCCAAAATTAGAGCTTTGCATAGATTTCAAAGGCTAAATTTGTTGGGGTTTTACTGCCTAACATGTAGGGAGCAAAGTTTTTTTTAGTGGCTAGAGGATTGGAGGACTTTATGTGTCATCATCATGTTTAGGGCTCTCGACCAAGCTCTTTAAATAGCCAGAGAAGGCAGAAAGATGGCTTGGAGCTTATTGGCAGAGGTGGGAGGTGGTGCAGAGCAGCTCAAGGAAGAATAGGGGAGAAGAACTTCTGCTTGGCTTTATCTCTTTCCTTCTTTCTATGGTTAGGTCAAGATAAGTTCATGCATGGTGGAGGGAGAGGCTATGGTGAAGCTCTTTTCTTATTAGAGAGGAGATGAGGTGGAGTGGTAAGTTGGCAAGTTGTTAATCTAACTAATCCCTCTCTCCTAAAAGTAGATTATGTGGATTTTTACCATGGTGCCATGTCACTTTCCCCCTCATGATTATCTCTGAACCTAAGTAAAAAATGGTGGTTAGATGACGTGGCCTCATGAAACCATGTGTTTGATGTGTCATATTGGGTTTATGGGTCATGGATGACCAATGGATCATGAGTGAAGGAGAAGCTTTTGGGCTTGGGCCTTCATGCACGGACTAGGCCTTCATGTAGACCATTTGGGCTAAATCCCCTCATGAGCNGAGATGAGGTGGAGTGGTAAGTTGGCAAGTTGTTAATCTAACTAATCCCTCTCTCCTAAAAGTAGATTATGTGGATTTTTACCATGGTGCCATGTCACTTTCCCCCTCATGATTATCTCTGAACCTAAGTAAAAAATGGTGGTTAGATGACGTGGCCTCATGAAACCATGTGTTTGATGTGTCATATTGGGTTTATGGGTCATGGATGACCAATGGATCATGGGTGAAGGAGAAGCTTTTGGGCATGGGCCTTCATGCACGGACTAGGCCTTCATGTAGACCATTTGGGCTAAATCCCCTCATGAGTNGACTATCCTAGAGGACTAGTGATGACACCCTCACCTTTATAAATTCTAAAACTCTTCTTTGCTCATTTTGAAGTTCCACATATTGGTTCTAACCTCTAGCACTTAGTAGGTGGAGCCAATATGGGGGAGATCAAGAGGAGTCCCCACAGGACTATTTGGCCTTAGTGTTGACCCTGGATGGTGTGGTCTTAGTCAGTCTCACATNATTTTGAAGTTCCACATATTTGTTCTAACCTCTAGCACTTAGTAGGTGGAGCCAATATGGGGGAGCTCAAGAGGAGTCCCCCCAGGACTATTTGGCCTTAGTGTTGACCCTGGATGGTGTAGTCTTAGTCAGTCTCACACGCACACATACTTGATACCCTTCACTTGCACTCACATCTTAAACCTTAACCAAATATGCTTAGTTGATCCCTTACTCTTTTTGGAAACTCATGTGGATGATCCCCTAAACCATTAGCCCTAGGCTACGGTTTGGCTAAGACCAGCACTTGGAGGATCCAAAGTGGAGTCTCCCTTGGTCTCATGGCTCATGAAGGGTAATTTCATGATTGACATCCTATTAAACCCCAATGTTACCTAAATACCCAATGNACCATTAGCCCTAGGCTACGGTTTGGCTAAGACCAGCACTTGGAGGATCCAAAGTGGAGTCTCCCTTGGTCTTATGGCTCATGAAGGGTAATTTCATGATTGACATCCTATTGAACCCCAATGTTACCTAAATACCCAATTTTAACCTTTTAGCCTTAAGCTTTCTCAAAACTACCAAATTGCACATAAACCCTAAATTTTCCAAAAATTGCCAAAATTACCCAAATTCTCAAAATCTCTTCAAAAATCATTTCAAACCATTTCAAACCATGCAAATTGACCAAAATACCTAAAAATTTTCAAAATCCCCAAAATACCCCTAAAATTGCCGAAATTACCAAAATGCCCTTCATACCCTAAAAAATGAAAAAAATCCCAAAATCTCCAAAATCACTCAAAATATCCCCAAAATCAATTTGAACCACTCCATTGCATCCAATTTGACCAATTTTGACCAAAATCCCAATTTTGCCCTTTAAGGCTCAATTACCCCAATTCTCCTCGAATTTAAACCAAATTGATCCCAAAATTCCCCAAATTAAATTCTAAACTCAAATTAATCATATCCAAGCTTGATTGAAACCAAATTAAAGCTCAATTGAACCCAATTTCAAACCTAAATTCTAAGCCCAACCAAAAAGTGCAATTTGGCCATGTACCCAATTTTTCCCAAATTGAACCCCCCAACCTATCTAATTTCCCAAATTTTGAATTCCAAATTCATTATAACATTCCTTTAGACAAAATTGAACCTTCAATTGGCCCTAGCCTAGCCTTAAATCTCACCTAAATCCAACCTAGGCCAAAATCCCCAAATTTGCACCTAAGTCTAAATTCTATCAAATTGAACCTCATAACTCCAAAATTTCTACCTAATTGATATACAAAACTCTTCACTACAAACCCTTGGACCAAATTGAACCATCAATTGAGCCTAAACTAGAACGTAGCCCAATCCAAACCCATGTCNGCCAAAATCCCCAAATTTGCACCTAAGTCTAAATTCCATCAAATTGAACCTCATAACTCCAAAATTTCTACCTAATTGATATACGAAACTCTTCACTACAAACCCTTGGACCAAATTGAACCATCAATTGAGCCTAAACTAAAACGTAGCCCAATCCAAACCCATGTTTAACCTAAATGCCCAAAAATTGGTCACGGGCCAAATTCCACTAAATTAAACTTTCAAATAATTTCAAAATCACTCATGTCCTTTCAAAACTCCTAATGACAATTATCCAAGCCAATTTGACCAATAAATTAAGCCAAAATTAAATTCTAGCTAAACCCAAACTCAAATCCAAGCTCATGGAAAGATTTTGAACTAAAAACTTGAATTGAACCAAACCCATTCAATTTGTCGGAGCCATGGTCACCACAACCAGCTTTTGGACCCTAGAGATTAGGCTAGACCCACATAGCCTACCTTACACGAGCCATGGACCAAAACTCCCTTGATTTATGGGATCTCTTCCCATGTTTAAATAAACCAAGGGAGATATGCCATCAAACACCAAATCCCAAACCTAATCACAATTAAGTTTTCCCTTAGATCCCCTGAGCCACCTAGCCACCAGCCCTGGCCTGGCTGACCGGCCTAGTCACCGGATGACACCTAAACCGAGAGGCTCCCATGAACAAAACCCAAATTTAAAACTCCGTGACTTGACTCACTCTCTTTTAACATTGGAGCTTCTCTTCCCTCCACCTAAGCTACCCTTTGTACCCACTGGCTAGCCATCGTGACCACTCCTTCCCCTTCTATTTAAACACTATCACCATGAACAAGAAAAAAGATCATCAATTTCCTTGGGGAAACTCTGACAAATTGCTTCCAAAGCTCCACCATGAACTTTTAAGCCCATTCCAACCATCTTCTTGCCATCTTCCTCACTGTATGAGCTCAATTTCAGAGCTCAAAACCAGGGCAGTTTCTGGCCATTTCTTAAAACTCCCCAAAAATCCAAATTGATTGTTTCAAAAGCTTCCCCAGAACAAACTAAGAAGATTCCCACTGAAATACCGCTCTGTTGAGCACCCTAACCCATCTTTTGACAAAGTCTGCATCACCATTTCATTGAAATTATACTTAGAGCTTATACTAGATCAAACTAACACTTTGAGGAGGCTTGACTCCACTAAAGCTTTCGTAAGCATCTAATTGAGGCTTCGCCTCTCAGACTCAGGTATAGACCAGGAACCTTAATTTTTGGATCGGTTTGGGCTTTTTTGAAGATAAGTTTAATTCTTGAGCATGTAACCGTATAGATGTGTTTGTCTTGAGTAGATGAAGGTGTAGGAACAAACCCCATGTAAGTTGTTTGAGTATCAAGAGAGATGTAAAGGTTTTAGTGTGGACGGTTATCGGGTTAAGGTGATCGGGGATGATGACAGAGAGTTGTTGGATCGTGTGTGTATCTTTTGAATGGCATAGATAACGTTGGACAAGGAGATGAAGCAAGAACAACAGGCCACATGGTAGTTGAGGTGGTTGGCGGCATCCAGTAGCCCGACGACACGTGGAAAGCTCGAAGCGTCGTATGTNTTTGAGGAGGCTTGACTCCACTAAAGCTTTCGTAAGCATCTAATTGAGGCTTCGCCTCTCAGACTCAGGTATAGACCAGGAACCTTAATTTTTGGATCGGTTTGGGCTTTTTTGAAGATAANTTTGAGGAGGCTTGACTCCACTAAAGCTTTCGTAAGCATCTAATTGAGGCTTCGCCTCTCAGACTCAGGTATGGACCAGGAACCTTAATTTTTGGATCGGTTTGGGCTTTTTTGAAGAGAGGTTTAATTCTTGAGCATGTAACCGTATAGATGTGTTTGTCTTGAGTAGATGAAGGTGTAGGAACAAACCCCATGTAAGTTGTTTCAGTATCAAGAGAGATGTAAAGGTTTTAGTGTGGACGGTTATCGGGTTAGGGTGATCGGGGATGATGACGGAGAGCCTTTGGATCGTGTGTGCATCTTTTGAATGGCCTAGATAACGTTGGACAAGGAGATGAAGCAAGAACAATAGGCCACATGGTAGTTGAGGTGGTTGGCAGCATCCAGTAGCCCGACGACGCGTGGAAAGCTCGAAGCGTCGTATGGTGAGGTGTCGCTGACTCAGATGAGTAGGAAATTCATAATTTTTTATTTAAATTAATTCCAGAACTTAGAAAATCCATATCTTTGTGTACAAAAATCATAAAAATAAAATAAAAATACCCTCTTACTCAATGAATAAAGTAAAGTTAACAAAAATTAAAATTATGTGAATTATGTTTTATTTTTAATTAATTAAATACTCTATGGTATGCTTTAATTATAATTAAGTAAATAATAATTACCATGACTTGAAATTTTAAGAGTTGATTTCTCATGTTAATAGGGATGTTCTCTAATTTTTCCAAGGTCAGAGAGTATCTCTAGTTTTAAAACCCTAATTTCCAAGCCTAGTTGCCTATTTTTGCTTAAAATAATTTTATAAATTAAAATATGAATAAAAAAATTATGGAATTAATTTTTTTAGGTTTCCCCATGTCAGGGAATCCTATGAAAAAATATAAAATGAATTTAAGTGATTTTGTATATTTTTATAATTAAATGTCTAAAACTTATAATAAATTAATTAAATAAAATATTATTCAAAATTTAACAAAATCAATTCCAAATTTTAGAAGATAATCACTTTAACTAACTATAAAAAATTGGAATCAATTTGGAGTATATTTATCATTAAAGTTAATTTTTTAAGTAAAATGGCATTTTTGTAATAAAATAGTTTTATTAAATTAACTTTAATTAGGAAAATTATAAAAAGTGATTTTCTGAGTTTCTNCTATAAAAAATTGGAATCAATTTGGAGTATATTTATCATTAAAGTTAATTTTTTAAGTAAAATGGCATTTTTTGTAATAAAATAGTTTTATTAAATTAACTATAATTAGGAAAATTATAAAAAGTGATTTTCTGAGTTTCATGTGATCAAGATCATTTAGAAAAAATAAAATTTATATTAAAGTAAATACTTTATTTTTGAGCTTATTTTTAAATTAAAAATAATTAAAAATAATTGAAATTGCAAAAATAAAAAATGGTCTAAAATATTCCTAATTGCTTCCTGATCACTTGGGGACTCTTTAGAATATTTTTCCTAATTTTCCTAAGTTAAATATATTTTTAAAGGCTAAAATTATACTTTCTCTAATTTTCCATTAAACTAATTATAATAAATAAATTAAAAATCACAAAAATGAAAAGTTTGTTTCTTTGAGTTCTTTGGACTTAGGGAAATTTAATAAAAAAAAGTAAAAAGTAATTTTTGTAATTAAAACATATTTTCTATTGAATTAAATCACTAACAATCAATAAATAATTATAATAATTAAAATATAATTAAAAAAATTATAAAATTTTGTCCAAGTGGTCCTCTGATCTAGGTAAACCTCCAATAATTTTTTTCAAGACCAAAAACTTTACTTTGATTAGTTAAATAAATTAATTTTAAAAATCCTATGTTTGAGTAAAATAATTATTTAAATTAAATAAAATTTAAAAAAATCACATTTTTCTTCTCTGATATTTTAATTGACCCATGAGTAGGGTACCATAAAATCTTCAAAGTCATTTGCGTTATATTTGATGGGTTATGAAGTGAGGAGCCCTATGAGCGGAATGATAATTTTGGATTTTGATGCTCTAATTAAAATTTAGGATTAACTAAAGGGTAAATGAGTAATTTTGATGATAATGAACTCTTCTGGATGTTTGAAACATAATGGGTTAAAAGGTAGAAACTAATTTGTTGTTTTTTCATGATTAAGGTAAAACTGTAATTTCATAAATTATTATGACTTGGAAGTCAATCTAATTGGATGATACTAGAGTAGTGGACTTAAGTTAGGAAGATAATAATTCACTCACTTGAAGCCCTTAATTGGTGATAACATGATCTTTTGATAAGAATATATTCCACTTAAATTAATATTTTAACAATTGCAAATTTACCCATGAAATTGTTAAAGGCTTAGTAGTGAGCTAGGTTTGATATTTGAACTTGTTTAATGCGGTTTAGAAAAGAAAAATATGATTGATTAACAACCATAAGCACTACAAGCCCAACTTTAATGATGAGTACAAGATCTTTAATGACTTGAGCTTGCCTTAGGGACACCCACTTACATAACTCTTAAGTAAAATATCAAGTGAAATATTTGGAAGGAATTGAAGCGAAGATCAACGGGCTAGGGGTGAGATCCAGTAATGTGAACGAATGAAGCTTCTGAGTGGTGATAAAAGAGATTGGCGATGAACATTTTTGAAATCTCATTTATTTTTGTCAATTTTAAATTTCTTTCCAAATTAAAAATGTTATATGAATTTCTAGGTGGTGTTCGCTGCAAAAAAAAAAAATTAAATACTATGGAATCGATCATAATTGGAGGAGAAGTTGGATCGTATGTTTGGAAATATCGTGGCAACATGCAACAATACATGTGCCCCCAGTGAGGCGGGGTTTGATGACATCCCCAACTGACCAAACAGATGATTCCAATGAAGGCCCAAGCCCGAAACTCCATAAAGTTGAGTCCACCAGTCAATCAAAGCACTTCCAAGTTGAAAAAAGAAAGAAAGAGGGAGTTGTTTTAGGGGGAGCTATTTTTTTAGAAGTAAGATCTCACAGTTTGTTGCTTCATATACCAATGGCCCTGGGCCATCACAAGCAACTTCTGTTTCACAGGTTATGCGAATTCTGGATGCAAATCCAGAAATTTACGAAGATATATCACTGTATTTGTTCTCTATGAAGTTGCTTGAAGATTCGACCCAGAAAGAGTTTTTCATAACAATGTTAGCTGATCGTAGGGGTCGCTTACCTACGTTATTTTCATGGGTGCATTGCATTTGAGTGATGCTTTTAATTAGATTCTTGCTGGATATTTTTATTTGTCTAGGATTTTTCATGATGCTTTGGATATTTATTCTGATTTGGACATGCCACTTGATACTTTTTTGTTCCTCGTTATATTTTGTATTTTCTGTAATATTTTTACTTATGTTTGTTTTGTTCGTAACCTTATATGATTGTAGTTAATTCATTGATGTTTATTTGTTAGCTATTTCCATATCGAAATACATGTATGCAACTAGAGAAAGTCATTGAAGAAGAGTTGCAGCTGTCGTATGCTTGATGTACGAATATTATAACTCGTATATAGAATGTTCCTCTTGCATGATATCCTCGTATGTTGGCAATAAATGAGTTGAGAGTTGCTTGCAGGCCACCCAATAGGATTTAGTAATATTCCACATGACACAGACGACATTCACCATTCTGTTGAAAGAACTATACAGAAATCATGGACTTCATGGTTTATCTAGAACAACTTAACGACAGGTGTTTGCAATAATCATCTACATATTACTCATAATGAATCAATGCGAGGAGCTATGAAGTGATATCAACATTCTTTCAAAATGATTTGCAGATACTTCTTAGTAGGGTTAAATGCACTTATCACTTTTTTTCACACGTCGTAAAGCCAACAGATCCAACATTCGAACAAACCCCAAAGAGACTTTGCACGATGCACGATAAATATCATACTTTAAGATAAGTTCTCTTATTTATTACATTCAATTTTCATATAAATGTCATAATTACGCAACCCTTCATTATCTTTCTAGAATTGTATTGGAGCAATCGATGGAACACACTTTAATGCACATGTTCCAAATAATGAAAATATCACATTCATTGACCATTGTGAGTATTCGATGTAGAATGTCATGGCGGCATGCAATTCTGTTTCACTTTTTTCATGGCCGGTTGGGAGAGCAGTGCACATAACAGTCAAATTTTCAAATCTACAACACAGAATAACAAATACAACTTCCCACATCCACCCACAGGTTCGCTTGAGACTAGGCTACTCACCTAATTAAATTTTCATTCAACACTAATCATTTAATTCACATCAGGTAAATACTATTTGGTTGATGCTGGGTATTTATTGCAGTGAATATATCTCAAGCCCATCTAGATGCGAGATACTACATACCTAAATTCGAGCGAGCCAACAATATCATTCTGGGAAAGATTGAAATGTTTAGCAAAATACATTCTTTCTTACGCGGTATCATTGAGAGGAATTTTGGTTTTTGAAAGAAGAAATGTGTTATACTTTGCGATATATCATCTTACCCGTTTTCCAAATAGGTGCAGATTGTGATTGTCGTAATGACTCTCCACAATAATATTTGGCGGCATCTTTCTCACAATGACATTGACTTCTGCAGGGCGGACGAGGATCATGCACGTCATATGAGTATCATCTTGGACAGTCTTTCTCACAGACAAAAAATGATGTTTCTAAGAGATGCACTAAAGATGGGGAATGTTCAAGCGAGATAACAGAGTTGAGGAAATGAATTACAGATGTGATAATTGGAGGGTGATTGGAGGGATTACTAGTTTTTATTTCTGCTAATTGTAATAGTTCTTGAAGACATTTACTATTTATTGTATCAGTATTTTATATAATTCATTTAATTTCTGCTCTTTATGTATTTGATATTTATTATTTTAGTTTTTTACACAATTTCAGTGTTTTTTTCTTTTTTGCTTTTCTTTTTTTTTCTTTGGTGGGTTTTAGGGAAAATATTTGCGTACATAAGATGTACAAAGCGCTGCGTACATCAGGAGTTATTCAGGAGGTATAGGGGAGTTATATCTGGGTTACACCCCCCTGTAACCTCTGTGTACTTCCGTTGTAACCCCCGTGTAACTTATTTGTACGAAACTCATTTGTAGGTTACAAGGAGGTTACATAGGGGTATAACCCCGATATAACCCCCCTGTACCCCCTGAATAACCCCCGGACGTACGCAGCGCTGCGTACGTCTTATGTACGCAAATATTTTTCGGGTTTTAGAGGACCATGATTAGACGTTTTACCTTATGGGTTTCTCTGGATGGTCTGTAAGTCGTTATTGGTTGTTGTCACATGTGAAATCCCAATGAAGGCAACCAAGTTCCTCTCTTTCCTTCAGTGATGTGGTTTTTTAGGTTCTTTTTAATGACTTTTTTTGGTGATATATATATGTGACACATGATCTTGGTATTACGTGGGTTAAAGACAAACAAAAACCCTTTTCTGTTGTCTTCTTGTAGTGATAAATTCATTAGTTTATATACTGAGTTCTCTGAGACCTCACAGTTGCATAAAACTTTAATTAATTAGTTTTGTGATCAATTTTTTAATCTTTCAGGAAAGATAAGCTTGAAGATTTCTGGTACCTTCAGAGGATTGCACTGCTCTTGTGAACTTAAAAGTTCTCTGTTAACTTCACGTCAGCCACATTGCTACGAGAGACAATTTTATAGGTATCCACAGAGAATCATGAAAAACTCACCAATTTCGGTTTGGAAATAGGCTGGAGATTCCACCGCCGAGAGTGATCGGGCATGAAGAAGATCTCTGAAGGATGACTTAGCTTGTGACCTACGTCGTCTGCATTTTAAAAATAATATTACCATATTATTAATTATTGTTTTATTAGCCGTTTTCTTAATTTTGGTAGTCATGCTATTCACTATTAATTGAGCTGTCTATCCTTATTTTGTAATTGTTTGAATTAGATATTTAATTTTGAAGTATAAAATGTACTGATATGAACAATTCTTTTGCAAATAATATTACTATTCAGGAGCAGAATGATCATTTCTCCAAAAATAGATGTAGCACAACTATTTTCAAACTGTAAAAAACAAACAAACAGTCAGCTTATTTACAACATCATCTGCCCAACAACTTCTTAAGGCAACTGCTGCGCAGAATCTTATCGTCAAGTTGCAGTTGCCCCAAAAAGAGCCCCGAAGAGTTTGAACTGTGGGTTGGGTAGGTAAGGATAATTCCAGGGATATTTACAAACATACTACCCTATTCTTATGTATTTCATATATAAAACCTATGTCTAAATGCCATCCATAAGGCAAGGCAAGTGGGGACTTGGGTGTGCAGGCTAGGCACAGAGGGGAAAGCTCGTTTTACATTCATACCACTTAATTCTTAAGTATTTACAAATCTAACAACTTGATAAAAATTCTAAGCGCTTTTACATTCATACCATCGAATTCATATGTATTTACAAATCTAACACCTAAATTTTAATTTTTTTATATTTGTACAAATTAATGATTTTATATCAAAGATATCACTATTTTAATTTTACAAATTACTATTTATTATTTAATTAATTTGAGACAAAACGAGCCGATCATGATCGAACAAAAGTTTGAAAAATCTATTTGTGTTTGGCTTGTTTGCTAAACAAACGAATCGAACACAAGTTACTTAATGAGTTGAACATTACGACGAGTTTTTTTAATAACCCTCCTGTATTTGAGTGAAAAAGGCATTTTAATGGAGGCTATTATGACGGAATATATTGGAGCACCAAGCAGCAACACAGGCCAATTAATAGCAACGATAACTGAAGGAGATGGATTGTGGGCATATTGGCAAACGGGCCAAAGGTTTTAGTGTTAGTCAAGAACTTGCTTCTATTTATAAGCTTGTGCAACGAGCCTGACTTTGAGATAACCAATTGTGCTATTGACGATGCATTTAAGCTTATTTGTCCATTTATTGCCTAAGGTGTTTTAGGGTAGAGAATGGACAAACGCATGTGCCTTGGCTTTGTAGTGGATTGAGTTCTTGGGCATCACAACTCTCAAGTTTGGTTCATTAATTGTTGCCGAGAAGGATGTGAGGCGAAATAATTATATGATATGAGTTAGCTTGAAGATGAACTTGGGATTAAGTGACCTTGTTATTTGTTGGGTGTGCATAGGATGCTTGCTAGGAGCAACTAGTGGCAAGGTAGTAGCTTTAGGTTTTGTTTTTGTTGTTGACGGAATGAGGGGGTTGTTTGTTATATTATTGGATTGTTCAGTGTAGGGCTGTTAAAACGGCTCGTTGTTCGAAAATTATTCGTGTTTGACTCGTTAATAAGCTCGTGTTCGATTCATTCGCAAAACAAACGAGCTAAAGACAAACAATTTTCTCTGTGCTTGATATGTAAACAAGCCAAAAATGAACTAAAATTTGTTCGTTCATGTTTGACTCGTTTTGGCTAGAAATAATTATATATGTATCAGAGCCTTTTTCTTAGCAGGCTTCTCCATCTAAATAATTGCGCTTCTTCCTTCGCAGGTTTTTTTCCTCTGAATCTTCTATCTTTGATTTCTTTTCTTTTTTTCTATTATTGGCTTCTTCTTCATCATTCTTGATCCCTCTGTTCTTGATCATGGATTCCACTAATTCATCAAACAATACCAATCTTTTTCACTCTCCTAGTCTTTCTATACCTCCTCTTAAATTTCTTATGGGAAATATGAGAAATCTTGTTACCATTCAATTGATCACAGAGAACTATCCTATTTGGAGCTCTCAAATCTACAAATTATTAAGACAAATGGGCTTGAATCTTTTCTTGAAGAAACTTCAATCTGTCCTTCCTCTTCATCTGACATCACCAATGATTCTTCCTCAAACAATGCCTATTACACATGGAAACTTCTAGATCAAAATTTAGCTACAGCCCTCTATTCCACCATTTCCTTATCCATTTTGCCTCGTGTGATGAATCTTGAAACCACTACTGCCATCTTGACAATTTTATCAAAATGTCTTCAATCCTCCAGTCAATCTCCTGTCATCTAGCTCAAGAATAAGCTCCATAATATCTCAATGAAATCAACTCAATGAATTAGTATTTTACCGAAATCAAGATGTTGGTAGATCGGACTGTAGCTGCTGACTCTCAGGTAGATCCAAAAGATATTATCATTTATATTTAAAATTATTAGGTATGACTCATATACCAGATAAGAGACATATGCTAGAGCGGAACAGGGAGAGCCAACAGAGCGGAGCTCGCGAGTGGAGTGGAGCAGAAACATCTGTCCAATCGGGGGAATTACGTTATGCGGGTTGGGGGTGAGGGCACAACGCATCCGCGGTACGGTACATGGGTAATTTTGTAATTACATATTGTATACCAGAGTTATATATATGTGTATTGTAATCCTAAGGGATATCCTGTACTCTTTTTTCTGAATAGAAAGAAAGTCGCCGCTCTACTCCTGAGGACGTAGTCATCTTTGCCGAACTTCGTTAAATCTCTATTTTTTCTTCTGGATTTGTGTCTATTCTGGTTTCTTTGCACTAAATTTCTCAACAAAAATGATCTTCCCAATTCTTAAAATTCTTTCAAGACAGCAATTCAATACTTGAACCTATCACTTTGAAAGATCTTTACGCCCTTTTGTGCAGTGAAGAATTACACCCGACTACCATTGCAGTACAGTAACAAAATCTAGCTCAAATTGCCCTTTTCTCCAACAGGGGCCGTACAGAGATCGATCAACAATGCCTTCAACATTTACTTTTCGTCCAAATTCTACCACAATATCCAAATCTGTGGAAAGACGGTTACTCGGCTTAATGCACACTCCGAAGTCATTTAATCATTTCAAAAATCCCTTACAGCTGATACAAAGNAAACTAATTATAATAAATAAATTAAAAATCACAAAAATGAAAAGTTTGTTTCTTTGAGTTCTTTGGACTTAGAGAGAATTAACAAAAATATAAAAAGTAATTTTTGTAATTAAAACATATTTACCATTTAATTAAATCACTAAAACCAATATATAGTTTTAATAATTAAAACATAATTTGAAAAATGATGAAATTTTGTCCAAGTGTCCTTTGACCTAGTTGAACCTCCAATAATTTTCTCATGAATAAAAACCTTACTTTGATTAGTTAAATAAATTAATATTGAAAATACTATTTTTAAGGTAAAAACAATTATTTAAAATAAATAAAATTAAAAAAATCACATTTTCTCTTTTTGATATCTTAATTGACCCATGGAAGGGGTACCATAAAAATTTCAAAGGTCATTTGAGTTATATTTGATGAGTTATGAAGTGAAAAGCCCTAGGGGCAAAATGATAATTTTGGATTCTTAATGCCTTATTTGAATTTTAGGAATATTTAAAAAAGGGTAAAAGGGTGATTTTGATTTTATCAAGTTCTTTGGGATAATTGAATTATAAGGGATTAAAAAGTTAGAAACTAATTTCTCATTCTTTTGCAATAAAGTTATAATTATAATTTTCCTTAATTATTATAATTTAGAGGTTAATTAAATTAAATGATTATAAGGTGGTAGGAATATGTTAGGAAGACGATACTCACCAATTTGAAGCCCTCTTTATCGATGATTTGTTGATAAGACATGATTTTGATGAATAATTGAACTTCNAAAAGCCCTAGGGGCAAAATGATAATTTTGGATTCTTAATGCCTTATTTGAATTTTAGGAATATTTAAAAAAAGGTAAAAGGGTGATTTTGATTTTATCAAGTTCTTTGGGATAATTGAAATATAAGGGATTAAAAAGTTAGAAACTAATTTCTCATTCTTTTGCAATAAAGTTATAATTATAATTTTCCTTAATTATTATAATTTAGAGGTTAATTAAATTAAATGATTATAAGGTGGTAGGAATATGTTAGGAAGACGATACTCACCAAT
>JXCR01145329.1:113672-145038 GCA_002079205.1 Phalaenopsis hybrid cultivar | reverse complement strand
CCACTACATAGAGGACCCAAAATGGGGTATCCATTGGTCCATGGCTTATTGATGGTGGTTGGGACTCCATCTCTACCAAGATACCCAACTTAGCCTTTTGCCCCTAAACTCCCCCAAATTACCTAGATATCCTTGAAACCCCAAATTTGGCCAAAATTCCCAAATTTTCCCAAAATACCCAAATTGGTTAAAAAATCATTTCAAACTCCTTGAAAACACCCAAACTACCCAAAATCACCAAAATTTGCCAAATTACCAAAATACCCCTCCTTACCCCAAATTTCCAAAAATTCTAAAATATCCCAATAATTTCCAAAACCTCCCAAATATTCTCAATTTAATTTTCCTCAACTACCACATGACCCAATTTGGCCAATTTGACCATCTTTGACCAAAACCCCCAACTTATCTTTTAAAGGCCTATATTTTCCCTAAATCACCTCAAATGTTTATCAAATCGGTCTCAATTTACCCCAATTTCAATTATAAACTCAAATTCACTCTGCATATGACCAATGCAAACCAAATTCAAGCCCAATTAGTCCATCATTTGAGCCCAATTTTGATTTATATCAAAACCCCAATTTTGGCCCCATGACTTGGTTCCACCAAATTGAACCTATAGCTAACTCAACTTGCCACAATTTGTGTTGAAAAACCTTCATAATATTCCCATACATCAAAATTGACCTTCAATTGTCCTTGGTGAAGCCTTAATTTCATTTGATTTCAACCTAAGTCCAAAGAGCCCCAAATTTGCCCCAAATTTGCCCCAAATTGGCCATGTCTCAAAATCTCACCAAATTGATGGCCTTAGCCCCAAAATTTCCACTCCATTCCTTCATGAAAAGTATTCAAAACATCTCCCTTAATCATTTGAACAATTCAATTTGTACGTAACCCAAGGCTAGCCCAACCTAGACCCATGCCCAGCCCAACATGCCCAAATTGACCAAATTTCAAAAATCCTTCAAATTGACCCTCCAATTGAACTCAAAATCATTTTAATTTTTCACCAAAAATCTTCATAACAATAATATACACAATTTTGATCATTAAATTGGGCAAATTGATATGGTTAGCCTAGCCCAAACTGAAGCTTTGATCACTTGAACGCACATTGAACCCATGAACTAAAGATGGCCTAACTACCTCAAAGTCACCAAATTAATGACTCCACAACCATTATTTGGACACTAGTGGCCAGCTTAAACCTCTTAAAACCACGTAAACTAAGCCATGGACCAAAGTTCCCCTAAATTAAGGGATATGCTTTCCATATTTGCTTAGGCTTAAGATATTTTTTCCAAAACTAAACATCAGCCCATTAAATTGCTGTAACATATTCCCCTGGGTTCTCTGAGCTTCTAACCACCTTCCCCTGCCATGAGCAGCTAGCCTAGTCACCAGAGAAGCGAAAAACTGAGGGCCACCCTCTCTTGAATTTCACCCAAATCAAACCTAGAGGCCAACTCACTCAAATCAAATGATAGAGCTCCTCTGCCCTCCACCAAAGCATCACAATGCACCCAACATTGGCCCTGAGAGCCACCCCTTAGCCCTTTTTATAAAAAAACTCACCTCCATGGCCATGGAAGGTATGTTGAAATTTTCTCAGAGAGGGACCTCAAATTCACTCCTTGAGCTTCCTTGAGACCTCCGTAGCTCATTCCAATCACTCAATTGCCCTGATCCCCCCCCATGTAACCTAGTTTTGAGCTTAAAATTAGGGCAGAAATAGGACATCTCTTAAAACTCCACCAAACTCCAATTACTTGTGCCCACACCTTCATAATAGCAAGAGAAGACAAAGCTCCATTAAATTACCCTCTGAAATCTCCTCTAGAATAACTCTAAACCAACACCTGAAACCAGCCTTGATCGAATTTGGGTCTAGGTACTTCACCAAGACCAAAGGCTCAATCCCTAGCCTCCTTGGACCCCAACGAATGTGCTAAGAACCTTCGATTGAAGCTTCACTTCTCAGAGCCAAAGTAAAAACTTCTCCTCCTCCCGAGCCTATTTAAACTATCCATTTGTTTTAAGTTGATTTCATGGCATCATAACCATATGGATATGTTCCTCTAGTCTAGATGAGCATTTTAAAAAAGATTCATTTAATTTGGTTGAGAAATGAAGGAGATATCAAGCTTAGAAGATGAATGGTTCTCGGGCTAGGCTATCGGGGACGATGACGAAGCGCCGTTCGATCGNATAGAGCTCCTCTGCCCTCCACCAAAGCATCACAATGCACCCAACATTGGCCCTGAGAGCCACCCCTTAGCCATTTTTATAAAAAACTCACCTCCATGGCCATGGAAGGTATGTTGAAATTTTCTCAGAGAGGGACCTCCAATTCACTCCTTGAGCTTCCTTGAGTCCTCCGTAGCTCATTCCAATCACTCAATTGCCCTGATCCCCCCCCATGTAACCTAATTTTGAGCTTAAAATTAGGGTAGAAATAGGACATCTCTTAAAACTCCACCAAACTCCAATTACTTGTGCCCACACCTTCATAATAGCAAGAGAAGACAAAGCTCCATTAAATTACCCTCTGAAATCTCCTCTAGAATAACTCTAAACCAACACCTGAAACCAGCCTTGGTCGAATTTGGGTCTAGGAACTTCACCAAGACCAGAGGCTCAATCCCTAGCCTCTTTGGACCCCAACAAATGTGCTAAGAACCTTCGATTGAAGCTTCACTTCTCAGAGCCAAAGTAAAAACTTCTCCTCCTCCCGAGCCTATTTGAACTATCCATTTATTTTAAGTTGATTTCATGGCATCATAACCATATGGATATATTCCTCTAGTCTAGATGAGCATTTTAAAAAAGATTCATTTAATTTGGTTGAGAAATGAAGGAGATATCAAGCTTAGAAGATGAATGGTTCTCAGGCTAGGCTATCGGGGACGATGACGGAGCGCCGTTCGATCAGGTCTGTATCGGATGGACGATCGAGACCAAGCCAGACAACACTTTGGAACATAAACCGTGGGCTGAGTCAGTGCTGAGGTGGATGGAGGCGTCAAAAGGGAGCGCACCGCGTGGAGCTTTAGAGCCGGCATAANGTTCGATCGGGTCTGTATCGGATGGACGATCGAGACCAAGCCAGACAACACTTTGGAACATAAACCGTGGGCCGAGTCAGTGCTGAGGTGGATGGCGACGTCAAAAGGGAGCGCACCGCGTGGAGCTTTAGAGCCGGCATAGGTTGATGTGGCGCCGCTCATTTAAATAGATAAATAGGGATTTAAATAATTTAAAAAATGACCCATAACTTCAAAAATCCATATCTTGGTGTAGAAAAAAGACAAAAATAAAATAAAAATACCCATTTGCTCAGTAAATAGAGGAGAATAATGTGGATTAAATTTTATGTCCATTTGATGCATGTTTGATTTTTTTAAAAATCCATTAGGGTTAGGAATCTTTTAATTCTCCATGCTTATAGGCATTTCATCATAGCTTGGATTTTTGGCATGTTGTAGCCTCTGTCAAAAGGAACATTTCCTGATTTTTTCAAAGTCAAAGGAGGTCTCTAGAGAGACAATCAATGCCTTTCTCCTCTGAGATAATAAATCTGTTTTACCAGTTTTCCCATTGTACATTGTGTTTCTATTCAAATTATAGTTCAGNTGGATTTTTGGCATGTTGTAGCCTCTGTCAAAAGGAACATTTCCTGATTTTTTCAAAGTCAAAGGAGGTCTCCAGAAAGACAATCAATGCCTTTCTCCTCTGAGATAATAAATCTGTTTTACCAGTTTTCCCATTATACATTGTGTTTCTATTCAAATTATAGTTCAACTGAGGAGGAGTTGGATGAGATCATATCATCATTGACCGGTGGAAGAGGACTGTGAAAGATCAACTTCCCTATGTCAAAGTTAAATGCCACATCACAAGCATGACACTACTTTATTTTTACTCATCTGCTACCAACTAACCTCCTCAGTTAAGTTACCCGAGATAGAGCTACCTTGAACTATTGCATTCAATAGTTCAAGCCTATTGACATTGGACCCCTAATTTATGAGACTATCACCAGTTCTGTTGTTGCTACTACTACTGCAGGTTTGGGATTTGCATCCATGATCTTTTCCTTTCGTGAGCAGCCAAGTGTTGAATTTGGTAGCTAGGAAGATATAATGCAACCTCTAAAGCCCATTGCATGTGTTAATGTGAAATCTTATTCACAACAGTCAATATTTGGCTAAAGAGGAGGATTTTCTAGCAGTTCAGGTGCCTCTACTTCTCATGCTTCTACCTCACATGAATACACATCACAATGTCAGACTTCTGGTTCTAATTCGTAGTCACATTTATTGCAAAGAATGTTATATAACATCAATTATATTGCAAACAAAGTATTAAATTTAGAGAATTTTATAGATCATATGAATGGATATATGAAAATACCTAGTGAATATGAGGAGAAATTCCGCTGATCTTTGAAAAACCTTATGATAGGTGACCAAAGTGTAGTTTTCCCTCATTTCCATGATATCCATCATATGAGCATATTGCCTTTTGGGATATCAATGATAGCAATGATGATGGGGAGGAGGATGACTAAATTGATTAGTTTAGTTTTATTTTGGTGTGAACTTTATGTGGTACAATTATATTGTACTGTTAATTTTCTTATGCTGTACTTATTTTGATAGCTACTTTTGTTTGTGTTTTGTTTTGTTAGACACTGCTGTGATGTATTTATGTTATTGTGAGTAGTTATATTTTATTTTTGTGGTAGTAATTGTGATAACTATGTTGTCTAATATATTTTGTTAGTCTGTGTTAAACTTAATCCTGAATCTTAGGAAGGTTTAGAATGCTACTAACTTTCACTTAAGAACTTCATTTTTAGTTTTTAATTTTCAATTTACTACTAGGTATTTTCTTTATGTTGCAGTTGTGAATTTCTATTGTTGTGTTTGTTTGCTTTTATGTTATTCTCCACTACATAGAAATCTAATGAATCTTTATATGTTAAATTAAAATTAAAATTTGATCAATTAAATTTTTACTCCTATTTTTTATTTATGTACTTGTATATTTAGGATGTAAAATTCTTATAAGCATGTTATTTATAGTTTTCATTCCTGCCTATATAAATATGATGCTAAAATGTTTTATCTTATTAAAAATTTAAGTTGGGGGGGGGGGAAGAAAAATTTTCTAAAACTTGAAGTTTATGTGTTCTCAAATGTACTACAAATAAATTTGACTTTGAATTGAAAAAAATGATTATGTAAATGAAGTTATATTAGGGAAGTAAAATTTTGAATATAGAAATGAGTAAGAGAATAATTTAGTTGAAACCTATAATAACGAAGAAAAACTTAAAGTTAAAAATTTTTAGTGTGGAAATGATAAATATTGTGTAACTATCTTTAGTAGAAAAAAATGTATTTGTGAAAAATATAGTAGGGTTAGACTTTTATTTTCAATTCTTAAATTTATTTTATTAAAAATAATTTTCAAAAATATTATTATATTTTTAAGTAAATGATATATTTCAGAACTTCGCTTTAGGAAAGGAGGAGTGAAATTCAAAATCATTGAAAGGCCTATCCAGATATAGTAATCCTCACCCAAAAAAAAAAAGGAAAATAAAAAGAAAAAGAAAGTTGAAAAAGAGAGGAGAAGCTTGAGGATTAGTGTCTAATAGAAAATTTGTTCCACATCTGATCTTTTTTAAATATAAGACTTGAGAAACTCTTAAGCTTAAGAATATAACATAGTAAGTATAATTATTCTAAATAAAAATTTTTAAGTGGGGAAGATAGAATGCTTAAACTCTATATTTGGATAATTTACATATATTTATGAACTAGATTGGAACTCAGATTTTCAGACTACTTTACATTAAAAATTTCTAAACACTAAGTTAGTCTCATGTACTAATGTTTTTTCTAAATTGGACTACTATATTTATAGATCAAAATTTTAGAATATCCTAAAGAAACTCATTTACATAATCTACTTATTTTGGATTTGAAAGATTAGAGCATCACTTAAGGACATATAACTTTTTATGTTTGGGAGATTTTGATACACCTAAAATATATAGTCTTTATGTACACATTTTTATTCTTATTTTTGAGATATTGTGCTTCAATGGAAAGTATTTGTGTTTTTTCTTTTAGGTATAATAAAATGGATGAAAAATGGTGAAATGAGTGAAAAAGGATCAAATTTGGAGCAATAATGAAGAAGGTAAGCAAAAGAATTATGGCACCTAAGAGCCTAGAACTGGCACTTACGTGCCAATAAAACAGAGAAGGCCGTGCCTAAGCCTCAAGTACCTCGCACTTAAGAGCCAAAAATAGTTACTTGATGATTTAATGAGTTTGGACAAATTCTTGAAGATGTGTTTGAAGCAACCCTTTGTGAAAATGTGGGAAATACTTAATGAACACTAAAATACATTCAATTGACTTTAGAAAGGAGGTAAATCTTGGAATATTCATTGAATGTGGACATATTTTGAAGAGACACTAAGACACCTTTTGGAAAATTATAAAAGAAGGACACATGACAGAGACTCCTACTTGCTCCCGATAGCCACACCACCGACGCCTCTCTCTTAGATTAATTAGGATATTTTATTAGAGAGAAGAGAGGAGTTGTAGTGTGTGAGTAGAAAGTATTGTAAGAGGAAGAGAAGAGATTCAATGGAACTTCAAGAGTTTGGTGGAGAGGATTTGAGATAAGCTTTTATTTTTGTGACTACATTTGGTTTTAGATTAGACTTCTTGTTTGTTGCATGATTTATACTTTCAAACTTAAGTGTGGTTGTGTTTTCTCCATGAATTCTAAGTAGTCATCTTTATATTTTTCCTTAAAATGATAAATGATTAAGTATTGGATGATAGTTGTGTGAAGTATTAATCTTTCTTGTTAGAATAAGTAATGATGATTTTGAACCTAATTAAATCCAAGATGGTATTGTCTCAGCAAACAAATGGTATGAATCACATGAGATTGTATGGATGAGAATGTAATTCATATGATTGAGTGCAAATAAATAGGGAAATAAACTTTGAAGGGTGTAGAATTAGAGGAATTTGGAGTTTTAGTTTTTGATACGAGATGTTAGCTCCAGGGTAGAGGGAGAAGAGGGAACTCTAGAGTGAGAGCTACTATCTTCCCTCACTAACTCATCTTCAAGACTATTCAAACTTTAAATTAACCAATATTCTTTATAGCCGATCAAGTTTATTATGCTTGTCCTCCTACTAATTCTAAAAATCATGTAAATTTGGAAGAAAATTCAAAAGAATTAATGAAATTGTCATTTGGTTACTTTTCTTATTGTGTGTAAAAGCTAATCTAACACGGATGTGTGCCATTATAAATTCCAAAGGATAAACTACAACTCGTTAAGAACTTGTGAAAGGTTAATAGCCGAACTCCTAATTTGTAAGAAGGTCTTGGATTTGGTACAATATGATCAGTTGGTGATTCAGGATTTTGCATGGTTATTACTAGCTAGTTTGAAGAGGATTGCATTAATGTGAATGATGAATTTGAAGATTCTCTGAATAGATGATGCTCTGCAAGATTTTGAAGAAGAAGTTAAGTCAACCTTCGATGAATTGAAGGAAGTCAATCTCGAGACTGAGGAATAGCCCCGACCTACCTTCATAAGTTCTCTACTCAGCAAAGAAAAATCTATGGAGTTGACTAAACTATTGTCATAATTTAATGATTGCTTCACCTGGAGCTATGTTGAGATGCCAGGACTATCCTCAGAAGTTGCAGTTCACAGGCTCGTGGTGGACATATACATGATCCCAGTGAAATAAGGTCCTAGAAGAATACGCTTCAAAATAGAGAAACAAGTCATTTATGAGGTAAAGAAGTTAATACATGCCAAATTTATGTTGGAAGAACAATACCCATCATTGTTAGCCAATATGGTGCTAGTTAAGAAGAAGAATGGACAGATCCATGTATGTGTCGACTTCAGAGGTTTAAATAAAGCATGTGCAAAGGATGAGTTCCCAATATATATACTAGAATTAATGGTGGACATCACATCGACACATGAGATATTCTCCTTCATGAATGGATCATCAGGTTATAATCAAATAAAGATGGCTCTAGAAGATGCAGCGCATACAACTTTTAGAATGCCAATTTGGATCTTCAGCTACACAGTGATGTCATTTAGATTGAAGAATGTTGAAGCAACATATCAATGAGCTATGACGAATATATTTGATGACCTCATACCCAACCAAGTGGAGTGCTACATGTATGACTTGGTCATCAACAACAAACAGAGAATATACCACTTGTATGATTTGAGAATCGTGTTCGAGTAATTACAACAATATAATCTTAAGATGAATCCCTTAGAGTGTGCCTTTGGTGTTAGCTTTGGAAAATTTCTAAGATTCATTATTTTTCATGGTGGAAACGAGATCAACCCAGATAAGATTAAAGCTATCTTGGAAATGCCTCCTCCCAAAACCTTGAAACAACTCTATTTCTTTCAAGGTAAACTGACATACTTGAGATGCTTTATTTCTAATCTCTCAGGCAGGTGTTAGCCCTTCTTGGCATTAATTAAGTAGGATGCCTAATTTGTTTGGGAAGAGAAATGCCAATGGGCCTTTGAGGATTTTTAATAATACTTAACGACATCTCTTGTTTTAGTAGCCCCTATTATGGGAAAACTATTGATACTTCATCTCGCGGCCTTAGAAAACTCTCTCAAAGCCCTATTAGCTCAAGTCAAAGATGATGGTAAGGAAAACACACTTATTACTTGGGTTTTTGTCTAATACTGACGAAGGTAAAGTATACTCCTATTGAGAAGCACTGTCTAGCTATAATATTCACCTCCCAAAAGCTCAGACATTACATACTCTTCATAAGCTCACCCTCATTTCAAAAGTTAATCCATTACAATACTTGATGACCCGACCGACGCNTGCCAATGGGCCTTTGAGGATTTTTAATAATACTTAACGACATCTCTTGTTTTAGTAGCCCCTATTATGGGAGAACTATTGATACTTTATCTCGTGGCCTTAGAAAACTCTCTCAAAGCCCTATTAGCTCAAGTCAAAGATGATGGTAAGGAAAACAAACTTATTACTTGGGTTTTTGTCTAATACTGACGAAGGTAAAGTATACTCCTATTGAGAAGCACTGTCTAGCTATAATATTCACCTCCCAGAAGCTCAGACATTACATACTCTTCATAAGCTCACCCTCATTTTAAAAGTTAATCCATTACAATATTTGATGACCCGACCAACGTTTTTTGAATGTTTAGCAAGGTGATCGATGATTTTATTGCATTTTGAAATAACTTTCGTACCCCTTTGTATTATCAAAGGACAGATTCTAGGAAATTTTCTTGCAGCATACCCACTTCCAGCTGGGTCCCCTTTCAATGATGATCTACCAGATGAGCAGATACAAGAAGTGGAGTTTTCTCGTGTGAGGCATTAAGAAATTTACTTCGATTGAGCCACGTCAGCCAAAAAGGATAAACGATTGCAGACAATCATACCAGGAAAAGAAGGAATCAGTCTAATTTTTGTTACACCAGATTAAGGAATGTTAAGATTTTTTTACCACCTGACAGAGTCATGCACAGATAATGAATTTCCCAGAAGTTAATTTCTCTATTTGGAATTGCTTCTGGTCTGAGGATGTTTGTTTGGCCTCCTTCTGTGACTAGGTATGAAATTTTTGTAACAAATTAATCTTAAGAAAATAGAATTTTAATTTTGCACATCCAAATCTCTTCTGCTTTAAATTTTGAAACTTAACTAAATTAAGTTCAATAAAATTCTTATGCACCTGTGTGAATTTGAAATCCGTTTAATAATGATCCGTTATTGTTCTTGTTTGTTTTGAATTTAGCGCACTAATGTTTTCCTGNGAAAATAGAATTTTAATTTTGCACATCCAAATCTCTTCTGCTTTAAATTTTGAAACTTAACTAAATTAAGTTAAATAAAATTCTTATGCACCTCTGTGAATTTCAAATCCGTTTAATAATGATCCGTTATTGTTCTTGTTCGTTTTGAATTTAGCGCACTAATGTTTTCCTANAAATTCCTAATTTTTCTCAAAAGACACATTTTTCATTCCCAGAGACAAATCTGTTCATCCAGGAGCCATATGCCTTCATTTAAGAGCCTTTTCTAAGTGTTTAGATTCATTGAACCACTCCATGGGGCATTTGATTCACTTAGAGCCTTCTAAAACATCTTAAAAGAATAAAAAACTACAAAAAATTCGTCCATAATCATCTCCAGTGCCTCCGACATCTATTTCTGGCACCTCTAGCTCATGTTCCCTAGATTCTAGCACCCCTGACGCCGTCTCTGGTGCCACCTTGCAGCAGCTCCATCGTTTGGCTCAATTTTAGCTCTGTTTCACTCTATTTCAGTTGCGTTTCGCTCCTAACAGATATACCTATAAAATAAGCATGAAAAAAAATTTTATTTAAAGTGTAATTTCATTCAAAAGTATGTTATAAATGTAAAGGAGATTAATCATAGAAAGGCATATCTAAACGTGTCAGGTCAAAATTTTCTTTCTTGCTTGTTTTTAATCCAAATTGCATCATTTTTGCTTCATTTTCACGAAAAGTCCATTTCTTGTACTTGAAGTAAGAAATATGCAAAATACCTTCTTTTAAAGTGTAATATCATTAAAAATGAGGGTAAAAATATATATAAAAAAGTAGGTCAGNCATTAAGAAGTCTCTCAATATACGATTTCCTACTACTAAATGTAGCACTTTTTATGTCTGCTAAGTTATAAACAGTCTCTACCAAGGTCAATAAATTGTAGCACTATACCTTTTCAATTACTCCATGGTGATGTCTGGGTACCTGTTCCCATTGTATCCATTTATGGGTATATATACTGTATTCTCTTTGTAGATGACTTCACTAGATATTCTTGGTTATTTCCTCTGGAAAACAAAGATGAAACTTTTGCTAAGTTTATTCAGCTACACAACCTCATAAGCACAAGATTTAATATTTCGGTGAAAGCTTTGAGACTGATTGTTGGGGAGAATTTATCTTTAATACTTTTCAAACCTATCTTGCTTCAAAAGGGATACAACACCAACTAAGTTGTCCTTATAAGCCAGAGAAAAATGGAGTGGTAGGACGTAAACATCATCATTTTGTTGAAACGACAAGAACTCTTCTTCTCAAAACTCAATTACCATCTAAATTCTGGACAGATGCGGTTCAAACAGCCATTCACTTCATCAAATAGGATGCCCTCAAGGAACACAAACCACACATCCCCCCTTCAATTGCTTTATGATAGAACCCCAAACTATACCCATCAAAAAATTTTTGGCTCATCTTGCTATCTATGGCAAAATCCTACTCTTACAAACAAATTGACCTCCAAAGCTTCCCCTTGTGTGTTCCTTGGTTACTTCACTCAACATAAAGGGTATAGGTGTTACAATCCGGTGACAAACAATCTTATTGTAGCAAGAAATGTAGCATTTGATAAACAACACTTTCCTTATCACTCCTTATCATTAGTGTACCTCTTCTTATGCTGTTACCTATTACACCATTTTCAACTGTGAATTCAAGTGCATAAAACAGCTTTAGCTTTGGTGGTCTTTCATCTCCCACGGTGTCTCCCACAAGCATTTCTCCTCAGCAACTATATCTCAACGGCAGCAAACTGCTTCTTCATTGCGACATGATTCTGCAGCAACAGACTATACAACCAGTATGCAAAGATCATTTTATCCTACACATCCAAGGCAGATAAGGTTGAAAACAGGAAGCGTGAAATGTAGACAAATTCTGGACCTGCATCATCAAATCAATTTTTCGCAAGAGCCAACTACCTTTACCCAAGCAGTTAAACTTCCTCGTTGCAGAGAAGCTGTCTCAAAAATTTCTTGTTATTCAAAAGCAAGGGACTTGGGAATTAGTCTCGCTGCCATTAAATTGCACTATTATAGGATGCAAGTGGACATTCAAAATCAAAAGACACTCAAATGGGTCAATTGCTAGGTACAAACGTCATTGGTAGCTCAAGGATTTACATAAGATTTTGACATTAATTATCTTGAAACATTTAGTCCAATTGCCAAAATATTTACAATTAAAATCCTTTTAACAAATGATATATATAATCATTAGGATATACTTCAATTAGATGTGTCCAATACCTTTTTATATGGGATCGTAGAAGAAACTGTATATATGTCCCAACCATAGGTGTTTCAAGATCAACAAAATCCTCAATATGTTTGTCATAATATGGGCTAAAGCAAGCTCTGTTGCGAATATGGAAACCGGTCCACTGTTCAAATTGACATATTCTCATGCTTGGCAACAAATTGGATTTGATACTCGAAATTAATTACTAAATTAATTGCTCTTAATTCCTTCTATGATTTGCTGCAGAAGAGAAAAAAAAATAATTAATGGGCTCCATTAATTATTTGATTAATTTCTAAATGGATCTAATGACATGATGAAATTAATAAATAGACATGCTAGCTCCCCTTGTTATCTCTCTCGGGATTTTGTGTCCCAGGCTTCCCCTTCGGCATTGGTAGCTTTCCAGGTTATTCTTCTGGTGTGCTTCGATTTGAAGCTCTCGGGTAGAGAAAGAGAGAAACAAAGGAGGAGAGGAGAGTGGAAGAGTGCTTTCTTGTAATCGTTGAGGTGATTGACGGGTGTAATTCCTCGAGTAATAAAATCCTCTGCAGCTCCGTGGACATAGGTAATTTGCTGAACCACGTAAAATATGTGTGTTTCTACTGTTGTTTTCTGTTTTGCGATTTTTTTTCTCAATCCGATTTTTCGCTTTATTGCCGTTGTTTTTTCACAACAATTGGTATCAGAGCTCTGATTTGAATATGGGGGAAAGCGATGACCGAAGATGATGTGATGGCATAGGGGATCGAGAAGTTTAATGACACAGATTTTGGTTACTGAAGGATATAGATAGAGGGTTACCTCTATGGAAAGAAACTTCATCTTCCATTACTAGGAAAACGACCAGAAAAGATGGATTCCTTGCCAGTGAATCAGACTTGGAAGCTAACAGAACTTCCACCAAGGAAGAATATATTGCAAAACAAGTGTGTGACCGAGTGAAGACTGTGTTTGATGACAGTAAGAGGTACAAGAGTAGACTTGTTGAAAAAGACTTTCAGCAGAGATAGGATATTGCCAATGCTGTGAGAGTTGTAAGCAGAAACATGAATAACCTAGGAAAAAGCTTGGAGGTACAAGACTATATTGACGCTGATATGTCGACTACGGATGTTACTCTTGAGAAACTGAAGATGTGCTCGACTTCAGTTGGTCTTCTGGCATAAAGACCGGGGCTTTGAGTTGCAAAACTGGATGGTATCATATTTGAAGAAAAGGGCAACACAGCTAGTGGATAATGCAGCCAATGTACTAGTCTCCAAGTGGGAGATTTGTTGCGAATATGGAAACCGGTTTACTGTTCAAATTCATATTTTCTTTTATTTGGCAGCAAATTGGATTTGATACTCGAAATTAATTGTTCTTAATTCCTTCTATGATTTGCTGCAGAAGAGAAAAAAAAATAATTAATGAGCTTCATTAATTATTTGATTAATTCCTTAATGGACATAATTACATGATGAAATTATTAAATAGACATGCTAGCTCTTATTGTTATCTCTCTCGGGATTTTTTTTTCTCAGGCTTCCTCTTCGACATTAGTAGCTTTCCAGGTTTTTCTTCTGGTGTGCTTCGGTTTGAAGTTCTCGGGTAGAGAGAGAGAGGAGAGGGAGAGGAGAGAGAAAGAGTGCTTCTTGTAATCTTCGAGGTGATCGATGAGTGTAATTCCTCGAGTAATAAAATCCACTGCAGCTCCATGGGCGTAGGCAATTTGCCGAACCACGTAAAATCTGTGTGTTTCCGCTGTTATTTTCTGTTTTGTGATTTTTTTTCCTCAATCCGATTTTTCGCTTTATTGCCGTCGTTTTTTCACAACAAGCTCCACGTCAGTGGTACTCAACTTTCTCTACTTATCTCCCTCAACGAGGATTTACTTTCAGTCAAACCAATCCGTCTCTTCTTAAATACCAAAAGGATGGATATCTGATTTTCTTTCTTATCTATGTGATGTTTTGTTTCTTATCTATGTGAATGATGTTTTAATTAAAAAGAACAATATGGACTTTCTTCAAAATCTCTTTATAACACTTCAAAGTAGATTTCAAATTAAAGAGTTTGGCCATACAATAACCTTCCTTAGTATTCAATTCCATAAACTGGAATCTAATTTTTTTAAAAATAAGGCTTTATATACTTTAGAGTTGCTGAAACGCTGGTATGCAGAACTGCAAAGAAATACTCACTTCTTGCAACCGCCTTAGCTAACAACCTCATTTTTAATGCTTGCACCAAACATATTGAAATTGATCATCATTTTGTCAAGGATCAAATTGCAGCAAAAATAATTACTGCTCAGCATGTAGCTACTAAAGATCAAATTGCGGATATATTTACCAAAGCTCTCTATCTGCCTCCAATTTTCTTAAACTTAGAAACAAACCCAACATCTACTCCTTAGATGCTAAGTTTGAGAGGGCCTACTGCCAAAGCTATTTCTATTATTGTTTATTAGGAAAATAATATTTTACTTTTACTTATGCGTAATGCCAAATATTTTATACTTATTATTTTTTCTATAAAAAGCAATTGCTACAGTCTGTATATTGTATTGGAATTAATGAAAAGCTTATTGCTAGTTCTACACTTTCTCTCCAGGTATTAACACCATCTTTGCCAGGTTAAGGATTTCCACACAATGTGTACAATCTATGAGCACATTCCATAATGTGATGTACATGTACCACACATACATGAATAATGCCTACTTGCTGTAGCAAATAGAGAAGTGCTTTGGGTGATACAACTTTATTAATTTGCTTTCATAGAAAGAAAATCTTAATTTAAAATATTTTCTATCTTTTTTATAGCCTGTTCCTTTAAATTCAAAAAAAAAAAAAAAATGTAACAAAAAAAACCTGATCTTTAATCTTCTTCTATCCCTCTCAAATTAGCTTGTCTCACTAAAACTTTGTCCTTGAGCACATGTCAACATATATAAAAATTTGAGTATCACATCGCTTAAGAAAGTAGTCTAAAAAGCCAAAATTTTTGCCTTCATTAAAACCAAACCATACCCTTTACAGCTTATACAGGTCAAATTTGCAGTCAATAACCATCACTCTCATCCACGTTACCCTCACATGCATTCCACAGTTAACATTTTCCTACAAAAGAAAGGGCTTTCTTTCTCTTGCCAGCAGGAGTTCTCTCTCTCTCATTGCCCACTTCTAAAATCAATTTGTCTAGCTGAAGATTCTGCGTCAAGTTATATTTAATAGAAACAATGAAGTGTTTTGTTACAGACAAATGGAAGGTATTTATTACATGTAGTGCTATCAGCAGAAACCATCCCATCGGATGCTGCTGCTGCTTATAGAATTACTGGCTTGGAGACATAAAACCATCTTCTTCACCGCCATTCTGGGTTCCAAGCATCCATACAGATTAATTTCTTCTCGACACAAATCTCAAAGCAAGGGTAGGCAACACTACAAAGAAGGTGGGTCTCTAGTCAAAATGGGTTAGGACCAGTTAATAGATTGAGTTATTCAGCAAATTGATACTGAAACCAGATGGCCTGTACAGTATCCTATATGTATGCCTAACCAGATAGGGAACCAATGGACATTGGAGCCGAACGAAAGGCATCTGCAGGACTAGTCTCGAGCGGACAACAGAGGCAAGCCAGAGTATTGAGAAATTCATAGATAAGNTTGGTAGCTTTTCAGGTTCTTTTTTTGGTGTGCTTCGGTTCGAAGCTCTCGGGTAGAGAGAGAGAGGAGAGAAGGAGAGGAGAGAGAAAAAGTGCTTTCTTGTAATCTTCGAGGTGATCGATGAGTGTAATTCCTCGAGTAATAAAATCCACTACAGCTCCGTGGACGTAGGCAATTTGCCGAACCACATAAAATCTGTGTGTTTCCGCTGTTGTTTTCAGTTTTGCGATTTTTATTCCTCAATCTGATTTTTCGCTTCATTGCCGTCGTTTCTTCACAACAAGCTCCACGTCANTCACATCTTTACATATATATATATATATATATTGAGACAAATGACTCATGTACCTCTAAAATCTCCCGAATGGACGGAGCATTAAGATAATTGCGGACTTAATGTACCTCCTATACCTATAAATAGGAGACACATTATGAGAAAGAGCTAGGCAATAAAGCCCACTTTACTACTCACTTCTTACCATCCTATCTATGCTCTATTCCTTGGGCTAGATTCCAAATATTTTTGGGTTCAACATCGACAATGTTAGATTTGACTCCTAATGGACAGATCAAAATGTAACTTGCCTTGTTGGGTTAGAAGAACAGGTAAAAAATTATAACTTTATTGGGGCAGAAAGAACTTCAAGTGCACTTAAATATGGTATTAGTGGAGCGAGCGAGCTAATCCCATCTCGCATGTTGAATGAAACGATTTGGGTGTTGCAGAAGCGAAATCAACTTTATTTCTAAGGCTGGTAAAATCATCAAATGTTTAATTTTATTTTGAAAGTATTGGATAAAAATATTTATTAAGGGGAGACAAAATTAATAAATTACTTGAATAATAGAAAGAACTAAAATTTGACTGTTTTTATATATAAATTTCAAATTCTATGATGGGATCATTCATTCTAGATATAATCTGATTCTGTCTGAGGGCAAGAAGTATGTTTCACTTATGAAGTAATAATTTAGCATCATAATATATATGAATTATGTTTCACTTTCAGAAAAGTAAGTGACAAAGATTTTTTAAGTCTTGAGTGATATGCATGAAATGTAAGTTTTAGATATGTAAATATATGAGAATTGATTGATATGTATGCAAATTTTGTTTGCATGCATGTATCTAACACCTAAATTCTAATCTTTCTTAAATGCATACCACTCTACCTATACATGCTAAAGTTTTGCAAAAAAACAAATATTAGATGTTGATATTTTTAGCCTGCCATATGATTTTGGAGGTATAAATGTAAAAGGGGAAGTTTGAGTGTTACTTGTCTTACATATGTTAAGACCCTTTAATTAAGTTGTAGGCATGCAAATCTCTTATATATCCACATGTATAGCATTTTAACTTTAATATTTATATTTATAGCATTTTGATGTGATAAATATACACATAAGAATTAATATTTTATTTTTTAAAAATAATTAAATTGTATTTTTGAAGTGATATTAGAGAATTGAATGTTATATTTGTAAATTCATAGGCATAAAGTGATATTCGTGTAAATCTTACAAAGAGAAGATATAAATTATAATTTCAAATTGAACACATTCTACTTGTTGTTTGCGAAGTGAATTCTGTTTTGGTTATCTTATTGAGGGAAATTTGTGAATCCATTCTGTTTTTAGGTGTGAATATTATCATGAACTATTGTTCTGAGCCTCATTATATAAAAATCTAGGTTATTGAAACTTCAATCTAGAATAGAAAAATGACACTAAAAATTGAATCTTAGAGTAAGCAACTGAATGAAAACTTCAAAATTGGTTAGAAAACTAATAGATCTAGAAAAACTAAAAACTTCTGATAGCAAACAACGAGGAAATCCAACTAAATCAGAATTAAAGGATCAAACCAAAGAAATGAATTAAAATCAACTAAATTAAATAAATCTAAGCAACACCTAGGTAGCTCAACCATAAAATTTAGGGTAGTCAACATAGAAATGAAACCTAGGTCCATACACTCCTGGATTAGTCCAATCGAGAAGCATAACTTAGATTACTAGGCAATCTTAACTAATTTATAAGGACTAGAACCTATAAAACCTTCAAAGTTTGTAACCCCATCAGACTATGAGGTGCTGTAGGATGAAGTATTCTATTGCCACCGACAAATGTACTTTCAACAAATTAATGGTTAAGTAGGACCCGTTAGCCCTTTCGTTGGGAATAGTTGAGACCTTTAGCCATATGACCTGTACATAGTTTAAGGCTACCGATGAATCATGGATGACAAAAAATCATAGAAATTCTAATCGAGGACTTGATGCCCAACTATTCAGGTTAGTTAATGCTTATTTAGTCTTACTGTAAAACTTCTATTGCTCTTGGATTAGGGCATCGACCTCAATCTAAAAATTAATCCAACCAATGCTATTTAAATTCCTCAAATCAAAATAAACCCCTTTTAACCGCATCAGAATTATACTAAATTTGACTCCTTGAACTTAACTCAATAATCATTCAATTTTAACTTCTAGGCGCACACCTCCCTCTTAAGATAGGTTAATGCCCTTCCTTGGTCTTTTCAGGACTGGACATCATTGGAATGTAAGTCTTAACCCTTTTAACAAATTTTTTATCTTCAAGTGTAATAGAATGCTCCCTTCCAAGACATAAAACCTAACTATAGAATAAGTTGAAGGGCTCATCGGACCTTCCGTTATCCTTGTACTCCATACCCTTCTGTCTTTGAGTACTGAAAAAACTTCCTCTAAATTTGAATCTATCTCGTTTGAACCTCCTAAAACAATAACCTTAATATCAAAAATTTTAAATCATAAATAAGGCAAGCTATTACATTAACTTTTCTCAAGATTTACTCCTAGAATATAATTATTTATGAGGGCTTGCCCTTGTGGAGAAATATGTAACATTGAATAAAATAAGCTCTATCTTACATTCGTAAGATAAAGGGAAAATATTGGGTTAATATAGAACTATAAATCTTAAATTTTGTCATCATCCAAATGAGTAGATCCATTTCAAGATAATATTTTTACCTCTCAGGATTGTATATTATTCTTCAAATGACGTATTCAATCATTTAAATAGAAATTTTCTAAGATCTGTGGTAGCCACAAAAATAAAGCTAACAGTAAGCACAAGCAATTGCTCATCAGAAAAATTCATATTAATTATTGTCAGTCAAATTATTGAAGTTATCTTTTTCAAGTCTTTAAAAATTATCAACTACTTGATTTTCATTACATTTTCTAAACATGATCACAATTTCAAACTCTTGTAACATAAGTATCCTTCTATTGAAATGTGGTTTGACATCCTTCTTAGTTACAAGTATTTAATAACTAAGTTGTTGATATACACTATTGCTTTAGTACAATAAAGTGTGATCTAAATTTGTTAAATGCATATACTATGGCTAGTAACTATTTTTTAATGGTGGTATCATTAATTTCTGCGTCATTAAGAGTTTGGCTAACATAGTATATCACATAAATATTATCAATCCAATAGCCTAAGAAGGTTCCGAAGGAAAAATCAATAACATTATACATAAGCTCAAATGGGTATTGTTAATCAGCTGCTACTATAATTTGTAATGTGATTACTTTTTTACTTTAATAAATTAAAAGTGCCTAGGTACTCACCATTAAATTAAAAAGGCACATCCTTTCCTAATAAAGGACATAAAAGCTTATAAATTTAGAAAATTTCTTAATATATCGGTTGTAAAACATGATATGCCCTATGAAACTCATAATCCCCTTCATTAAAGTGGGTGGAGTAATTTTTCTATAACCTAAAATTTAGCCTAATCTACTTACATCTATTTTTTAGAGTTTATGTCCTCAGATTATGCCATAAGTGACCATAAATTTATACTTCTTCCAATTCAAAAAAAAAAATGTCTTTTCACATCTTTACAACACTTATAAGAACTTCCAAATATGTGTTAAAAGATGTTCCAAACAAAGTAAAGTTATTCATATATATTTAAATCACCTTCTTGTTAAGATAAAAAAAACTTCACGCATCTTGAAAAATAACTGGGGCATTACATAAATCAAAGGGCATTCTTTTAAAAGCATAATTTTTGTAGGGACTTATGAAAGTAGTCTTGTCTTGGTCATATGGAATTATAGGAATTTAGTGATATCATGAATTACCATCTAGGAAAAAAAATAAGGATTTCTTACTAATCTATCAAAATTTTGAAAAAAAATATAAGAAAAAATTGGCCTTTCTAGTAGCTCTGTTCAATTTTTTATAGTCTACAAATTCTCCAGCCAATGACTCTTTTAGTGGGTATAAGCTCATTCTCATTATTGTTACCTACTATAACCCCTCCTTTCTTTGGAATACAATTGATTGGGCTTAGCCATGCACTATTAGAAATAAAATAAAAGATAATTGCATCAAGTCATTTGCAATTTTTTTTTTCACTCTTTTATAATAAGGTTAAGCATTCATTATGGGTCAATTTTTTGTTCATGATTATCTTCTATTAAAATATTATTCATGCATAATAAAAGCTTATTCATTTAACATATGTTATGCTCCAACCAAAAGCTTTCCAAAATTTCCTCAGCACTCTGACCAGTCTTGCCTACTCTAAAAAACTTAAATTATTTTTAAATGTTTACAAATAGCCTTAAGCTCTAAGTCGGGCACCCCAATTTTAGAAAGCACTAAGAATTTAAAATTAGTTAAGGTTTCTAGAGGTTCAAACCTATCCATAATTACTCTAGATATTGCATATAATGAAACAACTATTTATTTTTTAAAATTTTCACATCTATCCTCCATTAAACTTTGCTCTATTGGTTCCATTTCCAAATTTTCATTGAAATAACTTATAACTTTCCCATCCACTAAATTTACTCCATAACATTTATCATACTTAGGTTTGATCTGCCCCATCTATAATCACAATAATGTAAGTTTTGCTAATGGCACCAAAAATTTGATTCGCTCCCTAAAAAATAAATCAATTTCTTAAAATTAGATATTCCGGCTCACTATACTTATTATTTTAGTAATATATGGCTTTATTGAGTCCAGATTGTTGATCCCATAGGGAAGGAGGTAATGAGACCTTAGGTCAAGTTCTAGTTTATGATGCACGAGCTGTTAGCACTAATAGTAAATATGCAGTTCAATCCCAATAAAAATAAATTTGGTATAAATAATTTTATCTTTTAAAATCTTTAAACTGCCAAACCCGTAATAATAATGCAAGTATATGTATCGTTTAAGTAATAAATGAATCTAATGGAGTCCTAAGTATCGATCCCATAGAAAGTTGGAAATTCTTATGGTTATAACGTCAAACACAATATTCAAACTATAAAACTTAAGTAAGCAAAACAAATCTAAAGTAAATTTAATGTGCGCTAAATGAAATGCAATTAAAAGAACTAAGTTAACTAAACTAATTGCTAAACTTCAAAAGTAAACTTATAAAGACTAAACAAAGTTTTTAAATGAAGAGTTCAAATTTAAGAAAACATCCTTTCCCTTTACAATGAGTTTATGGAATGTAAGAAAATTAAAATCATTTAAAATACCTATATAAAATTGTATTGTGCCAAATATGAGCAATCCTATTCTTTACCCTCTGAGAGTGCATAAAGAACATTAATTAATCCAGATTTTGGTCCTTAAATCCGTGAATAGGTTGAGAGGATACTTGTTGTCAATCTAGAGCTCTCACTTCTCCCTCGCCTAAGAGCTAATAATCTCGCTTTAGTTTCCAAGAAACAGGATCAAATTGAGGATTTTAATTTGTCATCTTAAAATCTCTAATTTTGCACCCATCAAAGTATATTTCCTTATTTATTTGCATGCAACCCCATGAATTACATTCTCACCCATGAAATTGAATGTGACTCTTATCTTATTGTAGAAAGCATAAACCTTTTGGATCGTATGTTTCTCAACAAATTTTAACATTTCAATTGGCCAGATCAAAAAGTAAATGAAGATCAGAGTTTGAATCATCACAAATTATTGACATTTAAATCCTTATAAAAAAACTAGTTCTTCACAAAACCAAATCTCATTGTAGGGAGAAAGATAAAGAACACTACTTAGAATTCATTAGGAGGATACGACAAGACACATATTTAATATATAAAAACATGTTTACAAAATAAAGAAAGAAAAGAACATAATTTATCTCACACTCCTTTCCAAGCAAATCCCTAGAAGTCCCCTTTAAGCACTTTCTCTCTTTACAATCACACTCAATTCTCTCTTAGAAGTTTAATGAATAAGAAATCTCTAACATTCCCTCTCCTTTTACAACCCTAAAAGAAAATCTTCTCTTCTGCAAGTCTTCTCTCTCATGCCAAAACCTTCCTCTCACGCCCCCATTTCTTCCATAGACTCCTCTCCTTTTTAATTAGTGCTAGCCTTCTTTCAAAGGAATTTAAAATTCCCTCCAATCTTTCCCCTAAAAGTCACATCTTTTAACACCAAGAGACAAGCCTCTTCATCCAAAAGACATATCTCTTCATTAAATAGCCTTCCAAAATTTCTAGATGCATTGAACCACTTCATGGGATGTTTGAATTGTTTGGAGCCTTCAAAAACCACTCAAAAATAGACACGAACCACCCTACTCTTTCTTAATTTGTCTCTGGTACTTCTGACACCAGTTTTGGCATCGCTGGAGCCAACCTAATAAATTCTGCGTTGTTCTCTGGATTCTGGCGCTTCATGCGCCAATCTGACACTTCCGACATTGCTTCTCTGTAAAATTGTGCCTCTGGTTCTAATTTCTGAAGCTTTTGGTGCCAGCTCTCTTAAAAATGGCGCTTTAGGCGCCAATCAGGCGCTAGGATCATTAAAATATCCATTTTAGCTCCAAATTTCTTTCTTTTTGCTACTTTTTGCTCTAAATACCTAAAATTGATATTTCTGTAACGAAAGCATGAAAATACTATTCTTTAAAGTGCAATATCACCAAAATAAGCCTAAAATATATACATAAAATAATAAATTATTTGGGTGTATCAAAATCCTTTAAACTTAAATGTTACTTGTCCTTAAATGACCATTTTACTACATAAAAAATATGACTTATGACAGAGATTAACTTATAAACTTCTATTATTTATTTTAATAAATATAATAGTATAACTTAAGGAAAAATTTTAATAACTTAGGTTAAAACTAAAATTATAAGAACATCTAGTTATTAAGTTTAAGAGTTCTGAATCTCCATTTATTTCAAGAAGAATTGTAATTTGTCATATCAAAGATACTTAGATTATCCATATGAAAAAGATTTTCATGAAAACTTTATTAGTAAGGATGCTAACACTTGGATACAAGTTTAGAAAACGTAACAAAGCCTTTTTCCTCAAGTTGATTCAAGTGAAGCCAATTTTTTATTAGACACCTCCTCATGCTTCTCCTCACATTTTTTCTTTTTTTTCTTTTCTTTAGAATCTTTTTCAATCCTTTCTTTTATTTTCTTTTTCATGTGAGGATTACTATATCTGAATAGCCTTTAATAATTTTGAACTTCATTATCCTCTTGTTAAAGTTAAAACTTCTTACCTTCCATCACTTTATAAATTCATACTAGCTTTGAAGATTTTTCATAAAGTCTCATTGTTTTCTTCCTACGTGAAACTATAAGATTCTTAATACTTCAAAAATACAATTTCCTTCACTTTAAATAGAAAAATGTAGTCTTATTTTTGAATATTAAATATCTTAACTCTAGAATTGGCCTTCATTATTAAAGATTTTTGCTTAAATTTACCATAGTATTTACAAACAAAAATATAGTTATTTAAAAGTTAAACTCTAATATCCATGGTCATGTTAAATTAATTTTGAAAAATATAGTTAATTTCAGATAAATAAAATTTATTTTACTTCTTTTAAAGAAATTTTTCTTTCCCTCAAACTTAAGTTTTTAAATAATAAGTAAAGCATACAGTACAAAAAATTTGCAGGTGAAAGAAAATAGTAAATGCATAAAAATAAAACTAACCTGTAGAGGATTATGAATATGAAACTTGGCTCTTGATATTTTGCAGGTGCTAACTTAAAGAGTACAGGCTTTAAAACATTAAATGATATAATATATCAAAGGATTTGCTAAGTAAAGATAAATTACAGACATAAACACTAAACTAAAGAACTAAAAATGCTAAAAAAATAAAAGTCTACAATTTACTATTACATATACCAGTTCAATAGGTCCACAAACTAAATACATAAATGTTCCACTCATACCATCAACAATAAAACAAAACAAATAACAACACATAAAAACAAACAAAAGCTAATTAAAATTTTATTCTTCATCATCCTCCTCTTTCTCTTCTTCCTCTTCTTCTTCTTCTTCTTCTTCTTCTTCTTCTTCTTCTTCTTCTTATTCTTCTTCTTCTTCTTTATCTTCTTGCATATAAGGTGCGAAGTTGGGGCATGTAGGAAACTCTACTGTATAATTGACCCTCAAAAAAGTAATCATTGCCTCTTCATATGCAATGTTGTGCTGGACTCTTTTCTGCTTATATTCATCATTGTAGGCATTTCTGGCTTCTATAGTACATATTCTGTTCGGCATTGCTATAAGATCTTATTGTTGAATAATTAATCGCTCCATAATATTTTCAAGTGAAACAGAACTAGAAATAGATGGTCCTGTAGCTGATGTGGAGGATTTATCACTGCTCCCACTTCTAGATCCAGCAAATGATTCAAATTTATACACAGTGGGTTTTCTAATGGGTTTTTAATGGTTGCAAAATTTCTTCATTTTTATCAAATTATACTCCCGATTGTTCACATAAAGTGAAAATCAAAGCAAGATATCCCAAATCACTATCTGTCCCACTTCTAGCAATGCTCTGAGCATTATGGACAATAAGAGCACCAATATCCACTACTTTCATTTATTGAATGCAGAAATTTAGCACTGCTCTTTCCTTAGTTACTTCCCCCAGGTGATTAGTTGGAAGCATTTTTGTAGAGATGAAGTAATGTCATGCATTAGATTGAACATTTAACATGGAAGTTGAGAAATTGGCATTGTGATTATTTTTAATTTTTCATTATTCTCTTCCATCAGCCAGATAAGAAATCACTTCATCAAGTGATGAATCAGCCATCACAAATGCAACATACTCACAATGAAATGCATTTCTTGATCCTTAATTCATTGATTATTCTTCGAGTAACTTCAACTTGCTTACCCCGACAATAAATGTGATAGTCCGTTGTCACCTGAAGTTTGACATAGAATTCTCAAATTTCAGGAATATTTGCTACTGCAATGAAGTAGCAGAAAGTTTCCCATTTCCGAGCAATAATTAACATTTCGATCTGTCCTTCTGGATTTGAAAATGCTCGCTCCTGAATCAACTTCCTCGAGCACATTTGAGTATTATAATTATGTTGAGCCTTAAAATTAACAAATCTCCTTCCCTCAAAATCTCCCGTAGGCTTTCCTCTCTTTTACTCTTGGATCCAAAAGAATTTCTATATAAAGTCAAATAAAATCCAAATAAATTCACAAAATGCTAAATTAAACTCCAAAAGTAGGAATATTTGGTAAGAAGCTTTTCACCATGGGTTCTTTTTTAACTTCTTAAATAAAAGAAACTCTCAAATTTTTGGATTTCCAAAATGTAGGGTAAATCAATGGTGAAAATTAAAAATTTCTAAATTAAAGTGAAGCTCTTACAAAGAGAAAATGAAATCCAAGACTTTTAGGCTTTGAAATCTCCTTAAATTCACCAAATGTGAAGGCCTAGGTTGACTTTCGGCCCTGGTTTAGAGACAGGAGACGAACCAAGCAGTAAAATTGGAGTTTTCAATGGGTATTTCGTAGTTTTAAGTGAATTTAGGCATTTTTGGGAAATTGGCGCCTCAGGCGCCAATGCAAAAAATTTTCAGATTTCAATTTTCTTCGAAAATCTGCTATGTACCACACTATATCAACCTCTAATTAACTTAATTAATCACATATACTCATAATTAAACAATTTTCTATTGCATAATTTCACAAACAACACAAAACTCACATTTATATATAAAATCCGAACGATTACAAACTAATAGTTTTCAAGCCAACACATATAATTCAACATTGAAATCAAGCCAACAAACTAACACTGAAGTCTGAATATCAAATATTTAACAAAAAAACAAACATAAGGTTCCACAATAACATATAAAAGCAATTATATGTATGAATTCCATACTAAAATGAGTTTAAGCATCTTCTTCGCTTTCATCTTGTTGAATGTTTCATATGGATTGGTAGTGCATGTACAAGTTGTAAAAAGGTTGGTGCGGAAATTCATCTGTTGAATCTTCTTTAACCCAAGTATTTTTCTTAAAGAAGAACACCAAGCCTTCTTCAATACGTCTAGTGTGTTTGAAGTGTTCCTTCATTCTCCAATCCAGATGGTCAAGCACTTCAAAAATATTTTCAATTGAATGCATAACATTTTGTACATATTTTTCCAACTTAATGTTTTTCAAAAGTGCATTTGAACTAAGTAAAGCTGAATAGGTGATGAATTTTGAGATGATTGATCCATAAATATATTCATATTGTTCTCCTCTCCAATTCTTGTGCAGTTGTAATAAACTTCTGGGTCCATAGGCTACCAAGGGAGAAGCACTTTTTCCAAACTTTCATTAGGTACGTGTGACTGACTACACAGCAGGAATATAGTTGATGGATGTCCCAGTCCAAAAGTTGATCCAATGATTATTAAACCCAAAACAAACTTTACTATTAAAGCACCAACATCAATAGGTCTTTCAGTTTGAATACAATAATTTAAAATCACACTTTCTTTCGTCACTTTACTAATTTAATAGTAGGAAGTAGTTTTGACGCAATAAATAAATGTCACACCTTCGATGCAGAATTCAATAATGATTAAGAAAAACTTACATGCCCATCATCTCTGGTCCTCAATTTATATCTTCATCAGTAATGTATCGATAAAGTTCATCTATGTTGTCTCTCAACATGACAAAATTTGCACAGTGACAAATAGGAACACTCTCAATCATAAACATGTTGTTTATTCTCGAAGGAGTGGATTGTACCCACCTGCCTCGAACATAGACGACTCCTTGATTAATTCCATGAAGATTAGCATAGAACTCTTTCAGTCAGGAACTACTGCAGCGACAGTGGTATAGTAAAGTACTTCTCTGCATTTCTGTGCAATAATCTCATCCACTCGAGTATTCGATGTGTTGAACCCTCAATTCACAAACCCTCATTCCTTGATTAGTCTTTTCTTCATAAGAACTAGATCGTATAACTTTTGTGCATTGAAACTGACAAACTTCCTCTTGTTAAAAATTCCATATCCAGCGATTTCTTTAGAATGGGAAGCCAAAGGATTTGAAAAATGGTGGCTTTATCTTCGTTTTCCACTCTTAAATATCTTTATGATTCAATTTTTAAGGGTTACTAGGAAGAAATCCTGCCAAAAACTGTCAAAAACTGCCTTTTGAATCTTCCAAAGTTGTTTCCATCACCGCGGCGCTTCTAGCGCCAGCTCATTGGAAAACGGCGCCTCAGGCGCCAGTTTNCAATAGCCTAAGAAAGTTCCGAAGGCAAAATCAATAACATTATACATAAGCTCAAATGGGTATTGTTAATCAGCTGCCACTATAATTTGTAATGTGATTAAAATAGTAGATTTCTCTTCGTTTTCCACTCTTAAATATCTTTACGATTGAATTTTTAAGGGTTACTAGGAAGAAATACTACCAAAAACCGTCACAAACTGCCATTTGAATCTTCCAAAGTTGTTTCCATCTCCGCGACACTTCTAGCGCCAGCTCATTGGAAAATGGCGCCTCAGGCGCTAGTTCAGATTTCTGCACCATTTCATTTTAAATCCAAACGACTCTCAATTTTTCCATATAATTTAGTAAATAAAGATATTTTAATGTATTTTCTTAGTATGTAAGTCTCTCAAATACACGGAATTCATGAAGAAATAAAGNGTTCACGCAAGTGATAACAAATTCCAGTTCCTTCCTTTCACTATTAAAAATTAATGAATTTAGACTCGTAGCAACAACATTAACAGACTCATGCATTCAGCCCAAAACTTTTGTTCTTCTTTCAAGGATAGCATCAATCGCTGCTCAAGTTTCATGATTAAGAAAATCAAATGTATGTTATGCAGACATCGTTTCGCAAGCCTCTTTCTTTATCTAAATCATCCTAACGAAAATAAAAACAAAACAGAGACAACGCCCATGCTCAGATTCAAGCAAATTAGCCCCACGGAACCCTGCCCATCTAATCTCTGAACAATTCTATCGCATCTCCCACATCTGTTCTACTAATACATACTACCGCATCCTATCCCGATGCCACCAATTCTCGTTTTATTGAAGTAAAATTATGCAAAAAAAAAAATAATAATCCTATTGAAGATATGACCTGATTGGGGGTAAGAATTCCAAGATTTTTTTGAAGGCCTGGGACCTCCGCAGCCCAATTGTCGCCTCCGATGCTCAACTCCGACAAGCTTCCCACCACAGAAGACATTTTCTGTCGCCGTGCACCGTCGTCGGTGCAGTGCCGAAGATATAGATTAACGGAGAGGGAAGAGACGTATGTATGCGCGCTAGAGAGCTGGAGGATCCCCAAACGATGCAAACACAAAAACTAAACTTTTGAATAGGCACTGATTAGGAAGATCGAAATCAGCATATTTGGCCGACAAATTTGTCCCTTAACTCCAGCAAATTTACAAGATCCGCCTATAACGTTCGGATACCCTCCATATGTATACTGGTCAACAAAACTAAAGGTGACGCCCAGCGAGTGTAGGCTGTCGCTGGTTGTTGGCAACCGATTGTCGGTAATGGCTAGTTATGGTAAATAGGCCAAATTATAGAAAGGAGACGATTTTATCATCAAATAAGCACTAAGTACCCAAAAATTTGTTTTATTAATAAATCTTATAATACCATTTGGGTTCTTCGATATTTTTCAAAAATTAATAAGAGATGCGCTCCTTTTTTNGATTAATTTTGTAGATTAAGATATTTAGTATAAAAGAATAAGACTATAGTTAACTATTTAAAGTAAAATAAACTATATTTTGAAGTGTTAAGGATCTTGGAAATTCATTTGAGAAGAAAAGATTGGGCCTCAATGATGTAAAAGCTATGAAATATTTATAAGGTAAAGGAATGCTTTGAGTTTCAAATTTAGGGAAAGAAAGGTGTTGTTGATTATTAAAGGCTATCCAGATATAGTAATCTTCACTTGAAAAAGAAAAAGAAAGGATTGACAGCAATCTTATTAAAGGCTATCCAGATATAGTAATCTTCACTTGAAAAAGAAAAAGAAAGGATTGACAATATAAAGGCTATCCAGATATAGTAATCCTCACTTGAAAAAGGAAAAAGAAAGGATTGACAACAAACCCTGAAAGGCTATCCAGATATAGTAATCCTCACTTGAAAAAGGAAAAAGAAAGGATTGACAACAATTAGGCTACAGATATAGTTAATCCTCATTAAGGAAAAAGAAAGGATTGACAACAATCCCTAAAAAGAAAAGAAAAATATATAGGATTGAAAACAAAAGAAATGGGATGTTCAAAATCATTAAAGGCTATCCAGATATAGTAATCCTCACTTAAAAAAGGAAAAGAAAGGATTGACAACAATCCCTGAAAAGAAAAGAAAAATATATAGGATTGAAAGCAATCCAAATAAAAAAAAGTATAATAAGTGAGGAGAAGCTTGAGGAGATGCCTAATCAAAAATTGGCTTCACTGGACCTACCTAAAGGGAATACTTAAACGAGAAGCTTGAGGAGATGCCTAATCAAAAATTGGCTTCACTTGGACCTACCTAAAGAGAAAATTTTGATACGAGATGCCTAATCAAAAATTGGCTTCACTGGACCTACCTAAAGGGAAAACCTAAATACAAGATATGCCTAGTCAAAAATTGGCTTCACTAGACCTACCTAAAGGGAAAACCTAAATATATTCTTAAATCTATATTTATGGATTAGCATCTTTTACTAGTAGTGTTCTCATGAAGTTCCTATCATTTGAATAATCTAAGTGACTTGATATTACAACATATAGTCATTCTTGAAATGAATAGAAAACTAGAACTCTTAAACTTGATGACTAAATAACAACATATAGTCATTCTTGAAATGAATAGAAAACTAGAACTCTTAAACTTGATGACTAGATCATCTTATACCAACAGAGTTAATTTAATTACTTGAATTTTTTCTGAAAATTTCACTATGATATTTACTTAAATCAAACTTATATTATTTCTGAATTAAAACTTTACTGTAATAGATCATAACTTTTATGTAGTACTAAAATTACTCAAGAACAAGTAATTGTTAAGTTTGGGGGATTTTGACCAAAAGAAAATATGTTGATATTTTCATACCTATTTTACACTGATTTTGATGATATTGCACTTTAAAGAAAGCTATTTTTGATGTTTTGTTGCAGGTATGTTGAATTATGGTCATTGGAGCAAAAAGATGCAAAAAGGAGCGAATTTGGAGCGAAAATGACCAAAATATGAAGATTTGAACTAGGGCGCCGACAGTGAGCCCAACTGCACAGACGGCGGGTTTTTCTCGAGAGTTCAGAATAAAATATTCTAGAAGGCCGCCGACGACGCCCTCGAGCCCACTGACGACAAGATCGACGGTTATCTCAATAGGTGCATTGAATGTGGATGATTTTTGAGGGGATGCTTAAGTAACTCTTGGAAAAAATCTTCTACAACTTTAAGAGAAACTTTTGGTCAAAAATAAGAGAGAGAGAGGGAGAGAGGAAGTTGAAGAGAGTGTAGAGAGTGTGTAGAGTGTAGAGAGTTTAATTTAGGGTTAGATTGTGAAGAATTCTTCAAGAGATTGTAAGAGTGCGGGGAAAGTGAGAGATTTCTTCCTTCTTTTCGCTTTGAAAAAGAATTTTGTGTACTGTAAAGAAAGGAAGAGATTCAGAGGAACTTTGAGGAGTTTTCTTAGGGAGGAATTAGAGATAAGTGGTATTTACTTATTGTAGTTTGTATGACTTTGCTTTTATATATAAATTCTGAGTTTTGTTGTATGTTGACCTCACTTTTGGTTGAGGTCTAGAAATTTCTTTAGTAGCCTAGGTCTAGCTATAGGACTTTCCTACTGACTAGTCTTAGAAAACTAGAAAAGGTACCCTCACCATTAGAAACTCAAAACTCTTCTCTTTACTCAACTTGAAGTTCCACATATTGGTCCTAACCTCTAGCACTTAGTAGGTAAGATCATTATGAGAGAACTCAAGGAGAGTTCCTATAGGGCTACTTGACCTTAGGATTGACCCTGGGTGTTGGTTTGGAGCTAAGGTACACAATCCCCTCACAAAACCCTCACCATACCCTCACCATACCCTCACCATACCCTCACAATACTCTTGCTAAGATATATGGGGACCCAAAATGGAGATTTCATTGGTCCATGACTCATTCAAAATGGTTCTCTACGCAATTGCACTTGAAATACCCAACTTG
>JXCR01145329.1:49215-78285 GCA_002079205.1 Phalaenopsis hybrid cultivar | reverse complement strand
AATCGGGTTAAGTGATTCTAGTCTTGACACAAAATTTAAGCACAAATTCTAAGATAACATTTTAGATTAAACTACAACTTTTTTATAAAATATAATTTAAAGTATATTTCAATATATTAATAAAGTTTTATCTATAATATTAGTATAAAAAATAAAATTATAATGTGATATAAATTATCAACCGTTCACACTTAGCTTTCTATAACATATATTATTCGGTAACACCATCAATTTTAAAATATTTTCATTGTATAAACTAGCAAAATATAAAGACATATTAAGAGATGGTTCGCATAGCAAGAGGACGAAAAGATGATTCTCAGCTAATGAGATTTGAGCGTCATCCCGGGTTGGAATTGAAACAAGTCATGACGGGAACATGCTCCGTACAAATAGACAATAAGTCATTGGAGGGACATGATCTGCACGACAAGACACTGTAGAGCTTTGTAGTGCATCGCCATCTTATACTGTTCTCTTCCTCTAGGGAAGGGTAGTACTGATACGAGCTGCTAACGAGGAAGAAGTGTCACGCGCATGTCTCTTCTTTTTCAAAGGAGGGCATGTAGCAAATGTCGCAGAAGGCCTAAAATTACCCAATGTAATCTCAACAGGGTGCTTGAAATGACCAAAAGTAACGGTCACCTCATCCACACTGAAAATGTTGGGTGAAAAGGAATTTGAATTCACCCCAGATGGTTTGATCGTGATTAACCTCTAATTGTCCATTTATGTCAACCAAAGAGGGACCGATCAAGCTCAAGAAAAGGTTAAAAAACTAATAAAAGTGTACAATAGCACTGATGCATACGATAATGCAACGATCGAAAAGCTGAGAGCACGAGAAAAGGACTAAAATGTGTCAAGTCACTAATTATAGCAACTGACACATGGATTGAAATTCAAAGTCCAAAAAGGTTAAGAATGACACAAAAAGAGACACCAGGTCACAACAATGTAAACAAGACTTCTAATATGGAGAGAGAGAGAGACTCTTCCCCACTAGAGTCTCAGATTGTTTTAGTTCTTTTTAAGAACTCGGAGTCGTCATCTTGTCTATACATCTGTCGTCGTCGTATAACTCTCATTTCCAAATAAAGCTCCCTCCCGGATCAAATGAATGATTCGAATGGGAAAAAAATCGAAAAAGCCAGGACATACGACAAAAAGAGACAAATAAATTTCAAAAAGAAACATTGAAGGTTTATGTATAAGGTAATCCTCATGTAATAGGTCGAGCGTATATGTCTGAATAAGATCGGATCAAAATACCTCGAATACAGTATCCACAAAGAAAATTCATACATAAGTCACCCATAACCAGAGAACTAAAAAGAACATTTTTTGTTCTGGGATCAAGAACATTCTCAAAGAAATGTATTCATTTGGTTAATTACATCTTGAGGGACACCAAAGAATACTCTCGATAAATAAAATCTTGCTTACATTATTGTGATAACCGGTAAATAGGTCAGCTACTATTGAATTTAAAACCAGCTGAAGATGAGGAAGAATCCAGAGGCTGCTGCGATGGGCAAAAAACACGGCAGGTTTGCTTGGCTAAAGAGGCTCAAAATACACCAATGAGTGTTTATTTTGGTAGAGGCTCGGTATTAATGTGATGCTTTTTTGAACTGTGGATGTATGAAGTTAAAGGTGTTATCATTGAGAGTGACAACCACAAAATCATTGCATGCTTACTATTTGACACCTTTAGTTCTAAATATAGGACTAGCTATACAGAATCTCTTTTTGCTGGTCAATCTTGGTGAGATCCTAGCTAAGGCTACGAGTAGAGATTGTGGAATATCCGTTTGTGTAGAAATATCAAAAATTTTCCCTGAAAAGAGCAAAGCAGGAAGTACAGATTGAAGAGAAGAAAATCACTAACCTTGAAATCAGTTATAGAATTTAGTGAAAATATCACACATTATCTCTTATGTTTTTTTTTTCTTTTGAAGGAATGACCGAAGGCTATTAGACGAGCCCTAACCATCTTTAGGTGTGCTAAATATTCGAATACCACACTCTACGCACGTGATGATTCAAACTCGTGACCTGAGGGGACTTACGACCTTCAGAGAGGCTGCTCAACCAACATGCCACGGTACGCGCGCGCACACACTTTCTGACACACACACACACACACACACACATACATATATAGAGACACACACACACACATATAGACTTAAATGGGGCTGCTTAAATGTTAGATATTTAAATAAATGATAATTTAGTGGCAGCATACATCTAGTAGAGATGGCCAAGCAGCAGCAAGATATTTAAGGATTTCTGTTAATTAATTCTTTCATAAATAACTAACCATGTGGAGAAAGCCTCTTAATGTCCTCAGTCATTGTGTCAACTTCCTTAATGAAGTTGAAACCCTGTACAGGTTGGTAGTATATAACATAAGATGGTAGAACACTTCAGTAATTAGAAAACAACATACCTCACGTCCTTATAAAAAAACAAAACTTCCAACACAGCACTTTAATACATCGAACAACACAACAAACTCATTGGGCCTGCAAGCCCGACAACAGAATTATAGTTATAACAAATTGGCATATTTGAACATCAGGCTGCATAACTACCTTAAACAACCCACAACACAGTGACCATTACAAACACACAAAATATCATAAACAAGATAGAAATCTTAAATACATGAAGAGTACACCATAGTTATAAGAATGACCACTATCAAATATTCATTTTAGTTACGAGGGATTTTGTTGAGAAAATTAGGGTGGAGAAAAACAGTAATCAACACAAATCCAGAAGAACATAGAGATTTAACGAGGTTCGACAAAGATGCCTACGTCCTCGAGAGCAGAGCGGTGATTTCCTTTCACTATTCAGAAAAGGATTTACAGAAATCAGGGATACCTCCTGAGGTTACTAACAGACCTATTTATAACCCCAGGAGTAAACCTTATGCACAATATGTAATTACAACATTACCCCTGTACCATATCGCGGGGCTTTGCCCCCGCTCCCCAACCCACATAACGTCCCAATTTGGACAGATTCTTCCGCTCCGCTCGNATAACCCCAGGAGTAAACCTTATGCACAATATGTAATTACAACATTACCCCTGTACCATACCGCGGGGCTTTGCCCCCGCTCCCCAACCCACATAACTTCCCAATTTGGACAGATTCTTCCGCTCCGCTCCGCTCCACTCCACTCCGCTCCCCTTCGATCCAGCGTCTGTCCCGATATGGTACATGAGCCATACCATAACAGATTTAAATATCTTCTTAATCATCTCGTTATGGGCTTCTAAATGATATCTAATTTCATTTTTTTGCCAATCGCATGAAATATCATCTTTGGATCAGTTTTGTAAGCATTGATAAAAGTTTTCTATGCTATTTGGCGCTTGATGTTAAGTGAAAGAACGCATTTCAGGTTGTATCTGTAATGCACTTAGCAATATAAGACATTGCCCCTTATTCACTAGAGCTCATGTTTTTGATTAAAAATCTGTTGTTAACATTATCTCAAGCCAGACGACATAAACGTAAGTAGAATTCAATANCTATGCTATTTGGCGCTTGATGTTAAGTGAAAGAACGCATTTCAGGTTGTATCTGTAATGCACTTAGCAATACAAGACATTGCCCCTTATTCACTAGAGCTCATGTTTTTGATTAAAAATCTGCTGTTAACATTATCTCAAGCCAGACGACATAAAAGTAAGTAGAATTCAATAAATAAGATATAACAGGCTGCACTGCACAGTTCATTCCGGCATAAATACCATATAATTCTTATGTATTTACATATTTAACATCTAAAACATGAGAATTGTGTACCAAGTATGTAAATTTTTCAAAATGTAGATATCAAATTTTGGGTGTTAAACATGTAAATGCATAACAATTGGATGGTAAGTATGTAAATATCCTAATTCATAATCACATCAAATACCCTTGTTAATGCACATGTTTAAAGCACCAACATGCGTAAGTTTATGAAGAAACTTGTTGGCAATGTAAATACATATGTACATCTTTTAAAATGAAAGTTTAGATGTGAGATGTGTAAATACATAAGAATTGTGTGTTAACTATGTAATTTCTTATAAATGTTATGTATCAAATCTTGGGTGTCAGACATGTAAATGCATCACAATTTGGTGGTACGTATGTAATATCCCAATTCATTGTTAGCAACAAGTTTACAAAGAAAATTGGTAGCATTGTAAATATCGTTCTCTAATAAATTGTCTCCCTCCAAACATATGGCTAACAAATTCATTCTTCTTGCAGACCTTTACTCAATCAAACAAGATTTTATATTTCTGTAATTTAATTCAAAACCTACTTATACAGGAGTTCCAAGCTTGGTATATTTTGATTTTAATAACAAAATTTTGATTTTAATATGTAAATACATAAAAATTGGGTGGTATGTATGTAAGAGTTCCTAGAATTTCTCGAAATCCAACTTGGTATATTTTTTCTTCTATGTTCAGAAGACTTGTAAATAAATTAGAATAGATGTTAGGCTCGTTCAAGTTCCGCTTGTTTACACTCCTAAATGTTCGGAGAGGAAGACTCAGTGTATTCCTATTTTGTTTGGATGGCATGCATGGTATCCACAAAAAATATAAGGTATTAAGTGCTAAAAAAGGGTAATTTTCAATGGCATGGCCNTCGTTTACACTCCTAAATGTTCGGAGAGGAAGACTGAGTGTATTCCTATTTTGTTTGGATGGCATGCATGGTATCCACAAAAAATATAAAGTATTGAGTGCTAAAAAAGGGTAATTTTCAATGGCATGGCTATAAAAGCCTTATATTTAAATACAACACTTCGATCACACGTGCACATACAAATGCATTAACTAACAAATTTGGTTACTTTTTTTTTAAGAGCATTATTTAGCTCCTGTGTTTTATTCCATAGAAAAAAATAATACAAAAGATATAGAGAAATCCCTACTACACCCCCGATAACTGACTCAAAAAAAAGAAAAAAAAAAAAACCCCAAAGGAGCTTCTCCCCCAAAAAAGATAAAATACAACTCACACTACCAGAAGACTNAAAAACCCCAAAGGAGCTTCTCCCCCAAAAAAGATAAAATACAACTCACACTACCAGAAGACTAAAAAAANCAATGGAAACAAGACTTCTAATATGGAGAGAGAGAGAGAGAGACTCTTCCCCACTAGAGTCTCAGAAAAAGGCAAAAATGTGTCAAGTCACTAATTATAGCAACTGACACATGGATTGAAATTCAAGTTCCAAAAAGGTTAAGAATGAAACAAAAAGAGACACCAGGTCACAACAATGGAAACAAGACTTCTAATATGGAGAGAGAGAGAGAGAGACTCTTCCCCACTAGAGTCTCAGATTGTTTTTAGTTCTTTTTAAGAACTCGGAGTCGTCATCTTGTCTATACATCTGTCGTCGTCGTATAATTCTCATTTCCAAATAAATCTCCCTCCCGGATCAAATGAATGATTCAAATGGAAAAAAAATCGAAAAAGCCAGGACATACGACAAAAAGAGACAAATAAATTTCAAAAAGAAACATTGAAGGTTTATGTATAAGGCAATCCTCATGTAATAGGTCGAGCGTATATGTCTGAATAAGATCGGATCGAAATACCTCGAACACAGTATCCACAAAGAAAATTCATACATAAGTCACCCATAACGAGAGAACTAAAAAAAACATTTTTTGTTCTGGGATCAAGAACATTCTCAAAGAAATGTATTCATTTGGTTAATTACATCTTGAGGGACACCAAAGAATCATCTCGATAAATAAAATCTTGCTTACATTATTGTGATAACCGGTAAATTGGTCAGCTACTATTGAATTTAAAACCAGCTGAAGATGACGAAGAATCCAGAGGCTGCTGCGATGGGCAAAAAACACAGCAGGTTTGATTGGCTAAAGAGGCTCAAAATACACCGATGAGTGTNTTTTTTTTTTTTTTTTTTTTGAAGGAATGGCCGAAGGCTATTAGACGAGCCCTGACCTTCTCTAGGTGTGCTAAATATTTGAATACCACACTCTACAAACTTGATGATTCAAACTCGTGACCTGAGAGGACTTACGACCTTCAGAGAGGCTGCTAAACCAACATGCCACGGTACGCGCGCACACACACTCTCTGATACACACACATACATATATAGACACACACACACACATATAGACTTAAATGGGGCTGCTTAAATGTTAGATATTTAAATAAATAATAATTTAGTGGCAGCATACATCTAGTAGGAATGGCGAAGAAGCAGCAAGATATTTAAGGATTTCTGTTAATTAATTATTTCATAAATAAGTAACCATGTGGAGAATGCCTCTTAATGTCCTCAGTCATTGTGTCAACTTCCTTAATGAAGTTGAAACCCTGTATAGGTTGGTAGTATATAACATAAGATGGTAGAACACTTCAGTAATTAGAACACAACATACCTCACGTCCTTATAAAAAAATAAAACTTCCAACACAGCACTTTAATACATAGAACAACACAACAAATTCATTGGGCCTGCAAGCCCGACAACAGAATTATAGTTATAACAAATTAGCATATTTGAACATCAAGCTGCATAACTACCTTAAACAACCCACAGCACATTGACCATCACAAACACACAAAATATCATAAACAAGATAGAAATCTTAAATACATGAAGAGTACACCATAGTTATAAGAATGACCACTATCAAAAATTCATTTTTAGTTACGAGGGATTTTGTTGAGAAAATTAGGGCGGAGAAAAACAGTAATCAACACAAATCCAGAAGAACATAGAGATTTAACGAGGTTCGACAAAGATGCCTACGTACTCGAGAGCAGAGCGGCGATTTCCTTTCACTATTCAGAAAAGGGNACATGGTTCGGTATTTCAATTAGAGCATCAAAATCGGATTTTGAGTCAAAATTTTCCGATGCTATTAATTAATTTAGTAGCATCAACAATTTTGATGCAAAGTCCGACGCTATATCAGTGCTTTATTTTTGTCAACAACGAACAACACTCGACGATTAAACGACCAAAACTCAACACTAATTTTGCGGCGAAATAAAATCCAATACTGAATCACATGTTTCCTATAGTGAATCAAGCAAATCACATCAATTTGTACTAGTGGCACTCTGTTGACACATTTTAATCATATGACGATGTTTGACTCTCTAAAACATACTTCTATCTTTAATTACAAAAGTCAATAATTACATTTTCAAAAATATTCTAAATGACTATTTCAAAAAATTTCTATAGAAAACTATAAAATTTTCTCTCATAAAATTTCTCGAATTTTTCAAAAATCATTCTAGATTACGGGCTCAATTATAACTCAATTTTATATGTGCCAAAATCAAATTTAATTTTCAACAGTTCACTAGATCATCAAGCTAGAAGTCATCCCATGNCAAACGTTCCCCACAATCCTCCCAACTTACTCTCTTCTTAGCCTCCAAAACCAAAATCCAAAATCCAAAATCTACACTCACTCCCCCTTCTTATCCTAAAATGAAACCCAACACCACAAATTACTCAACTACNCAAACGTTCCCCACAATCCTCCCAACTTACTCTCTTCTTAGCCTCCAAAACCAAAATCCAAAATCCAAAATCCACACTCACTCCCCCTTCTTATCCTAAAATGAAACCCAACACCACAAATTACTCAACTATTTCTCTTCCTAACCCTAATTAAAAACACAACACTACATATCCCCACTTTCTTTAACATGTCAAGTCCCCCTTTCTCTCCTTTTTTAGCCTAACCTTAATAGTCACCTAATTCTATCACAATTCCCTCTCCTTTCCCTCAACTAAAACCAAACAATCCACACTGACTCGCCCTTTTCTCACCCTTTCCAAAACCTCTAAGATTCACTCAACTTCCTTCCACATGTTACCCAATCTANTCACCATTCCCTCTCCTTTCCCTCAACTAAAACCAAACAATCCACACTGACTCGCCCTTTTCTCACCCTTTCAAAAACCTCTAAGATTCACTCAACTTCCTTCCACCCGTTACCCAATCTGAATTATCTTATATTCACTCAACCACTTTCCTCTTTTCTTACACAACCCGAAACACTTACCCACCATCCACAGCTCCTTCACTCCACCCTATCCAAACCTAAACCTAACACATTAACCTTCTCCTTTTCTCTTTCCTACACATCCACAAATTTCTAATTACCCAAGGAACAAGCAAAGGGGAAGAAGGGGGTGAACAATACTTTAATCAATGGTTTTTGTGGTCTCTGTAAGCCACGATCTAGGAGAGGATAAGAGAGTCTTCGGGAGATGAGAAAGCTTCAGGAGGGTGAAGGGATTTACGACAAAACCTGGAGAGGGAATGAGCCGTGGGAGATGAAAAGAATTGGGGACTTTTGACGGTATATTGAATGAGTTTTGAAGGTCAAGTAACGTAACGGTAGGTAGGGCTATAAACNAAAACCTGGAGAGGGAATGAGCCGTGGGAGATGAAAAGAATTGGGGACTTTTGACGGTATATTGAATGAGTTCTAAAGGTCAAGTAACGTAACGGTAGGTAGGGCTATAAATGTGCCGAGCTTGAGAGAGCTCAGGCTTGGCTCGTGTTCGGCTCTTTCGAAATAGCTCGTGTTCGAAATCGGCTCGTGTTTGAAATTGGCTCGTGAACAGTTTGCTCGTGTTCGACTCGATTTAAATAATTGTGTTTGTGTTCGGCTCGAAATTGGCTCAGAAAAATTAAATTGAAAAAAATAGATGTAAAATGTGGGATTCGAACCTGGACCAAATATATATAAAAGAAGGCACTCGCCACATTATCACACTAGATGTTATGATTTAAACTTAGATATAAATATAAATAATATATGTAATATATTATTATATAAATAATTATATATATATATTTTTTTTATTTCGAGCTAATACGAGCCGAACACGAGCGAACAATGAGCTGTTTGTGTTCGACTCGTTTATAATTCGAGCTTTAAAAACTTGTTTGTGTTCGGCTCATTTACTTAACAAAAGAGTCGAACACGAGTTGTTCGCAAACAACGAGCTTTTTTGACAGCCCTAATGGTAGGTGACCATCAATTTTATTTTAGAATGTAACTGACACTTCACAACGTTAGTACGCCTATGTAAATCAACANTTGTTTGTGTTCGACTCGTTTATAATTCGAGCTTTAAAAACTTGTTTGTGTTCGGCTCATTTACTTAACGAAAGAGTTGAACACGAGTTGTTCGCAAACAACGAGCTTTTTTGACAGCCCTAATGGTAGGTAACCATCAATTTTATTTTAGAATGTAACTGACGCTTCACAACGTCAGTACGCCTATGTAAATCATCGGAATTTCTTTCTGTTAAAAAGCGACGGATCAGGGAGTAGTAATATCGTAGGACAAGTTAAAGATTAAGTATCCGTCACTAAGTCTTGAGAAATTAAAATGAAATTTTTTGCGCACAATAAGTTGTTGGTTATGTCGTCGCTTATACCGTCTTTTCCTGTAGTGTGTGACCAAACCATGTAGGATGCTATTAATTAACTTGGTTATGTCGTCGCTCTCTGACATGGTTCGGTATTTCAATTAGAGCATCAAAATCGGATTTTGAGTCAAAATTTTCCGATGCTATTAATTAACTTAGTAGCATCAACAATTTTGATGCAAAGTTCGACGCTATATCAGTGCTTTATTTTTGTCAACAACGAACAACACTCGACGATTAAAAGACCAAAACTCAACACTAATTTTTCGGCGAAATAAAATCCAATACTGAATCACATGTTTCCTATAGTGAATCAAGCAAATCACATCAATTTGTACTAGTGGCACTCTGTTGACACATTTTAATCATATGACGACGATATTCGACTCTCTAAAACATACTTCTATCTTTAATTACAAAAGTCATTAATTACATTTTAAAAAATATTCTAAATGACTATTCCAAAAAATTTCTATAGAAAACTACAAAATTTTCTCTCATAAAGTTTCTTGAATTTTTCAAAGATCATTCTAGATTACGGGCTCAATTATAACTCAATTTTATATGTCCCGAAATCAAATTTAATTTTCAACAGTTCACTAGATCATCAGGCTAGAAGTCCTCCAATAGAGACTCATTTGGCAGTCAAATTTATACCAAATAAACTCTATGGCAAGTGTATTAAATACTATCAGAGGAAGCATGGTCTCGAAACGCTATTCTCGTTTGCTTACGCTGCGACCGCAGCCTTTCAACATTCTTCCCAAACAGAAAATAATCGAGCAAACTCTGCGAGATCTGACAGTAAATATTCAATCATCAAAGATTCACTCAACCTGCTCACCAAACCAAGACAGCTAACCGCAAGAATAATCCCTGAGTAGAAAGCTGTAATCATTCTGCATCATTCATTGACCAATTTCTGTCAAAATCTGAGAGGAATTCATTCGTATAAATTCTGTTTTACGTTCAAATTCCATTTCATCAGGCCTGCAAAATATTAACTTTGTCTAATCATTTTACCAACTTGCTTTAGCTGATTTAACATTATTTATAATCATGTTCAAGCTACTGTCTGTGCCACGTACCCCGAGCTATTGATTGACATCCACGTTATATGTCCCCTCAGGTCGGGGGTTTGAATCTCCTCTAGTACAGTTGGTCTTCATCTTAAGAAGGTGATAATAGAATTGTTAGACACATTAGAGGTGGTTGGAGACTTGTATAATGGTCTCTGACCATTTTTTAATATATATAAATNAGTGTATTAAATACTATCAGAGGAAGCATGGTCTCGAAACGCTATTCTCGTTTGCTTACGCTGCGACCGCAGTCATTCAACATTCTTTCCAAACAGAAAATAATCGAGCAGACTCTGCGAGATCTGACAGTAAATATTCTATCATCAAAGATTCACTCAACCTTCTCACCAAACCAAGACAGCTAACCGCAAGAACAATCCCTGAGTAGAAAGCTATAATCATTCTGCATCATTCATTGACCAATTTCTGTCAAAATCTGAGAGGAATTCATTCGTATAAATTCTGTTTTACGTTCAAATTCCATTTCATCAGGCCTGCAAAATATTAACTTTGTCTAATCATTTTACCAACTTGCTTTTGCTGATTTAACATTATTTATATGTGTTTAAATATATATAATATAGATATAATCATGTTCAAGCTACTGTGTGTGCCACGTACCCCGAGCTATTGGTTGGCATCCACGTTATATGTCCTCTCAGGTCGGGGGTTTGAATCTCCTCTGGTACAGTTGGTCTTCATTTTAAGAAGGTGATACTCGAATTGTTAGACACATTAGAGGTGGCTGGAGACTTGTATAATAGTCTATGACCATTCTTTAATATATATAAAAATATATATATAAATATATTCAACCTAATGCCACATTTAAAAAAATAATAAGGCCATTAATTTCCTTAATTATCATATAACAGTATTATTAATAGAGCCAGGCATTCGAAGCTAACAGTGCCGACAGCAGTAACGCCGGCATGTTTAATTTACGATGCCAAGCGAAATGCTTGGCAACAAGTAAAGCCATACAGATCCATATCGAATCATGTTGGCGTTCATGTTTGTTAACTCCTTATGTTTTTTGTGTTTTGGATTAATCAATCTTATTTCAACTATAATCATTCAATAATTGTTTAATTGCCCTTATAATGAATTGGATTATATTGATCATTTTGTGAGCAACCTTCTGAAATGATACACCGAGCCACTCATTTGTAATGTAGCTTTTTCTTGGCCATGGCTCTGAATCTATATTTCTAAAGAAAATCTATATTATATGTATATGTCACTTTATCTCTGTATAAAAAAATTTGTTTCTATTTTTAAAAGTTAAAAATGGTGTATTTTATTAAGTGATGTTGAAGATGTTGTGGTATAAATGGTGATAGTAAAAATATATGGACATGACAATACCATATCCTTTTGGCTAGAACTCTAATAAGTTGAATTTAACTCAAGATCCCTAAACAAATCTCTCTCATTGAATGTGCCATGATAGTTTGGGCCAGTTTGGGAGCATTGCACCTTTTTGTTTTTGTTTATGTTTTCATTTAAAATGAAACACATATATTTGGTAATTTACAATATGGTTGGGAGCATTACTAAACAAACATACTTTGAAAATAACATGGCATTTGAAATAATGTTGTCTACAAATCTAGCCAGCATTTTTTTTTTTTAATTTCTCTCTCAAATATCAACCTCTTGATAGCTTTTATCAAATTCTCAATTTTGACATGTAAATGCATCAATTTGATAGTACAAAAAAATCATTTGGGTGCTAATTCTTTCGAGTGTTGTGTCTGTGATTATCCTAAATATAAAATAAGAAATAAAATTAATCTAAAACAAATCCTTGACTGCTATGCTTATTATTCGTTCATCCTGACATTTCTTGCCAATCCAATCAAACATTTGAACTCGAGTTCAAAAGAAAACCCAAATAATATATTGATNCTAATAAGTTGAATTTAACTCAAGATCCCTAAACAAATCTCTCTCATTGAATGTGCCATGATAGTTTGGGCCGGTTTGGGAGCATTGCGCCTTTTTTGTTTTTCTTCATGTTTTCATTTAAAATGAAACACATATATTTGGTAATTTACAATATGGTTGGTTGTTTTGAAAAACACCCAAAACAGTTCTAAGCTAATTTAAGTGTTTTTAAAAAATAAATAAGTTTATTTTTGAGAATAAAAAAAAAAAGCTCGTAATAAAATGTACTAAACAAACATACTTTGAAAATAACATGGCATTTGAAATAATGCTGTCTACAAATCTAGCTAGCATTTTTTTTTTTTTTTTCTCTTTCAAATATCAACCTCTTGATAGCTTTTATCAAATTCTCAATCTTGACATGTAAATGCATCAGTTTGATCGTACAAAAAAATCATTTGGGTGCTAATTCTTTCGATTGTTGTGTCTGTGATTATCCTAAATAAAAAATAAGAAATAAAATTAATCTAAAACAAATCCTTGACTGCTATGGTTATTATTCGTTCATCCTGACATTTCTTGTCAATCCAATCAAACATTTGAACTCGAGTTCAAAAGAAAACCCAAATAATATATCGATCCCCATAAAAATCCATATTAAACACAAGAATTTCCAACATACCTAACTAATAATAATAATAATAATAATAATAATAATGTATCACCAAACTCATGAACCAATGAACCGTCCATATACTTCCTCTAGAAATCACATAAAACATATGCCTACCTAAAATGACCATACTAAAAAAAAGCAAATAAAAAAATAAAAAAATAAAATAAAATAAAAATCCTCACTTAAACTCAACCAAAGAAGAACTCAACATCCACATTTCCTCCCTCCCTCGCTCCAACGCAACCGTACCAATCACTCAGCTACATCTCCTCCCCCGACAAAACCCTAACCATGTTCCGCATTGCCTTCGCCTGCACCTCCAAACACGATATGTACTTCGCCGCCTCACCAAACAGCTTTCCAATCTCCATTCCCTCCCCATCCGGCACCAGTTTTCTCAGCGCTCTTATTCTCCTCCCCACACACCTCCTCCTTCTCAAAACCCTCCTCTTCCTCTTCCTTCTCTCCTCTCCCTCAAAAGCCAGCAACAGCTCCTTCAATAAGACCACCATGCCTGCAACTCCAAAGGTAAAAAGAGCTCGGTAATGGCGATCTTATATAGAGGCATGTGACACATGTGGATGATTCACAACCATGCATGATTTCATTTGCTTCTCAATGAATCTAGAGAGAGAAAGAGAAAAAATTTTTCCTTTTTTAGTATAGGTCATCCATGTTCTCCTACCCTATTGCACATGGGCTCACATGACATAGCCATAAAGACCCAATCCTATTAACACCTTGGCCATCCTCTTCACTCACCTCTTCCTGCCATTCCTAACCCTATTTCAATCAAAACACCCTGGATTATTCCCTTTCCTTTTCAATTTCCAGCTCGATTCAGTCTTATACAAATATATAATTAAATAATAGGAAGTAGTGGCTCGCCAGTTTGGATTATTTATTAGTATTATTATTATTGCTACCCTGGAGGAAACCTTGCATTTTTCTTTGTCAATGGATATGGTAACAATGCGCAGGAGCTTTAGATCTTGTTATTGCTCGGTTGAGATTGGAGGTGTTCCCCGACGTACAATTTTTATTTTTTATTTTTTTTATTTTTTTATTGTAGTAATTGTTTATGTCTTTTAGATGTAGTAAAATTTTATTTATTTTACGTCCATATCTTTGGAAAAACTTTAGGGGAGAATCTTCATTTTTTTTGAACGACGAATCATTATATTTTAATGAACTATATGTTGCGAAATCGACCACAATAAAGTGAAAAATGAAATGAGAAAAATTACACACAGATTTACGTGGTTCGGCAAATTTGCTTACGTCCACAGAGATGTAGAGAATTTTATTTCTTAGAAGAATTATACCGTCGAGCACTTCAACGTTTACAAGAAAATCTCTAATTTTTTATCTCTCTTCCTCCCTCTCTCTCACTTTCTCTCTTAGAGTGCTTGGCTTGGCTTATGACAAGTCATAAGAGATTATTTATAGAAATCAATAGAGCGGTAGGTGAGAGGTAGGTGAGCGATAGGTGGGTGTGGTAGGTGTGCGATAGATGAGAAGGTGGGTGGGAAGGTAAATGAGATTCATAATTAGGAAGCTAATTAAATTACGGTATACGGAGTCTCCACATTACCCAACACAATATTTCAAAACATAATTTTGAAACAAATCAAATGTAAAAAAAGAAAAGCTTTATAAATTTTTATAAAAATGAAGATCTATCCAACTAGGCATAGTCGGCACGCATTATCTTCCTTATATAATAAATTTTTTATTCTAATTTAATAAATGATACCATATGAGCCAATGTGTCGTTTGGCCCTTTTTATTACCATAGCTGGCTTTGGTAATAATATCATTATGGCATGTGTCAAAATGCGTTTTGCAATTGATAATTGTTCAATAATTGTACGCACAGGGCACGGTTAAAGACCACATTATGATAACTAACATGATGTTGCGTGCTAAATACATTCCTGTGAAACGTGAATCCGGATAAGATAAAATCATCTTCGATCAAAACAAATGTTTGAATATGTTAGGGGCTCTTTTTCCTTTTTGATTTTTAGTTTTGAATTTATTTATTATTTATTTTTTTATATAAATTAATAAATATAATTAGTATTTTTTGTTTTCAAATTATTATTACTATTATTATTATTATCATTATCATTATTATTATTATTATTATTATTATCATTAGCATACTAAATTACATGCATTTTAAGAGTGGTTGCTTATTATTAATTTAAAATAGATGCATTAGGATTTACAAGCCGACATAAGGATGGAGTGATGCAACTAATGAAAACAAATTTTACATTTTAAGTTTTTATTATTTGGATTTGATTGATATTTCACTGCAAGAGAGCTTTGAATTAGGGTCGAAAAATTGGGTTAGAAATTTTTGAAGTATATATTTGGGTCGGATTTTGCGACTGATTTGCAGCGAATTAAATTTATTATATTAGCATTGGAATTTACGTTAGAATATTCGGCACAGACAACAGCGTAATTACGATGGTTTCGCGGAGTTTTTTGCTTCATATTTGTGTCCAATAAATCGACACGAAAATTGCACTTGAAAGCGTAAAAAAAATCTGATTCAAAGTAAACGATAAAGCTGATGCTTTGACCTAAGAAATCCTTCTCGCATCTTTCGATTCATTTTCTTCTTCGTGCGTCCCGCCCCCATCTCCTCTCCTCCCTCCCGTGACACCGAAACCCCCTCCTTCCTCTCGTCGTCGCCGGTCACCGCGTCACTCCATCGCCTGTTTGGCCTTCGAAATCTGTCGTAACCTTAGCCGAATAGGAAATGTAACTTCTGTCATTTTTCCTTTTTTTAAATTTTGGTATGTATGTAACATTTGAAGTTTTGATGTTAGGAATCTATACGCATAAGATTTCAGTGGTACGTAGGCTACATTTGAGGTTCAAGTGTTAGTAATGTATATGCATAAGATTAGGTTTAGACTAATGTAGATTTTAGGTTTAGAGTAATGTAGTTTTTAGTTTTAGCTTTAGCTTAAGATTTTAGGTATGTATATATTTATTCATTTCTAGGCAATCTAAGTATTTAGTAAGGTGGTATATAGGTATAACTTGAAGATTTGGTGTTAGCTTGGTATTTATATACCTAAGAGTTCAAGGGTATGCATGTAAATATGTAGTTTAGGTGTTAGGTTTGTACATATATAATATTTGCGTCGGAATATTTCGAGTTATATGCATAGGTAAGGTTGTATGTTGGTAGAAATTGAAGTATAGATGTTAGGTTTTTTATTTTTATTTCAGACACAGTTATGAATTGTTTCTTGTTTAGATTTTGAAAATTTCTTCTTTTACTTGCGTATACCACTCCTAATTATTTTTGTTGTTAGTCATGCTACAGATTGTTGCAAGTAGTGCTGGTGATCAGCCACCTTAGCGGGTGAATGTAAGTANACCTTGCATTTTTCTTTGTCAATGGATATGGTAACAATGCGCAGGAGCTTTAGATCTTGTTATTGCTCGGTTAAGATTGGAGGTGTTCCCCGACGTACAATTTTTTTTTTATTATTTTCTATTTTTTTATTTTTTTTATTGTAGTAATTGTTTATGTTTTTTAGATGTAGTAAAATTTTATTTATTTTACGTCCATATCTTTGCAAAAACTTTAGGGGAGAATCATCATTTTTTTGAACGACGAATCATTAAATTTTAATGAACTATATGTTGTGAAATCGACCACAATAAAGTGAAAAATGAAATGAGAAAAATTACACACATAAAAAACAATTGAGCGACACACAGATTTACGTGGTTCGGCAAATTTGCTTACGTCCACAGAGCTGTAGAGAATTTTATTTCTTAGAATAATTATACCGTCGAGCGCTTCAACGTTTACAAGAAAATCTCTAATTTCTTATCTCTCTTCCTCCCTCTCTCTCACTTTCTCTCTTAGAGTACTTGGCTTGGCTTATGACAAGTCATAAGAGGTTATTTATAGAAACCAATAGAGCGGTAGGTGAGAGGTAGGTGAGCGATAGGTGAGTGTGGTAGGTGTGCGATAGATGAGAAGGTGGGTGGGAAGGTAAATGAGATTCATAATTAGGAAGCTAATTAAATTACGGTGGACTGAGTCTCTACATTACCCAACACAATATTTCAAAACATAATTTCGAAACAAATCGAATGTAAGAAAAGAAAAGCTTTATAAATTTTTATAAAAATGAAGATCTATCCAACTAGGCATAGTCGGCACGCATTATCTTCCTTATATAATAAATTTTTTATTCTAATTTAATAAATGATACCATATGAGCCAATGTGTCGTTTGGCCCTTTTTATTACCATAGCTGGCTTTGGTAATAATATCATTATGGCATGTGTCAAAATGCGTTTTGCAATTGATAATTGTTCAATAATTGTACGCACAAGGCACGGTTAAAGACCACATTATGATAACTAACATGATGTTGCGTGCTAAATACATTCCTGTGAAACATATAATCATCTTCGATCAAAAAATAATGTTTAAATATGTTAGGGGCTCTTTTTCCTTTTTGATTTTTTGTTTTGAATTTATTTATTATTTATTTTTTTTTTATAAATTAATAAATATAATTAGTATTTTTTTATTAAATTTATTTGTTTTCAAATTATTATTACTATTATTATTATCATTATTATTATCATTATTATTATTATTATTATTATTATTATTATTATCATACTAAATTACATGCATGTAAGAGTGGTTGTTTATTATTAATTTAAATAAGATGCATTAGGATTTACAAGCCGACATAAAGATGGAGTGATGCAACTAATGAAAACAAATTTTACATTTTAAGTTTTTATTAATTGGATTTTATTGATATTTCACTGCAAGATTATTCTATTAGCATTGGAATTTACGTCAGAATATTCGGCACAGACAACAACGTAATTACGATGGTTTCGCGGAGTTTTTTGCTTCATATTTGTGTCCAATAAATCGACACAAAAATTGCACCTAAAAGCGTCAAAAAAATCTGATTCAAAGTAAACGATAAAGCTGATGCTTTGACCTAAAAAATCCTTCTCGAATCTTTCGATTCATTTTCTTCTTCGTGTGTCCCGCCCCCATCTCCTCTCCTCCCTCCCGTGACACTGAAACACCCTCCTTCCTCTCGTCGTCGCCGGTCACCGCATCACTCCATCGCCGGTTTGGCCTTCGAAACCTGTCGTAACCTTAGCCGAATAGGAAATGTAACTTCTGTCATTTTTCCTTTTTTAAATTTTGGTAAGTATGTAACATTTGAAGTTTTGGTGTTAGGAATCTATATGCATAAGATTTCAGTGGTACGTAGGCTACATTTGAGGTTTAGGTGTTAGGAATGTATAAGCATAAGATTAGGTTTAGACTAATGTAGATTTTAGGTTTAGAGTAATGTAGTTTTTAGCTTTAGCTTTAGCTTAAGATTTTAGGTTTGTATATATTTATTCATTTCTAGGCAATCTTCAGGTGAGATAAGCTACTAAAGTAAAACAAAATAGTGAGAAATTGGAACTTCTATAATATATGATGTTATGAGAGGTAAATTTTCATTCTAAAATTAATAAACGTCATGTGAGGTAAGATAAGTAATTGTATTAGTTGCATTAAGAAGTTACTGAAAGAAGTCATAAGAGTCCAAAAAATTTTAATATCAATTACTAATAGAAAAAAAAAAAAACATGCCATTAAACTTAAGTCACATCAATTTTTCATTATGTGGACCTACAAAACATTCCCCAAGAAAATAAACTCCTCATTTCATGGGTCTACCTACAAAAGCAAACCCCCAATGATTTTTTTGTGTAATCTTGTTTAAGAAGTCTAGCAATAGTGAAAAGTTCTTAACATTTACTAAGGTGGTATATAGATGTAAATTGAAGTTTTGGTGTTAGCTTGGTATTTATATACCTAAGAGTTCAAGGGTATGCATGTAAATATTGTAGTTTAGGTGTTAGGTTTGCACATATATAATATTTGCGTCGGAATATTTCAAGTTATATGCATAGGTAAGGTTGTATGTTGGTAGAAATTGAAGTATAAATGTTAGGTTTTTTATTTTTATTTCAGACACAGTTATGATATGTTTCTTGTTTAGATTTTGAAAATTTCTTCTTTTACTTGTGTATACCTCTCCTAATTATTTTTGTTGTTAGTCATGCTACAGATTGTTGCAAATAGTGCTGGTGATCAGCCACCTTAGCGGGTGAATGTAAGTAAAAAAACATGATTTTTTTCATATTTATTTTGAATCTTAATGTTTAAAATGATAATTAAAAATTGGTTTGTATTATGTAGGAGGTGTTCAAACATCTCTGGGAGAGGAATTTGCCCTCCCAAGCCTCAAGCACTCTCACCAGCAGTAGTAGTCAGTCTGACACTGCGTAGTCTAAGTTCGAGCTATAGACACAAGCAGCAGGGAAGAAGAAAATCAAGATCTCTGGTGCTTCTATGGGTGGCATGAGCTCGTTACACCCAAATATTTTGGAGCTTGTCAGTCAGGTCGCTATTATGACTGAGGAGGTTCATCATCGACCTAAAGCCCAATAGAGATTTGATTGAAGTATAAAACATTTGGCACAAATTATAGAAGATTATTTGGGCAAGAGGACGGTGACCGTTGTACTCGAGAAGGAGGATAATGAGGAGGATAAATAGGAGGACGATGATTAGGAGTATTATGAGTTTTTATGTAAATTTATGAAATTTTTGAACTTATATTGATCAAGGAGTAGATGTAAACATTTGATAATTTTCTTTTTTCAGTATTTATATTTTTAAGAGCTTTGAAATGTGATATAGTTGGATATAATGTTGTTGTGATGTAGATTAATCATTAATTTTATTGTATTAAGGCATAGCTCTTACTCTCGCTTTTGTTGTTTCTAAACATAGCTGCTGCTTGTGTCATACTTTTATTGCGCCATTTTATTTTGCTTATGATTATTTTTCCCTCTAATACTAATCTTTTTAATGTCATTCCTTTATTTGCAGATGGTCACAGGTGGTACGGGTGGTCAGCAACCTCATAGACCATACCATCTGAGGACCCTTGAGACCACTTACCGTGGCAGGAAGAGGGGGTCGTCTACTCTTGTCGCTGCTTCCACTACTGCTACACCTTCTTCAGTGCCTCCTACCACACTGACTGCTTCCACCGCTCCTGTGGTACTTGCTTCTGCACCCAATGATGCGCTATCTCCTGTGACGCCTGTTGCTTCCGTACCTACTCGCCCACATGCTACTAACACACCTTTTGAGCCTAGCCATCAACTCCTGCCCCCTCCCGAGAATACACTTATTGCTAGAGGGGAACTCCAAATCTATTTTTAACGTTGCATTGCATTTATTCTTCTTGTTATATGTTTTTTGGTAACTAATTTATTTCTTAAGCATACTCATTCATCACAAGTTGCCCATCACATACATCCCAGAGATTATCGAGAGCAAGTATGATGAGCCATATCCATCATGGAAGCACGTACCCATAGCCACTCGAGACTTGTAGTTCAGAGAGTTTGCGATGCGATCATATAATTTGAATTAAATTTATAAATTTTATTTAATTTATTATGCTTAAACATGGATTATTTTTAACATTGCAGAGGTCCTTCACTTGGCTCCCAGAGCACCACGAGCAAATTCGTCAAATCCTTGAGATTTTAGGCAGGTATCACCTTGTTGACAAGTTCATGACAACCCGTCAGAGGGGCAAGCAGCTTGTCTGGATTGTTGAGGGGCTCTGGTATCAATTGACTATAGCTGAAGTCTTTTCTAATTATGAGAGGAAGTGGCAGACAGACTCAGTGAATTGGGCGACAGAGGGAGCCAAGGGAGCTGCACTCCTTCTTGCCAGATTGGTCCCCCATACGAAGCACTATAGGAGGCTAGCAAGATTTTTTTAAAGATATTTAAACATTAATTTAATTTTTAGAGTAATGTTTTAGGACTAGCCATTTTTGTACGCTACATAAACTAAAGAATTGAGTCATGCTCCCTCCTCTATAGAGTTGTATGTTCGAAATCATCGGTGCTCGGGGACTGATTAGCGGGTCTCAAATTGGTTGTGGTAAGTTAAAAACCTTAAAATAAAAGCTTATTTTGACTCTAACTATTGAAAGTGTCAATTAAACATTGGTTCTCATTATGCAGGAGGAGTTCAAACAACTCTAAAAGAGACATTTTGTAGCTAAGGTCCAAACTTCTGACAGCAGCAATGGTAGTCAGTCTACCACTACATAGTCCAAGTACAAGCTTTAAACCTAGGCGACAAGGAGGAAGAAGGGGCTGGTTTATGGTTTTGGAGTGAAGGGCATAGCTTTGAGGCTGAGCTCTTTCGTGGTCTCATTCTTAGTTCTCTGAGCTCCTCACAGCTGGACCAGGAGGCTCTTGTCAGTCAGGAGACTGCACAAACAAAGAGATTCGTCAGTTGCATAATTAGATGCAAGAAGGCCAACATAGATTCAAAGACACCATAACGAAGACCTTAGCAAATAGCTAGGATAAGTTTTCAATGAAATCCATGCAAGAGGATGAAAAGGAGGAAGAGGAGGATGAAAATGATGAATAGTTTCTTTTTTTTGTATAATTTTTTGATTAGCTTTTCTATTCTTTTTATGACGATTTGTGATAGTATATTCATTTTATTAATGATACTTTTTAGAGATCTAATCTGTGACCTGGTTATTGCTTAATCTGGTCTGCAATGTGGAATGTATTTTTCTTCTCGTTGTAGAAATGTTATCGATATTTTAAAATTTTTTTGTGATACAGGTTTTGCATTGGATTTGTGTTCGTTTTCAAACGCAAATTCCGACATGAAATCAATAATAAGGCATTATACGATATTTTCTGATGCATTTCATAAGAGAGTATCAAAACACAACAAATAATCGTAAAAAAAGTGAGTGTGATCTGGTAGCATTATACACTTTGGAAGAAAAAAAAAAAGAGTAGTCAAGGTCTACAATCAAAAGATTCTATAATTAAGGATGGCCCATACTATCTTCTCTTCGTCCATCTTTAGATAGTTTGTCATTCATGATATGGATCCTCAAAGCTTCGTAAAAAAATCATCAGTAGTGATATTATCCCAATCCCATCAACACTAACTTAAATTAATGAATTTTATGTAAAGTTAAAAAGCCTAACTAAAAATTATGTATTTAAAGAAATCAGTAGAAAAACAGCCCAACACATCAAGAGTTATAACACACAATATGTGGGCTTAGCACCCTCGGGCGCCAAACCCCTAATTTTATTAGGTTCTGTTTATGTGGGAGCATAAAGAATAATAAGCACTTGCAAAAAAAAATATTATTTTAAAATATTATTTATTTTTATGATTTTTCTTTCTTTATAATGACATCTTACAGAAAAAAATATTTTTAAAATAAATTGCCCCAACATCCAGCACATGCAAGCAATAATCGTTCTAATACCCATCTATAATAACGAACCATTACAAATATGATAAACCAAATCATTCATAATCATAACTTAAACATAACAACCAACATTGGCCTTATCTAAATTTGAGTTAATAGACTAACAAACTGTCTAATTATGTGTGGCTAGTACAGTGAGGCAAGTTTAGTCATTAATTTGAGTTTTGATGTGTTAGATTGAGTCTCTCAGAGGGGCGACTAGAAGTCTTGAAGACCAAAAATTTGGACGACTAGAAGTCCGGACGACCCAAAATCTGAACGACTGAAAGTCCATATGACTGGAAGTCCAGACGATTAGAGTTCCAGATGACCAAATAACCAGACGACCAAAAGTCCACAAGATTAGAAGTCTAGACGACTAAAAGTCTAAATGATTAGAAGACCAATAGCATAGATGACTAGAAGTCCAAATGATTAGAAGTCTAGATGACCAGCAGCCTAGACGAGCCTGAAGATAGTCAAGACACAAGCACACTTAGGTAAAATGATCAAAATAGCATGTACAAGCCTCATTAAAATAGGGTTAGAAATGTAATTTTACTTCATTGCACTCCACATACTATAAAAAGGAGGTCATTTCATGTAAGAGAACCACATTTTTTAGGACCTTTCCTGTGTGTATAAAAAATATTTGATTGTATAAAAAGATCACAAAATCTCTGGAATACCTCAGTTTGTCATAGATGTGCAAACCATTGTGCATTGTCCACTCTTCCCTTAATCTCTTTCCTTCTCATTTCTAACTCTCTAATCCCTTGAAGTGTGATCCAAGGAAAAATTGAAATTCAACATTCTAAAATGTTCGATAAGCGTGGACCATGCCACTAACAAGAAGAGGAGTAGCACAAGGAGAAGAAACAAGGATTAAGTTGGTCAGGCCAGATCCCAGCATGCACAACCAGAATGACCTTAAGTCTAAACGACTAGAAGTCTGGATGACCTGAAGCCTGACAACCAGAAGCATAGAAGATTAGAAGCCTGGATGATTAGAAGTTTAGACAACCAGAAGTCCAGATGATTAGAAGTCAAAATGACCACAAGTTCGGAACGAATGCAACAATAAAAAAAGCTTTCGTTTCCACTTTTATGTGTTTCATTCATAAAAAAAAAAAAAAATACGTTTCTAATTACGTGCATGATCACAGATCTAGCCAACACTCTGGGAACTCGAAGAGTTCACAAAAGGGGTCATCAAAATCTGACTAATGCTCGGGAAACTTGATCCTGAATAAGTAAAACCAACAACGACATTAGGAAGCCTAATTGGTAAAGAGTATTGAAAATGACCAACGTGGACATAATTCATCTAATCGACATTAAATAATAAAAAACCAACCCTCAACACCTAAGCATCATTAAAGCCCACATCTCCTAGCTTGGCATGGATCAAAGCTCTAGAGGTGGTTCCCTACCCAGTAGTGACAAGCTATGCGAAGGGTACCAAGCAATTCACCCCAACCGTAAGTCATGACGGTTACTCCCACGAAGGTTGTGATAACTATAGAAATTTAGACTATTTCTAACTGTCAAAACCTGTCAGTTAAAATAATGAAACTATCGGTTAATATATTTCCAACAGCTTAGCAACGGTTTAGGGGGAGTAGGCAAATTGCTCGTCAGCAAATACAAAAATGGTGGATTTATCGATGGCTTTTTAACTTACGACGATTTTCAGAAAGGCTATGCCTGTCAATGTTAGATGAAATGAAGTTTGCAAGTCATCGGAATCTGTCGATAATAATGGACTAAAATCTATTAAACTCTATTAGAGGGTGACTATTGGTTATACATTGTTAAGCTTTCAGAAATGACTGACAACTAAATCCATTAGTAACATGCAACATAATCGAAGAATTGAAATTGCTTGAAGGTTTAGCCCACCGAATAGTCGTCGATATTTTGTCGGTATACTAACTGGTATGCTAACTGAGAGACAATATCCACCAGATAACACAACAAATGTATTGGAAGCTGATAGATTTCAATTGAAAAATGGAAATCTGCACAACCATAAATAATATCCTTTACCTATTATAGATTATTTATTTTATGAACATATCTTTGGAAAAAACTAGGGGTCGGAGAGTCATAATTTTCACTGTATATCAGAGTTATTCATCACTTTTATCATTATTAAATGATGTATAATATTTAATAAATTTTAGGGACTTTTGATCGTTAAAATCTTGTGTAGTGAGATATGTACTTCCTGACATAGAAATGAAATGCAAAGAACACAAGCAAACACAGATCATTTATTTCGATCCAACTGGATCTATGTCCACGGGAGGGAATCAATCAAATAGTTCACTAAGACAAAAGAAATGGAGAATACATAGCTTATACATAGAGATGAAAGTAAACAAGGTCGTTTACGTGGTTCGATCCAACTGGATCTACGTCCACGGAAGGGAATCAATCGTTCACTAAGGCAAAAGAAATGGAGAATACATAGCTTATACATAGAGATGAGTCATCATCTTTCTTCTATGGCCTCCCTCTAAAGCGACACCTTGATACAAGCCTCAATATGCTCTCCTCCTCTCTAACTCTCTAGCTATTCGCTCCTCCTTTGTGGTAGCTTAAGATCTCTTTCCTTGCTCTCCTAAGCCTCACACCCTCTCTATTTATAGAAGCAAGAGAGTGATAGGTGAGCGGTAGGTGAGATGTGCNAATGGAGAATACATAGCTTATACATATAGATGAGCCCTCATCTTCCTTCTATGGCCTCCCTCTCAAGCGACATCTTGACTTGCTAAAATTCTTAACCTTTTATCCTACATGTCTGTCAACTATTGCTACATTACTCGTTTGGTGATGCCAAGAAAAACCTCTAAGATTATTTATTGTTATTGAAAAGTTTAGTGTTAAAAAAATTATTAAACAAAAATTGAATGCATACACAGATGAACATTTGCCTTGAGAAAAGAAAATTTCATAATTATAGAGGTNTGCTAGGTGAGCGGTACCACATTACAAAAGTGCCCTTTTACCTTAGTTCAATAATTGAGGGTCAAAATAATAATTCTCCATCTTAACCCTCAATTGAGAAGCTTCGAAATAAGGATTCCCTCCACCTGGCCCCTGAGGGGCCTTCAGCCCTTGCTTGAGTTTGTTAAGTCCAAACAGTACATGGACTTAGCAATCACGGTTCTTCCGATAAGAGAGTACAAACCCTTTTCTTCCAAACAGTACATGGACTTAGCAATCACGGTTCTTCCGATAAGAGAGTACAACCCATTTTTTCTGACTCTTAGTATGATGACACGAGGGTCTTTGGTTACTCTGATGCAATCATTCTCTGCCTTGAACGAGCATCCGCTTGACTCCAGCGTATCTAAAGAAATCAAATTTCTTTTGAGCTCTGACTTGAATGAACATCCGCTTGACTCCAGCGTACCTAAAGAAATCAGATTTCTTTTTAGCTCTGGTACGTACCTGACATTTTTCAAGTACTCATTCAACTCCATCAAACATCCTTATTCTGATTGATCCACTTCCAACAACCCTGTGAGCTTTATTGTTTCCCAGTAGAACAGATCCATCATTTTCCTGTTGCAGTGTCTCGAACCAGTCTTTGTGAAGACACATGTGGAAAGAACACCCTAAGTCGAGGATCCACTTCTTACTGGATTTAGATTCTGTGATCACCAGGGCATCAGCAGAATCGTAGTCATCAGATGATGTGCTTACTTCTTCTGATTCTTCTGGCTTTTCTTGACTTAATTTTCCTGTCTGGGCAGTTCGTCTTGAAATGACCGTCTTTGTGACAATGATAGAACTTGAAAGATCCCATTGATGACTGATTCTCGCCATCCTTGCTTGACCTTGATCTGTACTGACCATTTCTTGAATCTTTCATGTCCGATTTTCCTCTGACAATATAACTGTCTCCGCTGACTTCCTTGTCCCTGTCATGCTTCATCTGAAGTTCTTTGGCTCTAATCAGTGATTGAACCTCTTCCAGAGTAATAGTCTGCACTCTTCCATAGAGCATTGCATCCTTGAAATGCTCGTAGCTCTTAGGAATAGAGTTTAGCAACAACAGTACCTTGTCCTCATCATCCATCTTGACGTCGATGTTCTCGAGGTCGTCGATGTTCTTGTTGAACTCGTCGGTCTGCTATGAGACGGATTTGTCTTCATGCATTTTGAAGGAGTATAGGCGCTGCTTCAGAAAGAGTCTATTAGTCAGAGACTTTGTCACGTAGAGTACCTCGAGTTTGGCCCAAAGCGCTTGAGCCGTTGTCTCCCTCGACACCTCCCTCAGAACTTTGTCTCCCAAGCTCAAGATTATCAAACTGTGGGCCTTGTCCAGTATGTCGATCTTCTCCTTCTCGGTCATGTCGGCCGGCAATGCCGCCATCCAGCATGCCGATCTTCTCCTTCTCGGTCATGTCGGCCGGCAATGCCGCTGACCCTTGCAAGGCTTCTACAACACCTTGCTGAACCAATAGAGCTCTCATCTTTACTCTCCATAGATCGAAGTCGTTCTTCTCATTGAATTTCTCAATGTCAAATTTGGAGGAACTCATTGTCATGGCTAGGATTTTTTCCAATGAATTCTACCTGTTGCCCTTCCAAGAACTAGGCTAAAATCACCAAAATGTTGTACTATTGTATAGCAACCAAAAGTTTTCAGCCTAAACCTGCCTTTTAACGCCTTGTTGTCCAAGAAATTCTCACCAAATTTTTTACCTTCTCCCTGTGAACTCTACTGCCTTCACCAACCGAACGGAGAGCTCTGATCCTTTCTGGCAGAGGTCACACCTATTCACCGGAGAAAACTTCCTGTTATGTGCTCACACCTCCTTCCTGCAGGCACTCCTCTGCGTCAAGCGGAACAAATCAGGAATTCCTCCTCTACCTCTCGCACGAGAATAACTGCCTCTCCAGAGTCGTCGCGCCTCGCCAAACATCTCAGGTCCTCCTACATTGTGAACTCCCGAACAGGGAACTCCCCAAACCCTTCTCTGCGCGATCTCCACCTTTTCCCTCTGGCCGAGCTGCTCGCATGACCGAACTCCTGCTCCGAAATCCTCTGCTGGCAGCCCTGTCGCAAATTTTTAGCCCTCGCTCGCGAACTGTTCCTCCTCCGTCTCACCAAACCGCACAATCTGCGGTGCGAATCCAGTCGATCAAAGTTTCCACTGCTCACCGAATCTGTCGTGATTCGGCTGCCAGCGACGCGATCCACTTGCTCCTCTGTTCGTGTGTTGAACTCTTCTTCTTCGTCGCTAGCCGCGAACACATTTAAGCNGGATTTGTCTTCATGCATTTTGAAGGAGTATAGACGCTGCTTCAGAAAGAGCCTATTAGCCAGAGACTTTGTAAGGTAAAGTACCTCGAGTTTGGCCCAAAGTGCTTGAGTCGTTGTCTCCCTCGACACCTCCCTGAGAACTTTGTCGCCCAAGCTCAGGATTATCAAACTGTGGGCCTTGTCTAGTATGCCGATCTTCTCCTTCTCGGTCATATCGGCCGGCAATGCCGCCGACCCTTGCAAGGCTTCTGCAACACCCTGCTGAACCAATAGAGCTCTCATCTTTACTCTCCATAGGCCGAAGTCGTTCTTCCCATTGAATTTCTCAATGTCGAATTTGACGGAACTCATTGTCGTGGGTAGGATTTCTTCTAATGAATTCTACCTGCTGCCCTTCCAAGAACTAGGCTTCTCACCTTGAACTCCACTGCCTTCGCCAACCGAACAGAGAGCTTTGATCCTTTCTGGCAGAGATCACACCTGTTCACCGGAGAAAGCTTCTTGTTCTGTGCTCGCACCTCCTTTCCGCAGGCACTCCTCTGCGTCCAACGGAACAAATCAGAAATTCCTCCTCTGCCTCTCGCATGAGAATAACTGCCTCTCCAGAGCCATTCCGTCTCGCCAAACTGCTCAGGTCCTCCTGCTTCGCGAACTCCCGAACAGGGAACTCCCTGAACCCTTCTCTGCACGATCTCCACCTCTTCCCTCTGGCCGCGCTGCTCGCAAGACAGAAATCCTCTGCTGGCAACCCTGTCGCAAATTTTCAGCCCTCGTTAGCGGACTGTTTCTCCTCCGTCTCGCCGAACCGCACAACCTGCGGTGTGAATCCAGTCGATCAAAGCTTGCACTGCTCACCAAATCTATCGTGATTCGGCTGCCTGCGACGCGATCTGATTGCTCCTCTGTTTGTGAATGTCGAACTCCTCTTCTTCGTTGCTGGCCGCGAACACCTTTACGCGGATACCTCTAGCCAAGAAGTATGATTCTTCCCACAGACGACGCCAATTATTGTGAGATATGTACTTCCTGGCATAGAAATGAGACGAAAAGAACACAAGCAAACACAAATCGTTTACGTGGTTCGATCCAACTGGATCTACGTCCACGGAAGGGAATCAATCAAATAGTTCACTAAGGCAAAAGAAATGGAGAATACATAGCTTATACATAGAGATGAGCCCTCATCTTCCTTCTATGGCCTCCCTCTCAAGCGACACCTTGATACAAGGCCTCAAGATGCTCTCCTCCTCTCTA
>JXCR01145329.1:28004-49190 GCA_002079205.1 Phalaenopsis hybrid cultivar | reverse complement strand
CCTTTTCCCTCTGGCCGAGCTGCTCGCATGACCGAACTCCTGCTCCGAAATCCTCTGCTGGCAGCCCTGTCGCAAATTTTTAGCCCTCGCTCGCGAACTGTTCCTCCTCCGTCTCACCAAACCGCACAATCTGCGGTGCGAATCCAGTCGATCAAAGTTTCCACTGCTCACCGAATCTGTCGTGATTCGGCTGCCAGCGACGCGATCCACTTGCTCCTCTGTTCGTGTGTTGAACTCTTCTTCTTCGTCGCTAGCCGCGAACACATTTAAGCGGACACCTTTAGCCAAGAAGTATGGATCTTCCCACAGACGACGCCAATTGTTGTGAGATATGTACTTTCTGGCATATAAATGAATTGCAAAGAACACAAGCAAACACAGATCGTTTACGTGGTTCGATCCAACTGGATCTACGTCCACGGGAGGGAATCAATCAAATTGTTCATTAAGGCAAAAGAAATGAAGAATACATAGCTTATACATAGAGATGAGCCATCATCTTCCTTCTATGGTCTCCCTCTCAAGCGACACCTTGATACAAGGCCTCAAGATGCTCTCTTCCTCTCTAGCTCTCTAGCTATTCTCTCCTCCTTTGTGGTAGCTTAAGATCTCTTCTCTTGCTCTCCTAAGCCTCACACCATCTCTATTTATAGAAGCAAAAGAGTGGTAGGTGAGCGGTACCACATTACAAAAGTGTCCTTTTACTTTAGTTCAATAATTGAGGGTCAAAATAACATTTCGTGAATTAGATAATCATAATTTTAAATATATAATTTTTATGCGGCTCAAGATCAAATATATAAATTATTTGTCGATGATACTTTCGTCTATTATATACTTTTGATTGGAAAACATATATGAATGCCAGTAGATTTTCTTAAACAGCTTATACATATAATCACTTGTATTTTTTAATTAATTTCATAAAAAAATGTATCACTATAAAGTTAGTCATAATAAATAATTTAGAAGAAAATATTATGTGTGCGTATGGAAAAATTAATCCTTACGGATCGGACACTGTACGCAGCTTGCGTGCGGGGTCCGATCCGGACCGTAAATCACCTGATGTACGGTCCCGATGTATTTCGGTGGGCCCCACCTAAATTTTTTTTAATTTTTTTTTTAAAAACGGAAATAATCCTGACCGTAGATCACCGTGATCTACGGCCAGGATCGGACACCGCATGTAGAGATGCATGCGGTGTTCGCACGCAATAATTCCTCGTGCGTATGACCCCAAATGATCTTCCAATAATTTCACTATCGGAGGTTATTGAGGGTATTAACCTCAATAACGTCTCAATAACCTCTCATTCACTTTTTCTTAAATTATTGGTTATAATATCATTATGGCATGTTATTTTGATCATAGCATGTGTCAGAAAATGACAGTCACGCATTCCCTTTTTCTTAGCATAGCTAGCGTTGGTAATACTATCATTATCGCATGTGTGTGAAAATACATTTGGCAATTGTTAATTAATCAATAATTGTATGCAGAAAGCTCGGTTAAACACCATATTATGCTAACTAACATTTTGTTGCGTACTAAATAAATTTCAGTGAAACACGACTTAGGGTATGATATAATCATCTTAGCTCAAAAAATAATAATTAAATGTGTTAGGGTTCGTTGTTTTTTTTTTTAAGTTTTAAATTTATTTATTAGTTTTTTTATAATATAATTTGGATTCTTTTTTTTATTAAATTTATTAATTTTCAAATTATGATGATGATGATGACGACGACGACCATGATGATGATGACGACCATGATGATGATGATTAGAATTTACATCTAATATTAGATATTATTTTTAATGTTAATCGTCATTCTCTTTACCCGAATGTCTTTTGCTATTTTATTGAGTAAATTCTATTTTAAAAAACTATCTCAAACCCTAAACTAAGGCGAGCCCTATTAGTACGAGTAGAGGCTCGAATCTAATCTAAGTGAGAAAAAAGTGGAACTTATGGACTTCATTTGCATTCAAGAGTGAGATGATGTTCGGCGACTCTTCTAGACATACAATCCCGAATTGAGAGGGATGTTAGCTAACACCACCTATGCTTTAAAATCATGATACTAAACCGCATGCATGTTAATAGTAGTAACTTATTATAATTTTAGAATAGATAAATTGGGATTTACATTCCAACAATACGAAATGCAGACTTACTCAATAAGGGTGGTGATCCTCACTAGTTCGATCATCTTTTTTGTGCAATGGGTGAAGTGCCAGAGAGTAATGAGGGGGTAAGGTTCTGCTCATATACAACTCGGTGATTCTATAATTAAGGATGACCCATAAATTCTTCTTATCCCTCGTCCTTAGGTGTTTTTTCTTTCATGATTTGGGTCCTCCGGGCTCGTAAGAAATCATTGGTAGTGATACATCCTTGTTTTTTCCTAATCCTATATGCCCTAACCAAATTTTATGAATTATATTTAAGTCTGACTAAAAATTATGCATAAAAAGTGATTAGTAGAAAAGCAAGCCAACACATCAAGAGGTATAACACAAAATATGTGGGCTTAGCACCCTTAGACAGCAACAACACCTTATATTATTAGGTAAGCACCTGAAAAAAAGTAATTAGTTTAAAATTTAGTTTATGTTTATGCTTTCTTTTCCTTTTCTTAGTGTGGAATCTTATGTAAATCATATTTAAAGATAAATTGCCCTAACATCCAAAAAATGCAAGCAATAATTGTCCTAATGTCCATCTATAAAAACAAGCCATCACAAATAAGCCAAACCAAATCAATAACAATCATAACATAAACACAATAACCATCATTGACCTTACCTAAATATGGGTAAATTGGCTAAAAAACTGTCTAACTGTGTGTGGCCAATAAAATGAGGCAAGTCTAGTCATTATATTTTAGTTGTGATTTATGTATTATATAATTATTTTTTTTATCGTTAGATGGCTCAAGTTTAAGTGATTTACATTTTTGTCCATATATTTTAAAATTTAAATATTATTTAGGTTCAATTTTGATATAATATCATAAAAAGTGTCATGAATAACAGAACTCGCTTGGCCAAGATCCCACAATTCATAGCTTCCTAATCTCACTTTAGATGTGCTTTACACCACTTTAAAAGCTAAGTGAGTGAATTAAGTTTGTTTTATTTNTTTTGATATAATATCATAAAAAGTGTCATGAATAACAGAACTCGCTTGGCCAAGATCCCACAATTCATAGCTCCCTAATCTCACTTTAGATGTGCTTTACACCACTTTAAATGCTAAGTGAGTGAATTAAGTTTGTTTCATTCAATCTTTTAGATTCACTACAAGAAATTTGGCTATTTATTACTGAAGATTCCATTAGTACTAGCTAAAAAATCATCAGAGATATATATTTTTGGCAAATTTCTAGCAAAAATGGGTATCTCAAGACACCTCGGTTGGAAATGAATTCTAACAAATAAAAAATTCACAACAAAGAGAATTTTGATGGTTTTTCAACAAAAAATTGGTTAAATCATAAAATTTTAGTGAGATTTTAGTTTGATGGAATTGCTATCAGAAAATAAAATTTAGTGGGAAATTAATAAAAAATCATTTTAGGTGAAAATTTTGCCAAAAATCCACAAAAAACATAGGGTATTAATTTCCCATGGAAATCCAAGTAGTCACCTCATTTTCATATCAATAGACGCAACAAAAAGTCACCCTAAAATCAACTGTAAAGCTCTAAAAATAGAAAAAAAAATAATGTGAAAGTTTTATGGATTTTTATTTTAACACCTGCGATAGTAATACAAAAATAATCATAATTTATACTACGCATTCTAAGTCTATAATTTATTACTTTTCAATCACGTTAACCATAGTAAAATTAACAAATAATAGCTATAAGTAAAATCTTTTGCATAAATAACTGATTTAATTATTTAAAAACACTAGAAATCATCAAATCATTTGGTAGATATGTGTTACATGACATAATAAACAATCATAGAGAGTAACTAATCATCATCAATCTCTTGATCATCTTCGACCTCCTAATCTTCAACTTTCGGCTTCTTTCCATTTATTACAACATATCTTCTCCATTCTTGCTTTCATATTAGTAATGATGTTGACACACCTTTGAACCAGATCCTTGATTGAGTCAAAGTGCTTGCCAGAGAATTTATGATGTGCCATATGCTAAGCCTTGCAAACCTAAGATGTGTGCTCTTCTTTTATTTCTACCTTTAGCAGCATCTCTCCAAATTCCAAAATTTGATTGCTTTGAATGAACACTAAAATTGCCCACACCAGCTTATGTTTGACTTTGCGCCTCATTCAATCTCAAGCACTAATCCTACAAGATCTTATAGTAGCATATTTGACTATGTAAATCTTCAACTATCAGCTCACTTCCAAGCACTTGTTCCTATAAATATATTTATAAAGGTTAGAAAAAAAAAACTTTAATTTTGTAACATGCATAGCATATGACTTATCAATTTTCTCATATACTCAATGTGAGACATTGAGCCTTCTATATATTGGGAGCTGCCCATGTCACATTCATTTGATGCATGATTTTGTTTTGCTTGTCCTCTTTTACGAACATACTCAGGAGAGGTCCAAGTCCAACATAACTTAATGCACACTTCCTTGCTAATACAGAAAGGCCTATGGCCATACTTTTGAATGTTTCTAAGTATGCTGCATACACAAGCATTGCCTCTTATCTCAAAATTTCTTATGATATATTTACTTTGTTCAAGCAAACAACAATTTTTCTTACAACATAAAACATATAAGTAACGATTTTAAAAATTAAAGCACTATATAATATTTCATAAATCTTAAGAGTTTAGGTATTACCTCAAATTTTCTAAACCACATATCACACGCTGCAACAAGTATCTTCTTCGACGATAATATAGACTATCATATTTGCTCCTTATGATATCTTCTATTTTATGTGTTGTTTGTTTGGATGAATTGAACCTGTAAAATAATGTTTATTTAGCACTACAAAAATCAAGACATAAAAAAAAATGTACATAAACTTACATATCTTTTTTCTTAAGAAAATAAAATAAATTAACCACCAAGTCGTAGGGAGATGTAACTATATATATGCACACACAAAGCTATCATGAGCATGTAATGATTTCTACTAACATTTTTCTTGCAGGTATCATTTATCTCCCCCGATAAAAAGACATGGCTTATTCTACTTTGCATTTTTGTTTGTTTTCCCGCTAACATTTTTTCATGCAGATCAAGTCATTTTTTTTTCCTTTTTCCACTATTCTTTTAGAGTCCTAGTAGAGTTTGTATTAAAATAAAGGTACGAGCACGAACTCTAAGGTGTTAGATGGGCGGAACCACGTGATGAGGACCAGGAGCTATTTGATCATACCCCGTGCCTTAATTCTAAATCTCATTTATGTAAAGAACTAGGACCAGACGTGTACGTATGCAAAGCTTGACCACCTTTATCTTTTCTGGAATATGTCGTTGACCTAGTGGCACCAACCTTTTATTATTTTATATTTGGCTTATTTTCTCACTTTGTTGGTATGTTTGCATGCTTGGATTATTTTCCCTATTTCTTTCTGGCTGATCTGGGATGCTACGAAAATTATAACCTAAGTTAATGACCTTAAAATTATATTTTTTTAACTAAAAAAGTCATAATCACACATAATTGAGATAATCTAAATTTTAGGGTTAAAATTTTTAGGATTTTTCAAAACCTGCTTTTAATTTTCTACATGACCATTAGACTGATTTTAAAGTGGGTGGCATTGTATGACCTTCACCCAAGTAATAATTCATAGGGTCTCCACAATATCTAAGGATCTTTCTAGATAACTACATGATTTTGCATGTCTCTAGAAGAAGCACTTGTGCTTTCCCAACCCAACTGACCCAATAAGATTTCTACTTAGGTGGTTGTCTAGTGTGCTTAAGTTGTTAGAAGACTCCCTGACCCAGACAGGGAGTAAGTCCTTTTGTTCGGAGTGTTTCCAGTTTTGTAGTTGAACCTCTCTTTCTCCTCTGTTCCAACAGCATCTTTGCCATTTTATCTGGTATGAGTCCAATCTTTTAGAGCTTCACTTGATAATCATATGATAGAGTTTATTTCCTTTGATCTTAAGGCTACCGAGGTCCCCTCTTACGACGAAATTTACGGATTGTTGACCGGAGATCTCTGGATGTGTTGAGTCTACTACCTTCACAACCAAGTACACTTAGGGTCCTAGTAACTTGGGATGAAGGGTCAGTGGTGCCCTGACCCTACTATCTCTACCTTTTAGGGATTACTCCTCCATTCCTTTAACTATCCCTATTGAGCCCTGTAGCTCTTTTTGCCTTCACCGGTATCATCATGATTTACATTTAGAGGGATACAAGTGTGTGGCCAGGGCTGTCAACTTCGCTTGTCATTCGTGAACAGGTTGTGTTCGGCTCGTTAAGTAGCTCGTTTGTTAACCTTAACGAACCTTAACGAGCCGAACACGAAAAAATATTTGTTCGCTCGTGTCCAACTCGAATCGGCTCGAAAAGAAAAAAATAAATAACACCATCGTCGCAACTCCTCCAAAAACACTGTCGCAACTCCGCAATAACAACACGGTTTCACGCCAATAACACAGCAATACTATCCTAATACTTCTGCAATAACACAGNTTCAATCTTTTAGATTCACTACAAGAAATTTGGCTATTTATTACTGAAGATTCCATTAGTACTAGCTAAAAAGTCATCAGAGATATATATTTTTGGCAAATTTCTAGCAAAAATGGGTATCTCAAGACATCTCGGTTGGAAATGAATTCTAACAAATAAAAAATTCACAACAAAGAGAATTTTGATGGGTTTTCAACAAAAAATTGGTTAAATCATAAAATTTTAGTGAGATTTTAGTTTGATGGAATTGCTATCAGAAAATAAAATTTAGTGGGAAATTAATAAAAAAACATTTTAGGTGAAAATTTTGCCAAAAATTCACAAAAAACATAGGGTGTTAATTTCCCATGGAAATCCAAGTAGTCACCTCATTTTCATATCAATAGAAGCAACAAAAATTCACCCTAAAATCAACTGTAAAGCTCTAAAAATAGAAAAAAAAATAATGTGAGAGTTTTATGGATTTTTATTTTAACACCTGCGATAGTAATACAAAAATAATCATAATTTATATTACGCATTCTAAGTCTATAATTTATTACTTTTCAATCACGTTAACCAGAATAAAATTAACAAATAATAGCTATAAGTAAAATCTTTTGCAAAAATAACTGATTTAATTATTTAAAAACAATAGAAATCATCAAATCATTTGGTAGATATGTGCTACATGACATAATAAACAATCATAGAGAGTAACTAATCATCATCAATCTCTTGATCATCTTCGACCTCCTAATCTTCAACTTCCGGCTTCTTTCCATTTATTACAACGCATCTTCTCCATTCTTGCTTTCATGTTAGTAATACGAGCTTCAAACTAAGCAGCCACCTAGGCTTCAATATCACCAGTAATGATGTTGACACACCTTTGAACCAGATCCTTGATTGAGTCAAAGTGCTTGCCAGAGAATTTATGATGTGCCATATGCTAAGCCTTGCAAACCTAAGATGTGTGCTCTTCTTTTATTTCTACCTTTAGCAACATCTCTTCAAATTCCAAAATTTGATTGCTTTGAATGAACACTCAAATTGCCCACACCAGCTTATGTTTGACTTTGCGCCTCATTCAATCTCAAGTACTAATCCTACAAGATCTTATAGTAGCATATTTGACTATGTAAATCTTCAACTATCAGCTCACTTCCAAGCACTTGTTCCTATAAATATATTTATAAAGGTTAGAAAAAAAAATTTAAAATTTTGTAACATGCATAACATATGACTTATCAATCTTCTCATATACTCAGTGTGAGACATTGAGCCTTCAATATATTGGGAGCTGCCCATGTCACATTCATTTGATGCATAATTTTGTTTTGCTTGTCCTCTTTTACGAACATACTCAGGAGAGGTCCAAGTTCAACATAACTTAATACACACTTCCTTGCTAATACAGAAAGGCCTATGGCCATACTTTTGAATGTTTCTAAGTATGTTGCATACACAAGCATTGCCTCTTATCTCAAAATTTCTTATGATATATTTACTTTGTTCAAGCAAACAACCATTTTTCTTACAACATAAAACATACAAATAACAATTTTAAAAATTAAAGCACTATATAATATTTCATAAATCTTAAGAGTTTAGTTATTACCTTAAATTTTCTAAACCACATATCACACACTTCAACAAGTATCTTCTTCCACGATAATATAGATTATCATATTTGCTCCTTATGATATCTTCTATTTTATGTGTTGTTTGTTTGGATGAATTGAACCTGTAAAATAATGTTTATTTAGCACTACAAAAATCAAGACATAAAAAAAAATGTACATAAACTTACATATCTTTTTTCTTAAGAAAATAAAATAAATTAACCACCAAGTCGTAAGGAGATGTAACTATATATATGCACACACAAAGCTATCATTAAGAGGGAGCATGTAATGATTTCTACTAACATTTTTCTTGCAGGTATCATTTATCTCCCCCGATAAAAAGACATGGCTTATTCTACTTTGCATTTTTGTTTGTTTTCCCTCTAACATTTTTTCAGGCAGATCAAGTCCTTTTTTTCCTTTTTTCACTATTCTTTTAGAGTCCTAGTAGAGTTTGTATTAAAATAAAGGTACGAGCACGAGCTCTAAGGTGTTAGATGGGCGGAACCACGTGATGAGGACCAGAAGCTATTTGATCATACCCCGTGCCTTAATTCTAAATCTCATTTATGTAAAGAACTAAGACCAGACGTGTATGTATGCAAAGCTTGACCACCTTTATCTTTTCTGGAACATGTCATTGACCTAGTGGCACCGACCTTTTATTATTTTATATTTGGCTTATTTTCTCACTTTATTGACATGTTTGCATGCTTGGATTATTTTTCTTGTTTCTTTCTGGTTGATTTAGGATGCTACGAAAATTATAACCGAAGTTAATGACCTTAAAATTATATTTTTTTAACTAAAAAAGTCATAATCACACATAATTGAGATAATCTAAATTTTAGGGTTAAAATTGTTTGGATTTTTCAAAACCTGCTTTTACTTTCCTACATGACCATGAGACTGATTTTAAAGTGGGTGGCATTGTATGACCTTCGCCCAAGTAATAATTCATAGGGTCTCCACAATATCTAAGGATCTTTCTAGATAACTGCATGATTTTGCATGTCTCTAGAAGAAACTCCTGTGCTTTCCCAACCCAACTGACCCAACAAGATTTCTACTTAGATGGTTGTCTAGTGTGCTTAAGTTGTTAGAAGACTCCCTGACCCAGACAGAGAGTAAATCCTTTTGTTCGTAGTGTTTCTAGTTTTGTAGTTGAACCTCTCTTTCTCCTCTGTTCCAACCACATCTTTGCCATTTTATATGGTATGAGTCCAACCTCTTAGAGCTTCACTTGATAATCATATGATAGAGTTTATTTCCTTTGATCTTAAGGCTACCGAGGTCCCCTCTTACGACGAAATTTACGGATTGTTGACCGGAGATCTCTGGATGTGTTGAGTCTACTACCTTCACAACCAAGTACACTTAGGGTCCTAGTAACTTTGGATGAAGGGTATGTGGTGCCCTGACCCGACTACCTCTACCTTTTAGGGATTACTCCTACATTCCCTTAACTATCCCTATTGAGCCCTGTAGCTCTTTTTGCCTTCACCGGTATCATCATAATTTACATTTAGAGGTATACAAGTGTGTGGCCAGGGCTGTCAACTTCGCTTGTCGTTCGTGAACAGGTTGTGTTCGGCTCGTTAAGTAGCTCGTTTGTTAACCTTAACGAGTCGAACACGAACAAATATTTGTTCGCTCGTGTCCGACTCGAATTGGCTTGAAAAGAAAGAAATAAATAACACCATCGTCGCAACTCCTCCAAAAACACTGTCGCAACTACGCAATAACACCACGATTTCGCGCCAATAACACATCAATACTATCCTAATACTTCTGCAATAACACAACCGTTGAACACCTCCAATAACACTGTCGCAATCCCGCAATAACACCACGGTTCTACTCCAATAACACTATAATACTACCATAATAACACAACCGCTAAACTTTTCCAATAACACCACCTCAACCCCACAATAACACCATAGTTTCACGCCAATAACACCACAATACTACCCCAACATTACCACAATAACACAGCCGCCGCAATTCCTCCAATAACATCACGACAATCTAACAATAACACCATGGTTTCATACCAATAACACCACGATACAACGCCAACACCACCGGATTAACACAAGCAAATATCGATCCAAACACGAACATGAATATGTTATTTGAGCCCAACACGAGCACATTATTCATGAGTCATTTCAAACATAAGCCAATTTCGAACAAGTGCCAAATTCGAATACGCCGAACTCACTCAGACTCAGCTTATTTACAGCACTACGTGTGGCATGTACTGTAATATTTTTTTTGCTTCAGTTTATTTTGAGCATTGTTGAAACTGTAATTGATTTAAGCTCCTAGCTGATCATATTTATGATCTGTTTTTCAATATTATTGTAACATTAAGCAAAAAATTGCTCTCATGGATCCAAAAAATGNACCACAATAACACAGCCGCCGCAATTCCTCCAATAACATCACGACAATCTAACAATAACACCATGGTTTCATGCCAATAACACCACAATACAACGCCAACACCACCGGATTAACACAAGCAAATATCGATCCAAACACGAACATGAACATGTTATTTGAGCCGAACACGAACACATTATTCATGAGTCATTTCAAATACGAGTCAATTTCAAATACGAGCCAAATTCGAATGAGCCGAACTCACTCAGGCTCAGCTTATTTACAGCACTATGTGTGGCATATACTATAATATTTTTTTTTGCTTCAGTTTATTTTGAGCATTGTTGAAATTGTAATTGATTTAAGATCCTAGCTGATCATATTTATGATCTGTTTTTCAATATTAATGTAACATTAAGCAAAATATTGCTCTCATGGATCCAAAAAATAAATAACAGAGAATGAAACTGTTACATATAAAACATATAGGTCATGCTGTACTAAAAACGTTCGTTTGACTTACAGCGGCTGAACAGTGGCGATTGTAGCCCAATTTTGACAACAAATTGAGTGCGGTGAGCCCACAGTCGTGTCCCAAGTCTTTATCACATTATATAATATGCAGCAGGATAAGATTAAGCCTTATACTCTGTTGCCGACATTTCAGCCATAAAACATGGTCCAATAAACTATACAATATAACATGTATGAAAGAAATTACAGTCAGTAAGTAAAACATAAATTTATATTTTTGAGTTTGATTTGAGGGAAAATGAAAGATATTGCATATAAAGATATCCAAATAAATGTTTATCAAAGTCATATGATCAAAGGACGCTCTTCATATTGCACCACGAACTCTATAAATAGAGCCCCACCCCTCTCATGAGGTGGGAAGAGAGCTTGAGATTTGAGGAAAAGTTTGAAATTTCGAGAAAGAACTGAAGTCTAACACCACCACAGCCAATTGTTGTCGATCGTCGTCGAACATCGTCAACTTTGGTCGACTACCGTCAATCTCCATCGACCATTGTCGAATGTCGTCGATTATTGCCAATCTCCGTCCATCACCGCCAAACACCAACCAAACGCTGTCAATTACTATCTGTCTTCGTTTGTTCCTAGCAACAAATTCATCAGGACGTCGACATTGTAACTTAGGAACCCTAATAACTCTTTTCCGGCTGTGGAACAAGTGGTTATAACAGTAATTACATTTCTATAGTGGAACTCTTCAGCCGGGTTAGGCCCTGCGGTTTTTCTCTTTCTAGGTTTTTCATTTAAAAATTTCTTGTATTTTTACAGGTTGATTTATTTTATCTGAATTTGTGTTGAATTTCTATGTAAGACTAAGACGATAATCTATTATTCTACAACCATAAATTTTCTAGCACGCACCAAACTAAAAATCAAATTTTAAATGTATTACAATGCATTTATTTTATTTCGACTAAATACATAACTTTTAAAATCGCTGTAATTCTCATGCATAAAATCGCCTAAATAAAAAAAGAAAAATGAAATGTAACACGTGCATTAGGTGCAATAATGAAAGATCAGATCGAATGATTGGGATATAGCCACGTAATATGTCTTCATAATGGAAGTGACTGATGAGATTCCGAAGAAATAATAATAGGACAATAAATAAATTTAAAAAAAATATGAGAAAAGTGGGGAGAACCACATATGTCGCCCGTCTAGGCATATAGGTGGGCGTAGGGGATTCATAGCATTTTGGACCTTTATGATGGAGCACCGAACATGACCTTATCAATTAGATGACAAGAACTTTAGGCTTCATGAAATGATGACACATTCATAATGTAGCGGATGGTAGGTTTGAATTATTTTGGGAAATGTGTTGTATGATTTGTCATGTGGTTGTTGTATTTTATTTTTTATTATATATTTTTGTTATTTATGATGAAATATTTCATAATATGTAAAGGATTATAAAAGGATTATAAATTCATAGAAAAATAAAATTAAATTAAGAATATGGGTCTATTTGGGCCAGCTGAGTTGTTGTGCAATAATTGTGCCGAGAAGTTGCTGCGAAGAAACTAGTTGTCTATTTATTTATTTTTTTCGTAGTTTTACAACAGTTGTACAGTTGTGTTGCAGCTGTTTAGGAACAAAAGACATTTATGCTCATATAATATAATATTCTTTATAACACAACCAATTCTGATAGCACATTTCATACTTAAAAAAAATATTCAGTTTGAATGTTAGAAAATAAAAAAAAACCTCAAAAAATAGTATATGAATTTATAATCCTTTTATAATCCTTTATAACACGATAATCAAAATAAAAAAAGAAATATTAAAATAATAATTAATAATATAATAATATTATTTTTAAAATGTAGAATGTCATGAGATAATTTGTCCTCCAAAAAAACTCTCCACGTTTGATCACTATCGGCGGAGGAATCTTNAAAAAAAAACCTCAAAAAATAGTATATGAATTTATAATCCTTTTATAATCCTTTATAACACGATAATCAAAAATAAAAAAAAGAAATATTAAAATAATAATTAATAATATAATAATATTATTTTTAAAATGCAGAATGTCATGGGATTATTTGTCCTCCAAAAAAACTCTCCACGCTTGATCACTATCGGCGGAGGAATCTTCGAACCGATCCGCCCACCTAAAGAAGTCACATTTCTCTATTCTTTTCCTTAAGCACATGTACAATGATCTCACATAGCTATGTGGTTGTTAAAATCACAAAGCATAAACCTTGAATGCAATATTATTACTAAAGAATATTATATGTAATAAATTCAAGTTTTATAAAACAGTGAGGTCTTAGAGAACAATATATAACCCAACGAATATGTCATTACAAGTGACAGTAGAACTTATAAAAAAGGGTTTTTGGTTGTCTTTAGGTCTTGTAATATCGAGCTTGTATGTGCCACATATGCATATCCCCAAAAAAGTCATCCAGAAGAACCTTAAAAACCATAAGACTAAAAAAGGTGAAGAGCTTGGTCTTATTCTTCAGGATTTCATACATGTCAAGTATCAATAACAACATAAAGGTCATCTAGAAGAATTCATAAGGTCGAATATCTCATCATAAACTTTAAAAAAAAAAAACAAAACATGCAATAAAAATGTACATTATATATTATACCCACGATTGCCCCATAGGCCATTCAAGGGGAAGAAATACATGCGAAAGAATTAGAAATAGAAGATTCCATAAAACGAGATTCAAAATGGACATCATTGCATAAACCATCAATACAATACACAATATATATTTTCACAACACCTTGCAAATAAAGTTACAAGNGTAAGTAAAACATAAATTTATATTTTTGAGTTTGATTTGAGGGAAAATGAAAGATATTGCATATAAAGATATTCAAATAAATGTCTATCAAACGTCATATGATCAAAGGAAGCTCTCCATATTGCACCACGAACTCTATAAATAGAGCCCCACCCCTCTCATGAGGTGGAAAAGAACTTGAGATTTGAGGAAAAGTTTGAAATTTCGAGAAAGAACTGAAGTCTAACACCACCACAGCCAATTGTTGTCGATCTTCGTCGAAAATCGTCAACTTTGGTCGACTACAGTCAATCTCCATCGACCACTGTCGAATGTTGTCGATTTTTGCCAATCTCCGTCCATCACCGCCAAACACCAACCAAACGCTGTCAATTACTATCTGTCTCCATTTGTTCCTAGAAACAAATTCATCAAGACGTCGACATTATAACTTAGGAACTCTAATAACTCTTTTCCGGCTGTGGAACAAGTGGTTATAACAGTAATTACATTTCTATAGTGGAACTCTTCAGCCGGGTTAGGCCCTGCGGTTTTTCTCAGTCTAGGTTTTTCATTTAAAAATTTCTTGTATTTTTACAGGTTGATTTATTTTATCTGAATTTGTGTTGAATTTCTATGTAAGACTAAGACAATAATCTATCATTCTACAGCCATAAATTTTCTAGCACGCATCAAACTAAAAAGCAAATTTTAAATATATTACAATGCATTTATTTTATTTCGACTAAATACATAACTTTTAAAATCGCTGAAATTCTCATGCATAAAATCGCCTAAATAATAAAAAAAGAAAAATGAAATGTAACACGTGCATTAGGTGCAATAATGAAAGATCAGATCGAATGATTGGGATATAGCCACGTAATATGTCTTCATAATGGAAGTGACCGATGAGATTCCGAAGAAATAATAATAGGACAATAAATGAATTTAAAAAAAATATGAGAAAAGTGGGGAGAACCACATATGTCGCCCGTCTAGGCATATAGGTGGGCGTAGGGGATTCATAGCATTTTGGACCTTTATGATGGAGCACCGAACATGACCTTATCAATTAGATGACAAGAACTTTAGGCTTCATGAAATGATGACACATTCATAATGTAGCGGATGGTAGGTTTGAATTATTTTGGGAAATGTGTTGTATGATTTGTCATGTGGTTGTTGTATTTTATTTTATTTTATTTTTTATTATATATTTTTGTTATTTATGATGAAATATTCCATAATATGTAAAGGATTATAAAAGGATTATAAATTCATAGAAAAATAAAATTAAAATAAGAATATGGGTCTATTTGGGCCAGCTGAGTTGTTGTGCAATAATTGTGCCGAGAAGTTGCTATGAAGAAACTAGTTGTCTATTTATTTATTCTTTTTGCAGTTTTACAACAGTTGTGTTGCAGCTGTTTCAGAACAAAAGAGATTTATGCTCATATAATATAATATTCTTTATAACACAACCAATTATGATAGCACATTTTATACTTAAAAAAAATATTCAGTTTGAATGTTAGAAAATTAAAAAAAAAACCTCAAAAAATAGTATATGAATTTATAATCCTTTTATAATCCTTTATAACACGATAATCAAAAATAAAAAAAAGAAATATTAAAATAATAATTAATAATATAATAATATTATTTTTAAAATGCAGAATGTCATGGGATTATTTGTCCTCCAAAAAAACTCTCCACGCTTGATCACTATCGGCGGAGGAATCTTCGAACCGATCCGCCCACCTAAAGAAGTCACATTTCTCTATTCTTTTCCTTAAGCACATGTACAATGATCTCACATAGCTATGTGATTGTTAAAATCACAAAGCATAAACCTTGAATGCAATATTATTACTAAAGAATATTATATGTAATAAATTCAAGTTTTATAAAACAGTGAGGTCTTAGAGAACAATATATAACCCAACGAATATGTCATTACAAGTGACAGTAGAACTTATAAAAAAGGGTTTTTGGTTGTCTTTAGGTCTTGTAATATCGAGCTTGTATGTGCCACATATGCATATCCCCAAAAAAGTCATCCAGAAGAACCTTAAAAACCATAAGACTAAAAAAGGTGAAGAGCTTGGTCTTATTCTTCAGGATTTCATACATGTCAAGTATCAATAACAACATAAAGGTCATCTAGAAGAATTCATAAGGTCGAATATCTCATCATAAACTTTAAAAAAAAAAAACAAAACATGCAATAAAAATGTACATTATATATTATACCCACGATTGCCCCATAGGCCATTCAAGGGGAAGAAATACATGCGAAAGAATTAGAAATAGAAGATTCCATAAAACGAGATTCAAAATGGACATCATTGCATAAACCATCAATACAATACACAATATATATTTTCACAACACCTTGCAAATAAAGTTACAAGGAAATATATAGTCGCTCATTTCAACTGCCAACGATGACATGCATAATTCATGCTCTCAAATCTATCATCTCCCCTGCACCTTCCACATCTTAACTGCATATCTCAGGTAAATTACTTTCAGCATGTGATAATGATTGTCCCAGGAAATATTCATATGCTTCAACACATACATGTGAATGATCTACATAAGTCTTGTTTAAGTTAATGTCATTACGTGAAGGATGTTGTCTGTTGTAGTTGTGGAGAGACATTGTGGAGACAATAATTTACACTTGTTTGTGAAATGGATAAGTTGACATATCCCGCAAAATGTCTCATTTTTTTCTTTCAAACTCCAAATGTTCTTTCAATGACACCGCAAAAAGACAAGTGTCTATTGTTAAACATCTCTTTCATACCACGAATGGCATTTCTAGCATTTTAAAATCAGAAATGTGGTATTTAGTATCAGGAAAATGTTTGAGAAACCATCTTTGTAAGGGGTACAAACATTGACCAAATAATATTTATCTAACATAAATATAATAATTAGTATTGCAGTAAAAATACCTTCTCATTTGTTCAAGCTAAAACAATCTTAGGAGTGACTGTGTTCTTTTGAATGTGGTATTTCTGAGTTCTTTTGGCAAATTTGAATATGTGATTATCATGTGCACTAAAATCCCAACCTGCCAAAATAAATATGAAGCACATGTTAAAGTCACATATAACCATGACATTCTGTGTTGGTGATCTGTATCGCCCGATCAATGCGATCTTTTCATTATTTGACACACTTGTATCCACGTGTGCTCCATCAATGACTTCAATCCTAACCCATTTAACAAGAATATCTGAATTAATATGTTTTTTAAATTCATGAAAATACGAATGAATGCAATTACATTAAAATATGACATATGTCGTTGGTCCTATGAAATTTCATAGGTCGTCCTTTGGAATGTTGGATCCTCATATTTGATAAATTCTAATGAATAACAAACCAGAGCATTCAACCCAATTGGAAAATATATATTTATTATTTCAGATGAGTGCTAAAATTGCTCCATGACTCCTCTTATATATTCATTCTGTGGTAAAATATAAAGGGTGTGTGTGTGTGTGTGTGTGTGTGTGTGTGTGTGTGTCTATTTATGTATGTGTATATTTATAATTATGTGTCTGTGTATAAAATTATGTATATATTTTTGCATTTATATGTGTATATGTTAGATTTGTAGGTTTAGTTGAATATACATAATTATGTCTGAAAAGACCATTGTATAAGTGATGATTTAAATGTCTTAATATTTAAATCTATATATAGGTTGTTGATTGATATTCACAATTTAAGATCACGAATGCACAATAGATTGTATCAGTAGATGAGGAAAGGGAGGTATGCGACATGGGTGCAAAGGGTATTGAATTTGAGACTGAGCACTCTTGATCTGCTTAGGGTCTGACGTGGTCATCATTGAACCATGAAGAACTTGTCTGGCGTGTTGCTGCTATGGTTGAGGAGCTCATCCACTATACTGGGGAAGCAGAGAATTAAGACCACTGTAGGACGACTAGAACATGTTGTAGATCGCTCTGGCAAGCGACCTCTAGGTTTAGTTCATGAAGAGGAGGAGGAGGACGAGGACGAGGATAAGGATGATTGTGATGGGGATACCTTGTAAGGATTAATATTATTTTTTCACGTTTGGTATTTGGAATTTTACACAACTTATATATTTATGTTGGTGATTTAAAATTTCTATTGGATGGTCAACTTAGTAGATTTTGTGTAATGTATAATAATTCTATTTGTATTCATTGTTAATATATGTTTGTGCAACCTGTTATGTGTTGGTGATGAGTGAATGATGAATAATCACTTATATTATTGATGTGTGCTGGAAGGTATGTGGCGGAAGTGATTTTTTAGCATATTAGCATTAAACAGAAACCTAGCACACACTCACATAATTAAAGAGAAGTAAGTAGGACGAGACACTTCGATTTTTATTTGGAAAATCCTATAAAAGGGAAAGAAAGCCATGAGACTTAGCCCAATTGAAATAATCCACTATTAATTGAGTGCACTTGTCCACTCCTCTCCTAAATTAAAGAAAATGAAGTTACAAAGATGATCATTATAAATGTACAATAGTAGCTCATCAATAATACTTGTAGTCTGGTTGTAATGAATATAGTTCTCGATGATAATAGGATGCAAGGGTCGTAGTCGATGGCTACGAAGACAGTAATCCTCTGTGAATGTTGTAAATAGTGGATGTAGCGCTAACTTATCGTATAAACAGTAGTTGAAAACCAAGGTCATAGTTGGTTGTATGGGTCGTAGATAGTTGCTTCAAGAGTGCTGGTTAGCCATAGAGGCTGTAGCAGGGAGCTGTAGGAGTTGTGAGCCCCGTAGTACACATTTTGGCCACATGCTCTGTATTGAGATTGTATCCAAAGTTGTCATTTACTATCAACTGTACGGCTAGCATTTTATCTCCTTCACTCTAAATTTCTATTATATCACTTATCTAGCAAGTTGAATTGTTATTTTTGTCATTTTAGAGGTCATGTCTGCTAAGGTGATGTCATTTTCAAGAAAATAGTCTATGAGAGGAAAATCTTTTTTTGCATTACAAATTCTTTTGACAACTTCTTTTTCACTTTTGGGCCATTTACATATATACCACCCAATTCTTATGTTTTCATATACCAAAAACCACCGCTTTGTTTTTTTACATTTATACCACCCAAATCTTTCATATCACATAAAAATACCATTTATATAAATTTTGAACAAGCGAAATGCACTTTGTCATACATAGATAAGGTGGCATATCTATAAACAATGAAGTTCAGGTGTTACAATGTAACGACAAAAGAAGTAAGAGTAGATATAACAACAAAATTTAACCTATAAGAAAATAAATAAATAAATAAATAAGGTGTTGAGTGCAATTTATGACCTTTAGCATATGTAACAATAATGGGAACATCAGCTTTAACGCATGTTTGAGCTCCCGGAGAAAGAGTAACTTCAACAAGGTGAAGCCACAAGCACTGAAAAAAAATCATGGGAACTTTGCATGGGAGCTCATGAACAAGCCTTGTTGCCCTTCAGATATTGTTATTTTGACCCCCAATTAATGAACTAAAAAAGGGCACTTTTGTAATGTGGTACCGCTCACCTACCACATCTCACCTACCGCTCACCTACCAAAAGGGCACTTTTGTAATGTGGTACCGCTCACCTACCACATCTCACCTACCGTTCACCTACCTCCCACCTACCGCTCACCTACCTCCCACCTACCACTCTCTTACTTCTATAAATTGAGAGTGTATGAGACTTAGGAGAGCAAGGGAAGAGATCTTAAGGGTGTGAGACTTAGGAGAGGAAAGGCAGAAGATATCTTATGCTACCACAAAGGAGGAGTGAATGGTGAGGCTTAGGAGAGCAAGGGAAGAGATCTTAAGCTACCACAAAGGAGAAGAGAATAACCAAAGAGCGAGAGGGAGGAGAGCATCTTGAGGCCTTGTATCAAGGTGTCACTTGAGAGGGAGGCCATAGAAGGAATATGAGGGATCGTCTCTATGTATAAGCTATGTATTCTTCATTTCTTTTGCCTTAGTGAACTATTTGATTGATTCCCTTCCGTGGACGTAGATCCAGCTGGATCGAACCACGTAAACGATCTGTGTTTGCATGTGTTCCTTTTCGTCTCATTTCTATGCCAGGAAGTACATATCTCACAACAGATATCTCTGGGAACATTATACAGGTTGAAATTTAAAACCATTTCTTTCATGTTTTATTGCCTTTAATATGCTTTCTTTCTAGATTTTATTAGTCATGCCTTGGCATATCTGACCATCTATGTCTTTCCATATGTATGCTACTAATTTTGGTGGTTATCACTATTTTTTTCCTCTGCAATTTAATTTTTTGATGGAAAACTTGTGGTTAGTTTGGACTGTTCAATGCATCAGGAATCAGAATAAATGGAATGAAGAAGATCCACTAAGCACAACGTCTACTTCTATATTCTTGTATTGAGTAAAAACATAACTATTTCTTAGCATATTCTATTTGAACTTATTTGGACTAATGAACAGAAGAACATTGCTCTGGAATTCACAACATAGCAAAGTCAAAGAAAAAACATCAAATTTCTGTCTGTTCAATCTCTTTCAAGAAACAGAATCAGTGGTGCATTTTTTTTTAACCCCTTTGTTCAGATCATCTTCTTCGATGTTGATCGAGTCATCATCTTCTTCAGGACATCGACAGATGCCATTGCAGATATTTCCAAAGCAGAGGCCTTCAAATTCTTATAACCACTCCTCGCAGCCTAAGATATAATTTACCAACCGTAACATTATAAAGCAGCTTACTTATCTGCAGCATTTAAATGGGCTTTTTCAAAAGATGAAGCCCCCTAAAACACGACCTAAACGATTGTAATGATGTAATAATTGAATTGCTTCTTATTAAGATGCTTTGTTTTCTAGATTTTCCTTCCTTAGATGTTAAAATATGTCATTTGCTGAAAATTTATCTATTTGCTGAAAATTTTTCTGATTGACTTCCCCAATTGTTATGCTTTAACCTATTACCATAAAATTTAATTTTACAAGATGGAAAGTTAATTCTGATTTTTCATGCACTTTGGTGCGCATTAATGCACAATGGAACTTGAATGCATGCTTCTATCATAGGTTGTTAGGTACGACTCATATACCAGATAAGTGACAGATGCTGGAACGGATCAGAGCGAGCCAACAGAGCGGAGCGAGCAAACGGAACGTAGCGGAAGCATCTATCCAATTG
>JXCR01145329.1:0-15545 GCA_002079205.1 Phalaenopsis hybrid cultivar | reverse complement strand
ATAACCCACATTCCCTTTGAAGAACCCGGTCATCAGCGTGATGTTCTTCGGTTGTTTGGACTCCCAATTGATTTAAAAGTCGTATTTGTGAACAGTAGCAACGTCAAGGAGAACAATTTTCCCAATGACCGAGGAGTTGATACATATATTAAAGAATGTCAAGTGAAATAAAATATGCAGTACAGTACTTTTCATTCTAGAAGATATTATTTGTTTGGTTTAGTTTCATAATTGTAGGATATGCTTGATGTTCAGTGGAATACATTGCAAATGATATGCTGAGTCAAAGCAGCCTCCTCAATTGAATGAAAAAATATTCCTTCCGGACATCGATGTAGCTGCCGGTGGTTGGCCGTCTGGATGTCCAGACAGAAACAGAATATTTTCTCCAATTGAATCCTCTCTAATATGCAAANCATTTCTCCCGAGGACTTAGGCACATTACCGAACTTTGTAAAATCCTTGTGTTCGTTCTTGGCAAATATTATTTTGTTGCATTTCTTTGCCCTAATTTCTCAACATAGGTATATATGTGCACAGATGCTTTGACATTTATGTGCACTGATGCACAATTGTCACCAAACAAAGTTCAAGTTTGTAAATTAGTTGTCTTCAGGTTTTGGGGAATGATGAGTTTGCTAAATTAACTAAAATTCAGAAGAGAAATGAAGGAACTACCCCCAAATTAATTAAAAATCAGAAGGTTGCAATGTCTACACAGTATTCAATAAGGACAAAATGTTCTCCAGGAGGCTAAAATAGTTGAGAATCTAGAAGAATAAAGTCATAACCCACATTCCCTTTGAAGAACCCGGTCATCAGCGTGATGTTCTTCGGTTGTTTGGACTCCCAATTGATTTAAAAGTCGTATTTGTGAACAGTAGCAACGTCAAGGAGAACAATTTTCCCAATGACCGAGGAGTTGATACATATATTAAAGAATGTCAAGTGAAATAAAATATGCAGTACAGTACTTTTCATTCTAGAAGATATTATTTGTTTGGTTTAGTTTCATAATTGTAGGATATGTTTGATGTTCAGTGGAATACATTGCAAATGATATGCTGAGTCAAAGCAGCCTCCTCCATTGAATGAAAAAATATTCCTTCCAGACGTCGATGTAGCTGCCGGTGGTTGGCCGTCCGGATGTCCAGACAGAATATTTTCTCCAATTGAATCCTCTCGAATATGCAAAATTCATGGAAACAATATATCTACTCTCACTCAGGCATGCATTCATTGGGTGCAGATCATTTAACTTGCCAATATAGTCACAATTTATTTTCTTATCATGTAATAATTACGCTTCGATGATAGATCATTTACATAAATTTGCAGATTTTTACAGTTCTGATTTGAGTTTAACTTCATATTTTTCTTCTGTTTTAAAATTAGTTTAAGGAATTATTTGACTTTCTAGAAACCATCGAGGAGGTCATATATTANTGCATTCATTGGGTGCAGATCATTTAACTTGCCAATATAGTCACAATTTATTTTCTTATCATGTAATAATTATGCTTTGATGATAGATCATTTACATAAATTTGCAGATTTTTACAGTTCTGATTTGAGTTTAATTTCATATTTTTCTTCTGTTTTAAAATTATTTTAAGGAATTATTTGACTTTCTAGAAACCATCGAAGAGGTCATATATTTAAGTTGTAAATTTTTGTCTTTTATTTATATCCAGTAAATTATCAAAGAACACACATCAAATGAAAATCTTATATGGCAATGTGAAATGTGGATGGTCAAAAAATAAAATTAATTTATGCTTTGTTTCACATGCTCGTGTAATAATCATGACACATAATTAGCGCATTAATTTTATATTTTTANAATCTTATATGGCAATGTGAAATGTGGATGGTCAAAAAATAAAATTAATTTATGCTTTGTTTCACATGCTCGGTAATAATCAAGACACATAATTAGTGCCTTAATTTTATATTTTTGTGACTACAAATATGTCATGAGCAGATATTTTGTCATACGATTTGTTTTTGGACAAACATTCATGTATTCCTTTTTATGAAATGCATAGCCCCCCCTGCTGTGTCGGTGCAACCAAGTAGGTGCAGGCCTTGTTTGCTGGCGTCGCTTGATCAAGAGTTGATGCCAGCATTGACAAAGGTGGACGGGTCGTAATTCGTGAATGGCGTGAAAGCAGTAGGGTCTGCTAACCAGGATTTATCATTTATCAATTTTTTTAAATAAAATTAATATTAGAATTGTTGGTGATATTTAAAATTATTAGGGATATTGCACTCTTTACGATTAAGAAGCTAAAAAAATAAAAAAGTTCAATTCAAATATTTGATTTCTAAAGTTGTTTTTAAAGGAACCTCTGAAAACTTCAACAGGAATCAAATTTTAAAATGCTGGTCCGTCGACCGCGAAGTCATTTTCTTAATCTCGATCAAAACACTAAATGCATTTCATTAACACCGTCAATCCTGAAGAATCCCAGAATTGCAGGAAGAACAGCGTGCTCAAAAAGACAGTAATAATGCCAAGGAAACCAAATGTCAGATTACTTTACCCGCCGACCTCAAGTCCTCAGCAAACCCTATCGTCGTAATCAACGGCAAGGATCCGTAGAAGATCATTGAATCCAACACCGGTGGATTCTTCGCATCCCCCTGAACGGATCATCTCGCGCACGTCCTCATCATCGGCGGGCATCCCAACCCACGCCAAATACGCTTTTAGGTCTTCGAACCCCACCCTTCCGTCTCCATCGCGATCCATCAATCGGAAGGCCTCCTCCATGATCCCCCCGCCGGCTACGGGGAGAACGCGCTCAAATTCCTCGAACTCGACAAATCCGTTGCAATCCGCGTCGGCGACGGAGATCATGGCGGCAATGTCATCATCGGAGGCGGCAGTAAAGCGAGTGAAGAAGGCGTGGAGATCCCCGTGGCTGATTCGGCCGTCCCGATCGGCATCCAGGACGTCGAAGGCCGGCCAGATTGTCGTCGATTTAGCGGCGGAGTTGCGGGGAAGAAGACGGTCGGAAGGGCACATTTTGGTGATTATAGTTTCCTGTGATGGGGAGGAGGGAAGCGAATGAAAAGGAACGGAGAGAAACTCCTGGAATTTATGGAGAAAACTCCTGGAGTTTATGGGAAAAGCGTAGGCCTAGAATGTTCTTTATTGTATTTAAAATAAATTAAATTCTTAATGAGAAATATTCTGATCTAATTTATTAAATTAGTTTTACATAAATAAATTAATCTTTTTTAATTTGGATTTTTACAGACGTAGGACCTGAAAAAATCATATTTATGTTTCCTCACGCATAAATATTTTTATGTACATATAAAGCACATTTTGTTCTCACCGCTCCTATCATAATCACCCGCAATAACTTATTAGCTTATTTATCCATGTGCACTCGACTTCCCTACTTCAAAAGCATCTGCACACGTGTTTCGAGTAAGGGTGTGTTTGGGATAGTTTGTGCTTATTCAGATAAGCAGTTTATCTTGAAATGTGGCCCACGGGGTTCGACCCGCGGTCAACGTTTAGTGTTAAAAACCAATCGCGTTTTCGGATAAGCTGTCGAAACTTGTTTTTCAAATGGTGATGCAGTGTTTTGAAAATGTTCCCCGCACTTATAAATTGTCCCAAACGGGCCCTAAAAGACCTAAGTCTTGGTAAGGGAGAAGGAGGACGTAGCCGGGGAGCACAATCCATTTCTACTCCAAAATGGGGGTTAATTTGAAGGAAAATGAGAGTATTAGATGTCATTTTTCGGCGCGACTCTGGCAGGGAGATGGAAGGGTCAACATAAGCAAATTTTGGGTGTGAANCAATCGATTTCTACTCCAAAATGGGGGTTAATTTGAAGGAAAATGAGAGTATTAGATGTCATTTTTCGGCGCCACTCTGGCAGGGAGATGGAAGGGTCAACAGAAGCAAATTTTGGGAGTGAGTTTTGTAATAATTTTGGGATGTCAGACGTGTAAATAACAATTTTTAACATGCTATGCATGCAAAAACCCCTTAATTTTAGCATTCAACTTATATAAATTTTTTTTATTTAATTGTACATTAAATTATAAAATTTTATTTAATAAAGTATAAGAAAATTTTGATACATATCATAAAATTCTTAAAAATTCACATATCTAACACCNTAAAGTATAAGAAAATTTTGATACATATCATAAAATTCTTAAAAATTCACATATCTAACACCTTTTTTTTTTTAAATTTATTTGAGCGAAATTAATTGCAAATCATTCATATTCAAGACCTCTGGGGTTAAGGACAAAACTTTCAAGAACAATTTTGATATTTAAATTAATAATATTTTTATGTCATAAATTTATTCACTAATAGATGTACTGTATTTTGAAAATGTTAATGATATTTTCTTATTGTGATATTAAATACTAGAGTGAATTGTATATAAATATGAAAATATGGCTATTAGAAATGTAAATATATTATAATTATGTGTTTTGCATGTAAAAATGAATAGATCCTAGAGGTCACATTTGAAGAGAATATTGGTGTTTCTCGGGTTTAGGGTTTGTTTGGGGCAGCTGTTGATTATTTATAATCTGCTGATAAGCAAATTATTCTCATAATCTGATCATCTGCAGATTATCAAAATAAGCTGACTTGCTGTTTGAGGTAGCTTGTTCAGAATAGTTTATTTTCAGTTATGATTGTATAAATGACATTTCTGCCCCTGTCTAGTAAAACTATTTGGGGCAACTTATTCAGAATAGTTTATTGGTAGTACATAAGCATATATAGTGTAGAAGCATAAAATCATCATAAATCAGTTCCAAAAGATAACATACAGTTCTCACACTCTCGTGAGTACTAGAAAAAATAAAAAAAGGATAAAAACAAGTACAACTATAATGAGAAATATTAAAATATTCAATTTCAAACTTTGATTACGTCTGTCCTCAGCTGTACTATCAACCTGGGAAAACATCAGATTTCCATCACTGCTGGCAGTGTAACATGTGGGACTGTCGGCCCATCGGAAGAAGCCGCAACGAGCTGAAACACCCTTGCGACAACCGTAGAACTGTCTCCTAAAGCTATGAGGCCGACGCGACGTGAGCAACGGAGCCGGTTGTCTGCAATAACACAAAACAACTCTATCTGTCACTGAAATCCTAGAAGTTATGTTGGTATAACTGCGAAAAAAAAAACCCAAAAAAAATCAAATGTTAGATGTTATCCCAAAAAAAAACACATAAAAATTGATCTATAATGTGCAAAGAAAAGAAAAACCTGCTGGATTAGCTGTCATATATACCATCTGCTATAGACTCCCTCAGAGCAGCCATCTCAGTCACACCCTCCGCGTCATGAACTTCAAATTCATTAAAGTCATTCTCATCCTCAGGAACCAAAGGCCCGATCATAATTTATGGTGGTTCTTCATAGACATTCGGCTCATTGTTCTTGGAAAACCCTGCGATCTATTCCCAGTAACATAGGAGAAAATCCGACTATCATGTGCACTCCCTTCCCAGCCCGTCATAACATATGTGAAACACATGTTGAAGTCACATACCGCCATGACATTTTGAGTCGTTTAACCACTTCGACCAATGTAAGCCACCTTGTCCTTGCTGGGTATTCGGACATCAACGTGAGTACCGTCAATTGCACCTATGCAGTTCTGTTTCACAGGGTTAGAAAATATTTATATTTTGATATGTTCTTAAAGAAAACAATAGTTACATTTAAGTAAGACATGTAACGGGGACCAGTTGCGATTTGTCCTGGAGTATTAGCTAATGATGGATCCTTCGACCTGATGATTTTAATGACTAAGCTAACAAGTGTCTGTATGCCTTTAGAGAAATAACAACTTATTGTCTCCGATGAATGTTGAAATCTATCCATATAACCTCTAATTTATCCATTCTGTGACAGAATATATAGTGTTATAAAAAATACCTCCCTTCTCATCGTTCTCGAAGAACCTTGGAGTCTGTTATTCAAGGATAATTCATGCAGGAGATCCATAAATATCGGTACATTTTGCATCTGTTTAAACTTAAGCCTATTATAATTCCTTTCAGTCAGTTCTTTAAACCTTCTAACTATATTATACCAACCTTACTTGTTGAAGTACGTTGTTGGCTTATTTCCCAATTCTATTTCCTTAATACATAGATCACAAAAAATATTTTTCCCTTCTTTATCCCACATAGCGGACGGATCCCTTTCTTTAGCATGTTGGAATTATAAGAAACAAAAGTATAATGTTCAAAGAATCTCCACAGCGTTGCAATTAACAAAAAAAAAAAAAGAAGTACAAGTACACGAAAGAATTATGTGGTTCGGTCAATGACCTACATCCAGAGAAGAAAAGCCACGAATGCTTCATTATTAAATTATGTAGGATACATAGCTATCAAACTGCGACAACAATAACATATCAAAACTCCAATACAAACTACTACATATAGTAATGCTAAAATAGGAAACAACAATATAAATTGATCCATCAAATTCATAAATCTTGAACTGCTACAGCTAAAAATAGAAACTACAACAGCTAAAAACAGAAATTGCAGCCAATACAAACTTCTACATCCAATACAAATTTCAGCAGCTAGTAACCAGAAACCCGAAATACATAAACCAAAATTTGCATCCATTGTAGCTATTAAACCAAAAAATACATCCAATGTAGCTATTAAACCAATGCATCCAATGCATCCAATTCATCCAATGCAGCCAAGCCTATACAAATTGTTATTGTCAAAAATATAAACCAAAAACTGCATCCAATGCAGCTATTAAACCAGAAACTGCAGCAAATACATAAACCAAAAACTGCAGCAAACCAATATAATGAAAGAAATACAACTAATACATGAACCAAAAACTGCAGGTAATGGAGAAATCATTCGTTTCAACCAAAGGGTGGAGGAAACCCAATTCTCAAGTGTAACATAAAGAGAAGTAATGGATATCTATATCAAGCATTTTTTAAATCAACTTTGGAGCAAATACTATTCTTGGATTGGGAAAATTTAAAATTTTCATTGGCTGAAAATCTCCACCAATTAAAGTTTGCTAAAGAAAAGAAACACCTTAAGCAGTGAATTTGAAACACCCAATTTTCATTCATCCACTTTGGATAACTAAACGAATGGAGCCATGCATTTATTATAAATGCTTTATACTAATACCAAGTAAAAATACAAACGAATGGAGCCAACTTGAGATTCCCCAAAGAATTATAAAGATTTTTTTTTCATAAGGAATATCCATACAATTCCTTAAGTAGTGAACTTGAGCAATATACACTGTAGTTAATTCGAACAATATCCATTGCAGCTAGTTCCATACATTTCCTAATGAACTGATGCAACATTTTCCTAATGAATTTACTACAGATGAAACATTTTTCATAAGCAATATCCAGGAACGTAAGCAATATCTAATAAAATTCCTGAATGATTTGACCATTTTTCAGCCACCATTGCAGCTAATTTCATATAATTTCGTTAAGAATATCCAGGAATAGAACATGAATTTCTTAGCAATTCAATAAGAAAATTGAAAACATCAAGAATGGTTTTGAATATCCAATTTTGCCTCTACAAAACAATAGAATAACGAAAAGGCATTCCAAAAATTATTGCAAACTGAACTATGACAAATCCAAGAATTTTGCAAACTCTATAGAACAACAGACAAACGGATCCCATATCTCTCTTCTCTATTTGCAAACTGAACTATAGAAAATCTCTCTTCTCTACAAAACAATAGACAAACTATTGCAAATCTCTCTTCTCAACAGAACAACAAAATAATGAGAAGACATTCCAAAAATTTTTGCAAACTGAACTGTAGCAAATCCAAAAATTATTGCAAACTGAACTGTAGCAAATCCATATCTCTTTTTCTCTATTTGCAAAAATTTCTCTCTATTTGTTGCAATTTTTCTCTATTGTTAAAAATCTATTGAATACCATATCTCTCTTCTCAGAGAAATGTAAAAAATATGGAAAGATACCTCATTTTAGGCAAGAAGGAGCAGAAGGAAGATCAGGGAGGCCGAGAGTAAAGAATTTTGTTACCTAGATGTCATTCTCCGCAAGAGAAATTGCAGAAGGACGAAGGAATAATGGGAGGGCGAGAGTAGAAGGCGGGGGCGAGAGGAAAATTTATCCTAACGCGATAATCAGACGCGGGATGCAGACTACCTCCTGCTTCACGCCTCGTGAAGATATTTGGGATCGGCGTTACAGAGCGGCAGAAAAAGAATTTACCAATGCCTATTCAAACATTATGGCAGCATTTTGAAAACACCACCACAGGTCAATAAGCAGCCCCAAACGGGCCCTTAATCTACATTGAGATTTATGTTGCAGCTCCTCACCATATTATTCAAAATATTTATTACTATTATGTACAGAATGGCAAATGAACGGACCACGAGTCTGGAAGCGGGTTAGGGTTTCTTGGAGAGAACTTTAGCGATTCTGAGTTTCATCCTAGGGTTTTGAATTTTCTTCTTTCTTTTTCCTCATCTCGGGAAAAATATTTGTACAGTTTCTTTTTTACTGCTTATTTCATTGTTTTCAGGGATTTTCCCCTCACGTTTCATGGATTCCAACTCCTTTCCCCCTCTTTCCTCTTCTTCAACATCTTTACCGATCTCTTCTCTTTTTTTAAATTGAAAAATTTCAATTTCTTCACATTTATCAAATACCTCTTGTTTTAATCTATCTTATCTTCTTTGCTTGGAGGAGAAAATTATTTTTTTTAGAAGAGAAGATCAAATATAGGTCTAAGCCGTGGAATATAGCTCTTGTTAGATACTCTGTAGGTAAATGACATTTTTATAACAATCTCTTGCTAGCGATCGATAATATTTAGAAACTTAAAGGTTCATTAGAACTACTTTCTCTCACCTTAAGTTTCTTTTTGCCAAGTTTAATTGCATGGAAGATCTAGTAATAATTTTATTGGGTGCTCCTTAGTATAAAGAGATGGACTCGTGATTTTAAGCCCATAAAAGAAGATTTTAAATATATACCGATTTGGATTAATTTTCATAATCTACCTTTGTGTTTTTGGTAGAAACTATAATTTTTAAAATTGCTAGTAAATTGTGTATTCCTCTTATTGTCATTATTTTACTACTAAGGGTTCTAGATTAACTTTTGCTCGTGTTAATATTCAAGTCAACATTCACTTTATTTTCTTAAGTTTATCAATCTTAATTTCAAGGGCAATAATAGTTCACAGCAAGTTATTTAAGAATGAATATCTAACATATGTAAAGCTTATTCTTCTTTGAATCATGATTCTGATGCTTGTTCTAAAATACTATTCATCTGCCAGTGATTGTGATTCATACTTTTATGCCTTATAATGAGAACAATAATAGAAATTTTCTTATTCATAATGAAATAAATATGAATAATGTTATTCTAGTTTCTAATAATGTACATATGTTCCTAATTCTTTAATTTATGTGTCACCAGATCTTAATATTATTTTGAAAATTTTGCACGAACAATACTGATATTGAGGAAGAAAATGGGGAAGTACTTCTTGTTTATGATATTCTGTTAATAAAATTTTAAAGAGTTTTTTAAAATTAATAAGTTTATTAGTAATAGAAGGAGAACCACCAATTTTAGTAATTAATTTGCAATATGTTAATATTATTGATAATATTAATGTGAGTAATTCAGTGGTTTCTGCTACTATCAAAAAGGTTGGGTCCTTCTCTATAGTTTTTATCACTATACTTAGAAAATGGAGGACTAAAGGGGTTGGTTCTGCTCATTAAGTTTGGTTTCATTGTTTATCTATTAGTTTTTTTATGTGTTTTTCTAATTTTATGAGTTGGAATCTTATGGGTCTTAACAATGATGCTTGTATTTTTGATTTAGGCGTCTTGTTAAGAATTATAATTTAAATCCTCTTTGTTTATTGGAAACTAAAATTTCCCTTCATACTACAAACTCTCCTGTTCTTTTTAATCAATTTAATATTGTTCCTTATGAAAAAAACATGTTAATAATTTTTGCTTGGTTGATATTGGTAAAATTTGGATTAAATAAAATTTTTTCAAGATTAATTTTACGGTTTTAGATATCAACGCTTAATTTATTCATGATATGATTTCTTTTTCTTTGACTTTTACCTTTATTGTTACTTTTGTGTATGTTGACAATAATATTATTAGTATAAATGGTTTATGACTTTCTCTCCCCTCTTTAGTGATTGATATTCATGAATCTTTGATTGTTTTGAGAGATTTTAATAGCATTGCAAGTATTAAAGAGAAAATTGGTGGTTCTTCTTCTATTACTAATAAACTTATTAATTTTAATTCTACACTAATTCATCTTCCTTGTAATGGTCTTTCTTTTTCTTAGTTTAACTAACAAAAATATTATCCTATAAGAACTCTATTAGATAAAGCTTTTTACAATGAACTTTAGATGGAAAAGTTTCCTTCTTCTTTTTTAGATATTGAAACCTTTAATTTTTTATCATTGCCTATTACTATTTATTTTGGTAATCCTTAAAAGTAATTTTGTAGGTTTATACATAAAAATCATTGGAGTTGTTGTAAAAATAAGATTTTGCTTTGGCTAATACAATAAAGGGAGCTTCTCTCTTTGCTCTTTGTAACGAATTGAAAAATGATAAAATTATTTGAAATTTTTTTTTCAAAATTCTAATAATTTTATTTCTACTAATATTAATTTATTAAAAAACAATAATTTGTGGTTATATCTCAATTTGATAACAACCTGAAAAATTACATTGTCTTTTAAAAGGTGGTTATTATTCAATCTTAGTTAGCTAATACTTTACAATGTGAATATAAATGGTTAAAACAAAAAATCTACATGATCATGGCTTTCTAAAGGTGAGAATAATATAAAGTTTTGGTATAAAAAAAACAAAATCAACGGTTGCAAAAATTTTATTAAGAAAATATATGTTAAAAATTTTTTACTTTAATACTTAAGAAGATATTTCTAGAGAAATAATTTCTTATTTTTTTGTGGCTTTCAATAGCCCTATTCCTGATTATGATTAAGACTCTAATTTTCATCTTGTTAAAAGTATTTTAAATCATGATTAATGCTTTGATCTTATTAAGGAATTTTCACATAATGAGATTAAGCAAGTTTTTTCTCTATTGGTTATAACAAGAACCATAATTCTAATTGTTTTACTGTTAAATTTTTATGGAAACTTGGGATATTTTTGGAGCTTATTGTATTATTGATGTTAAATATTTTTTTTCACTCCACCCATATTCTTAATAGAATCAATCATATTGATATCTCTCTCATGCTTAAGAACAATCAGATTCAATTTTATTTTGGACTCATTCTCTTTGCAATTTAGTTTAAGAGGTTATTTTTATGTTTATTGTGAATAGACATAAAATTTTACTTTCTAGTATTATTCAAACTACTTAAGCTGCTTTCACTACTGGTTGTAATATTTTGAATAATTTTATTTTGGTTAATGATCTTCAATTTTGCTTAAATTCTGCTAATGTTAATAAATATTTTTGTGCCAAAATTAATATTTAAAAGCTTTTGATAATGTTAGTCATCAATTTATTTTTGATGGACTGGCCAGCTTGGAATTTCCTAGTATTTTAATTATAATGGATCAAGGCTTGCATCTCTAATATTTACTTTTAAGTTATCATAAATAATGAAATGAATGGTTATTTTGTTTTAATTTTGTTGGTATTAAACAATGGTGTTCTCTTTTGCCTAATCATTTTACTATTATCATGAATAAATTTTTCTTGCCTTATGGGAGCTCATCATTCTAATTTTAGCATTTATAATCTTATTATTGCTATCTATGACACATCTCTTTTTATATATATTGATGATTTTTTAGTTCTTAACAAAACTGATATTAATACTTTTAAATATCTAAATAGTACTTTTTAGAGATTTTATAAGTTACCAATTTAAGAATTAATAAAGAAAAATATGTTATTTGTTTTTCTAAAAATGTTGATTCTAATTTTCAAAATTACTTATGTGAGGTGAGTGGTTTCTCTTAAAAACTTTTACCTTCGTATTATTTAGATTTGATATGAACTTCTATTTTTTTCTGTTATTTTTAATTGTTGGATTGTATCTCATTAATTTTCCTTCAAGTTTGTTTTTGAGCTTTGTTTTGTTTTATTTTATTTCCTGTTATTTGTAGATATCATTTGCTTATGTTTTCTCTATTGGAAGTCTTTCCATTTTCATTATTTTTCTATTTCTCTGTTGGTTGCTATTCATTTCTACTTTTTGGCCTTTTTATTGCTAGTCCTGTTGCTTTAATGGTATTCTTCTGATTTGAATAGATTTATTGTTTTTCTTTTCCTTTTTATTGATTATGGGTTGAAATTATGATGATCTCTTGCTGTTTATTAAAACCCAACAATATATTCAAATATTTATTATAACATATTTAAATATATTTTTTGCATTCACTTATCAATGTTTTGATGTTATTTATATTATTTTTGCTCATAATCATTTTTAACTTTAATGGTATTCTACTAATTTGAGTAGATCATGTCTTCTTCTTTTTCTTTTACTAGTTATCTGTTATAAGAAGATGATCTCTAGACGTTTATTAAAATTCAACTGTATATTTGAATATTTATGCTTATTATGATTTTAGATATTCATTATATTTGAAAGAAATTTAATAATTTTCTTTCAGGTAAGCTTTGAGCTTCTTTTTCTAGTTTGTTCTTTCAAGTTTTTTAGCTTTTTATTAAAATTCAATCAGCTTTTTGGATTCTTTATGATCTTCGCAACTTAAATATTTATTTTGCCTGGATGGATTTTTAATGTTTATGTGTCGTCTTTGTTCCTATCGTTCTTTTGATCTAGACTTGCAATCTTAGTTTTGTATGATATAGTTGATTATTTACCTCTGTTTCCTGTTGCTGTCTTTTTTTGTGGTTTTTCTAGCTCTGTTGTTTTGTTGATTGGCGTGCTCTTGTCTATCTTGAAAAGATTTGGTAAGATTGAATGTCTAATACTAATTGTTCTCCTTCTAATGTCTGGCAAGATTATAGATGGAGAATCTTCTTAACTGATAAATGGAGCTTTTTGGAGTTGTTACTTCTATTTAAAGTTATGTTGGTGCTTGGTTTGCTAGTCTTAAACAAGAATATTTATTGTTTTGGGGCTTTTACTTCATTGGATCTTCTTTAGAGGTATCTTGTTGTTATTGCTTCTTCAACTTATTTTTATTGCTGGTTGGTTTATAGGTTTTTGGTTAGTCTAGTTTATTGTTCTAGTACTGTATTTTGTGTCTTTATGTGTTTTCATATCCTTGAGCTGTAATCTTTCTTCTTTTTAATAAAACAGAGATTGACGCTCATTGTTTCCAAAAATAGTCTGTAAATATTCGACTCATAATTGAAATGGCTCGAGAAAAAAAATATATTCATGTTCGGCTGAAATTTATTCAAAGTGCCTCGCTCCGAATAAATATATAGAACTCATGTTTTGCTCCACATAAATATATAAAACTTAATTAATAAAAAAAAATATTATTAAATTTTAAAAATTACTTAGTTGTTACCTACAAAGAATGGGAACATTCCCTACTTCTATGGCTAAAGCAATGTGTAACATGTAGTTTTCGAGCTTGAAATTGCCAATGTGGGACTAACACCGGGACTAGTTGATAGTGGGCGGGATAAAGGCAGGAATGGCCAAGTTTTTTCAGGCATTTTACATGACACTCATTTCCTATGTATTTACATAAGGCAGTCAGTCTCGGGAAAAATTTTTCCATGCGGATCGGACACCGCACGTAGCTTGCGTGCGGTGTTCGATCCGGACCGTAAATCGTCTGATCTACGGTCCGAATATATTTTGGTGGGCCCCACCTAATTTTTTTTTTTTTTTAAGAAAACGGAAATAATCCTGACCGTAGATCACCGTGATCTACGGTCAGGATCGGACACCGCATGCAGAGATGCATGCGATGTCCGTACGCGGGCATTTACCTAAATACCACCTATTGCTTTTATAATTTACAAATCTAACACAAGTATTTTATTATTTAATTAGTTCAAGCTAACACGAGTCGAAAACAGCCAGATAAAAATTTATTCGTGTTCAATTCGTTTATAAATTAAGCTAAAAAATTATGTTCGTGTTTGATTTATTTGCTTAGCCAAGTAAACGAACACGGGCTATATAGTAAGTTGGATATGAGTTGTCTTCTACACTAGGCTTTTTGAACAGCCTTACGCGTAACCTCATTTGGATCGTATGTGAAAGCTTTTGGAAATTTGCTCATTAATAATATATTTTGCGATTAATAAGGTAATATATAAAATATATATGCATCATATTTTTAATTAATTAATTAATTAAAATAATAAATGGTTTATATTTGAGGGTTCAATCTCCTAAGAAAATAAAAAATAAGTTGAATAATCGGCTTTTTGTGCAAAAAGATAAAGTTGTTTAAGCTACAAAAAATTATTTAGAAATTAATCAAATCAAATTTGTAGGTGCGGACAAATGACGGCTATTATGTACGTATTCGTCAACAAACGTCGACTAGGCTTTTTTAATTGTATATAATTAAAATATATTAAAAAATATTTATATATTTCTTTTTGTGCGCACCAATGAAAATGCAGCAAGTGGCAAGTTTGGACTTCAGTTTTCTGTATTCCTCGAGTTTTTAAAAATCGGATCAGGCATTGAAAAATTATTTGACATGCAGAGATCTAAACGGTCTTCGATATTCACCGTTCATAGTAAAATTTTTGTTTAAAAAAATTTAAAATAGGATTTACTGTCATACATCTTTGTTGTCATACATCTTTACTGTGATGGACGAAAGAGATCGGACGCCGAATGCATCAGACATTCAACTAATAATAGATGACAGTAAATAAAAATTTAATAACACCCAATATGCATTTAAATATCTAACGCCTAAAATTCAATTTTAACATTTTATTTTGAAAAACTTTGTTTAATTTATTAAAAATTGTGATATTTATATGATATGAATGTATTTGATGGTATAAATGTAAGAAAATAAAGTTTGTGTTAGATATGTAAAATAAATGAAAGTGTGTAACATGTATGTAAATTAAATTTCTTTATAATTTTAATATTTTAGATATAATATAAGTGATTTGGGTGGTACAAATGCAAAAAATAGCATTTAGGCGTTGGATATCTAAATTGCATAAAATTATTTGTATAAATGTTCAAAAGTATAATTTCTGGTTTAGGGGTCAAACCTGTCGGTTTTTGCCAGTTCCAAGCCGGTTGAAATTAGTTTAATGTAGGGGCAGTTTTTAAGCTAGTCCGAACTGGACAACCGATTAGTTCACGGGTCGAATCGGCGTGTTTGGTCTCATTTTCTAAACCATTGATTTTATCAAAATAAAAGATTGGTCGGAGGCTATTACACGAGTCTCTCGACCAACCTCATGTATTTGACAAACTCTACCAACTAAAGAGTCATGATAAACGACTATATATATATATATATATATATA
>JXCR01145328.1:209731-230195 GCA_002079205.1 Phalaenopsis hybrid cultivar | reverse complement strand
GGCTATGCCACTTTCATTTATGCCAGTTGCCTTGCCAGCAACCAAGCCACCTTATGGAATGAGTTGATTCTGATTGGACAAACTGTAAACTCGTTTTGGATTTTGGGGGGTGATTTAAATTGTCTTTCCTTTCCTGGTGAAAGAAAAGGTGGTAGACCTCCCACTATCTCTGCATTAAACAGATTCAATGACTTTCTCTCTGAGGCTGAGTTGTTTGATTTGGGGTACCAAGGGCCTGACTTCACTTGGAGAAGAGGTGCAATGTGGGAGAGGCTGGATAGATTGATGGGGAACTCTAAATGGGTTCAGACCTTCTCTTGCACTATCATTACTCATCTGGCTATGGCAGGGTCTGACCATAGACCATTGCTATGTACTATCCAAAATGCTGAAAAGCCAAAAAATGCTCCTTCCAGATTTCAAAACATGTGGACTCTCCACCCTCAGTTTGTTGAGGAAGTTGGTAAGGTTTGGAAGGCTAAAGGGAACTCTAATCCCTGGGTAAAATTGTGGATTCTGTAAAAAAAGGTGGCTGCTCATCTCAGGAAGNTATTTAATATAAAGAATTAAATAGGGTTTATATTAAGCTGGGTTCGGACATGCTTCCTAAAAGGGCAAACCCCTATAGTTAATTCCATCTTAAATGACCAAAGTTACCTAAGAAGAATCCTATAAGGGCATGCCCCTATAGTTAATTACATCTTAAATGACCAAAGTCACCTAAGAAGATCTATAAGGGCAAGCCCCTATAGTTAATTACATCTTAGATGACCAAAGTCACCTAAGAAAACTTCTATAAGAGCAAGCCCCTATAGTTAATTACATCTTAAATGACCAAAGTCACTTAAGAAGACTCCCTTTCTATAAGGGCAAACCCCTATAGTTAATTACATCTTAAATGACCAAAGTCACCTAAGAAAACTCTCGAAAAAATCAAGAAATATTATCTTCAAGGAATTTCAAAGGGTAGGACTCTTCAACAAAATCAGATGTGCCCCTATAGTTAATTACATCCTAAATGACCAAGGTCACCTAAGAAGACTCTCGATAAAAATCAGGAAATATTATCTTCAAAGAATGACCAAACTCACCTAAGAAGTCTCTCGATAAAAATCAGGAAATATTATCTTCAAGGAATTTCGAAAAAGCAACCTAAGAAAACTCTCGATAAAAATCAAGAAATATTATCTTCAAGGAATTTCAAAGGGCAAAGTCACTTAAGAAAACTCTTGATAAAAATCAAGAAATATTATCTTCAAGAAATTTCAAAGGGTATTTTCAATGAGATCAGACGTAGAGGTGTGAAAGGGGATTGGTTCAAATTTGGAACATTTTGTACTTCAACGAAATCAGACGTAGAGGTGTGAAAGGGGATTGGTTCAAATTTGGAACATTTTATTATAGAGTCTAAAGGAGGAAGAACTAGGCGATGTCATGGATCCCGAGGAGAACCCAGTGACTTCCCAAGCTATCCTAATATTTGGTTTTAGTTTTGAGGAGAAATATGTAGGTGTTTCATCATGCTAATTTTATTAGTTAGGGCTTACATTCGTGTGAAAGCATCACGCAAATAGTCTGGAAGATGTGAGGGTTTAGGTTGTGATAAACGACAACCTCGAAATCCTAAGATGAGTTAGGGCTTATATTATATAACAGAGCTATACAAATGCGTAAAGATAAGGTGAGGATTTACGTTTCATAACAAAGCAACCTAGAAGTCTTATGGCTATGTTGTTTAAGTCCAAGGAAGAAAGATTGGTTTAGCCGGGGAAGACATGTTTTGCCGTTGAAGATGACTGTGCTGCCCACCATGCTAGCTCCTTGCTGTGATGAGTTCGAGTTTTCTAGTGTGTCAAGTTATAATGTCAAATCAAGTGGCCCTATGGTTGAATTTCTTTAAATTTTAAGAGGGCATATTAAAGTTGATTAGAGCGACACCGGTTAGGATCCTACGGTTCCCTCTTTCTGAATATTTTTTATCGGATTCACTTAGTCCAAATGAACTTACTAAACTCAACTTAATGAGTTCCATGATTTCATTTAAACCATGGGAAGCCTCGTTAGTAACCGTAGGTTACCTCCTCTGAGAGATTCCCGATCTCATCGATAGAGACATCTTAATTTAGTTGAAGTTGTAGTTTTATGTGATGTTTGTGATTAAATTTTGATTTCATTTAAACCATTGGAAGCCTCGTTAGCAACCGTAGGTTACCTCCTCCGAGGGATTCCCGATCATCAAGACTGTGGGAAGCCTCGTTAGCAACCGTAGGTTACCTCCTCTGAGGGATTCTCGATCATCAGATAGAGACGTCTTAATTTAGTTGCAATTGTAGTTTTGTGTGATGTTTGTGATTAAATTTTGAGCTGTTTTATATTTAAATTTAGTTGAAGTTGTGGTTTTGTGTGATGTTTGTGATTAAATTTTAAGTTGTTTTATATTTCGAATAGTTGAAGTTGTAGTTTTGTGTGATGTTTGTGATTAAATTTTGAGTTGTTTTATATTTTTAATGTTGTGGGGGTAAGTTTTATCTTGGTTGATTTTAATTTTGGTTTCGGGATACAGTTATGGTTAACATGCAAGTTTATGTAGGTAAAGGCAAGCATGAAACATGTAAGGAAAAGGCAGAAGAAAGACGGTACTATAAACTGTAAAAGTGTACCTGGCGAGTCTTCTCGTTCCACCACCTGAAACTTAAAAATACATGTGAGGGAATTTATGAAGATCAGGAAAAGTAGNAAAATTTTGGTAATTTTCCTAACCCTATGTCATATCTTGGTAAGTCCTTAAAATTTTAATTAAGGATGATTTTTTCAAGCAAAACATATTAAGTTTAGTAGATCTTCAAGGTATCCAATAGATCTAGAGAAAGAAGCAAGTCCGTGCTACTCCCTCGCTGCCTAGTGGAAAGTCCCGAGTCCTTTAAAATTTATTATGTTGCTTGATAATTCATCCTGTAAATACCCTTAATGNAGTTTTGATAATTTTCCTAACCCTATGTCATATCTTGGCGGGTCCTTAGAAGTTTAATTAAGGATGAATTTAACAAGCAAGATATATTAAGTTTAGTAGATCTCTGAGATGTCCAACAGATATAGAGAAAGAAGTAGGTCCATGCTACTTTCTCGCTGCCTGGTGAAAAATCCCAAGTTCTTTTTAAACTTATTATGTTTCTTAATAATTCATCCTATAAATACCCTTAATACTCAGTGAACATTAAAATTTCAATTATCCCTAAGGAANTCCTAACCCTATGTCATATCTTGGCGGGTCCTTAGAAGTTTAATTAAGGATGACTTTATCAAGCAAGATATACTAAGTTTAGTAGATTTTCGAGATGTCAACCAGATCTAGAGAAAGAAGCAGGTCCATGCAACTTTCTCGCTGCCTGGTGGAAAATCCCGATTTCTTTTTAAACTTATTATGTTGCANTTTATGAAGAGCAGGAAAAGTAGAGTTCTGAGGGGTTTTCCTAACTCTATGCTGTATTTTGGTAAGTCTTTAAAAGTTTAATTAAGGATGATTCCATTCAGCAAAAAATATTAAGTTTAATAGGCCTGTGAGGTATCCAACAAGCTAAGAGGGGGAAGCAGGTCCATGCCTCTCTGTCACCATCTAGTGAAATGCCTCGAGTCCATTTAAACTCGTTATGTTGTATACCCTTATTACTCAGTGAACATTGATGTCTCAATTATCCCTAAGAAAATTCATCCTGTAAATACCCTTATTACTCAGTGAACATTGATGTCTCAATTATCCCTAAGAATAAGGTAATCATCTTATACTAGTGAAAAGCCTTGAGTCCGTTTAAACTCATTATGGTGCTTAATGATTCATCCTGAAAATACCCGGTGAAAAGCCTCAAGTCCATTTAAACTTATTATATTGCTTAATGGTCCATCCTGTAAATACCTGTTTGTCATTTAATTTAAGAATTATGTGGGTGAAGACCCTTAAAGGGGCAAGTTAGTGTAATTGTTGTCATTCAATTTAAGAATTATGTGGGTGAAGACCCATGAAGGGGCAAGTTAGTATAATTTTAACACTTAGCCAAATTTTAATCCTAATTGGGCTTTGTCGTATTTAAAGTATGTTTGATATAATTATGCTCATTTCTCTAATTCTCCTTTATCAATCTTGTTTTAGCATAAGCNAAGAATTATGTGGGTGAAGACCCTTAAAGGGGCAAGTTAGTGTAATTTGAACACTTCGCCAAATTTTTAATCATAATTGGGCTTAGTGGTTTTTCAAGGATGTTTGATTTAGTCATATTTATTTCTCTAATCTTTGTTTAGTAAAAATTTTTTATTCAGCCAAGTCACCACTAAGCCCTTAAGAACTAGGTGAGTGTCTTAATTAGTTTTGAAAAGGTTAAGCTCTAAGTGGTCATGATTCATGATTTGGATTTTTATTTGAAAATCAAAATAGGGGTATTAAATTGATTAATTATTGACTTCAAAAGTCATACCCCTAAGTCCAGGATCATTTAATTTTAATAAACTTCCAAATTTTAATAATTTAAAAATTTATTAATCTTAAATTCTTTTTTTAATGAAGAAAGTGAAATTGGTTTCTACCAATTATCCCCTTGTGTTTCAAGCATCAAATAGATTAAGATCAAAGGTTATTCATTCCCCTTCTTGAATTAAGCGTAAATGTTAATTAGGGCTAAATTTCCAAAATTACACATTTGCCCCTAAGGCCCTAACACTTCATAATTTGTCAAATTTAATTCAAATGACTTTGAAATTTTTATTCTATCTCATTAATGGGTTAGCTAAGACATCAGAGGAGAAAATAGATTTTTCAAATTTTAATTTAATTTATATAATTATTTTCATGCAAAAATAGGATTTTTCAAAAGAAAATTCCTAACATGACCAAGGTAAATTATAATCCCTTGAAATTTTTATTGAAAATATACCTAGACTAGAGGAGCCTTTGGATCAATAATCATAATTTTTTGAATTCTCTGTGATTTATTAAAATTATTTTAAATTTTGCTTTATTTAATAAAAATAAAATATTTCATGTGGTGAAAAGTAAGTTTTATATTTCTGAAAAATCTCCCTAAGATTAGAGAACTTAGAGGAGCAAATTTTATATTTTTTTTATTTTTTTTTTATTTACTGGAATTATTTTAGTGAAAAACTCATTTTTAGTCTTTTAAAGATTATTTTTAAGCTTTAAAATTAAATATCTTTATTTAGAAAATCAGGAAAAATATTCTAATTGTTCCTAAGTGATTAGTAAGCAATTTAGAGCATTTCCATGAGTTTTATTATTTTTGTGATTTCTATGAATTTTTTAATTATTTAAATATTTAAAATAGGCTAAAAATCAAGTTTTTTATTTAAATATAATTTTATTATGAATTTTTAATTATTAAATATTTAGAATAGGCTAAAAATCAAGTTTTTATTTTAAATATCATTTTTTTAAAAAAATACCCCTAATCACAGAGAACTCAAAAAACTAAGTTTCATAATTTTTTGAGTTATATTTTAATTTTTAAAAATTATTTAAATGCGAGAGTGGTATTTATCTTTAAAAATCAATTTAAGTTCTCAAATTAACTCAAAATATTTTAAATTTTTATGATGAGTTCTCTGAATCATAAATCACAGTGGAGATTAAAAATCAAGTCATTTAAATTTTTATATTTTTCCAAAATTAATTATTATTTGTAAAATTTAAGGATATTTTAAATGACTTGACCCATGAAATTATTTCCAAAGGTTTCTATAGTCATGGTGGACCTTCCAAAATTTTATTAGGATTTTATAACCAACATGCTAATTTCCATGATTATTTTAAAGAAATAATGTGAAATAACTTAAAAAATATGGGTGTATAGGAAGCTCCTCTGACTTTGGAAAAATTAGAATACTTCCCCTTACAGAGGCTACAACATGCTAAAATTCCAAGCCAAGGTGATGTGTCATTATGCATGGAGAATCAAATAATTCAAAACAGTGTTTAATTAATTAAAAATAAAATATGCATAACATGGTCTTGAAAGTTATTTCACATTGTTCTCCTTTGTTCACTTAGCAAAAGGGTATTTTTATTTTATTTATGTGATTTTTCTACACAAATTTATGAATTTTCTAAGTTAAGGATATTTAAATAAATAAGAAAAGGCCCTATTTATCTATTTAAACCACGCGTGCCACCTCAACCTATGACGGCTCCGAAGGCATGCGTGGCGCGCTCTGGCTGGACTCCGCCATCCACTTAGCTTGCTGACTCAGCCTGCTGTTTATGTCTCGAAGCGCTGTCCGGCTTAATCTTCCCCGTCCATTTGATACATGCTTGATGAAACGGCTCCTCGTCATCGTCCCCGATAGAACGATCCCATCCCTGTCCACACTAAAACCTTAAGAGCTCGACCTAGACTCAACCAAATCACTTCAGGTTTGATCCTATAGACTCGTCTAAGTGAGGCGAACACATCCATATGGTTAATGTGCCATGGAATCAAGCTTAAGTAAATGGAGAATCAAAATAAGCTTGGGAGAAGGAGAAGTTTTAAACCTTTGCTCTGAGAAGGGAGGCTTCGATCAAAGGTGCTCGACACATTCNGTTTGTATGACTTTGCTTTTATATATGAAATCCAAGTTTTGTCGTATCTTCTCCATGAGTTCTGAGTAGTTTACTCTGTCATTCTCCTTGTCTTGAGATTTTATGAAATGGTGATTTGAATTGGTTGTGCCATGAGAATGTTAAAGAAGTTGTGATGATCTTTTCACTTTAATCTTAATTTACTTTCAATCTGGTCAATTGATTTGTTAAAATATGTTAATTTTTACAACTAAAGTGAGGATTAAATCCAAGATTTGGGGAGGTCAAAGTCCTTAAAAGTTGGGTGAAAATAAATAGGGAAATAAAAATTATGAGGCTTAGAATTGGAGATTTTAGAGTGACAGACTAAAATCCTCAATTCGGTCCTATTGTTTGGGTGCTGAAGTGTAGATGTTAGCCTCAGGCGAGGGGAACGTGGGAGCTTCAAAGTGAGAGTCGGTATCCTCCCAGCCTAGCCACAGATTCATTAACCTAGCATAAGATTAGTTAATGTTCTTTATGCCTGGTCCAAAGGGTAAAGAATAGATATACTCCTATTTGGCACAATAAAATTTGAACTGATTCAATTTATCCATTCACTTAAATTTCTTGACTAGGNTCAAAAATTGGCTTCACTTGGACCTAACTAAAGGGAAAACCTAAATACATTCCTGAACTTATATTTATGGAACAGTATCNTTTATGGAATAACATCTTTTACTAGTAGTGTTCTCATGAAGTTCCTATCATTTGAATATTCTAGGTGACTTGATATTACAACATATAGTCATTCTTGAAATGAATAGAAAACTAGAACTCTTAAACTTAATGACTAGATAGTCTTCTACCTACAGAGTTAATTTAATTACTTGAAATTTTTCTGAAAATCTTACTATGGTATTTACTTAAATAAAACTTATAGTATTTCTGAATTAAAACTTTACCACAGTAGATCATAACATATGTAGTACTAAAATTACTTGAGGACAAGTAATAGTTATGTTTGGGGGATTTTGACCAAAGAATTTAAATCAAACTTATAGTATTTTTGAATTAAAACTTTACTACAATAGATCATAATTTTTATGAATCAAACTTATAGTATTTCTGAATTAAAACTTTACTACAATAGATCATAACTTTTATATATCTTAAATCAAACTTATAGTATTTTTGAATTAAAACTTTATTACAATAGATCATAACTTTTATGTAGAACTAAAATTACTTGAGGACAAGTAATAGTTAAGTTTGGGAGATTTTGACCAAAGAAAAATATATTGAGATTTTCATACATATTTTACACTAATTTTGATGATATTACACTTTAAAGAAAGGTGTTTTTGATGTTTTTTTGCAGGTATGTTGAATTATGGTCATTGGTGCAAAAAGATGCAAAAAGGAGCAAATTTGGAGAAAAAATGACCAAAATATGAAGATTTGATCTTAGGTACCGACGGTGGGTTTTTCTCGAGTCTCCATAATTAAATATTCTAGAAGGCCGCCGACGGCGAGAACGACGGTTCTCTCAATAGATGCATTGAATGTGGACAATTTTTTAAGGGACGCTCAGGCAACTCTGGAAAACTCTTCTAAAACTTTAAGAGAAACATTTTGGAGGCCAAAAAAAGGGAGTCCAGAGTGTCCATAGAGTGTCGGGAGGTCTACGGGTGTCCAGGGGAGTGTAATTTAGGGTTAGGTGTTGTGAGGAATTCTTAGAGAGATTGTAAGAGTGGAAGGAAAGTGAGAGATTTCTTCCTCCTTGCCGCTTTAAAGGAGAATTATGTATGCTGTAAAGAAAGGAAGAGATTCAGAGGAACTTTAAGGAGTTAATTGGGGAGGAATTCGAGATAAGTTGTATTTACTTATTGTAGTTTCAATGAATTTGCTTTTATATATGAAATCCAAGTTTTGTCATATCTTCTCCATGAGTTCTCAGTAGTTTTCTCAGTCTTTCTCCTTGTCTTGAGATTATATGAAAAGGTGAATTTGAATTGGTTGTGCCATGAGAATGTTAAAGAAGTTGTGATGATTTTTTCACTTTAATATTAAATTTACTTTCAATCTGGCCAATTGATTTGTTAAAATATATTGAGTTTTACAACTAAAGTGAGGATTACATCCAAGTTTTAGGGAGGTCTAAGTCCTTAAAAGTTGGGTGAAAATAAATAGGGAAATAAAAATTATCGGGCGTAGACCTCAATTCGGTCCTATTGTTTGGGTGCTGAAGTGTAGATGTAAGCCCTCAGGCAAAAGGAACATGTGCACTCCGAAGTGAGAGCCGGTATCCTCCTAGCCTAGCCGCAGATTCAGTAACTAAGCATAAGATTAGTCAATGTTTTTTATGCCTAGTCCAAAGGGTAAAGAATCAGTCTACTCCTATTTGGCACAATACAATTTGAACCGATTCAATTTATCCATTCACTTAAATTTCTTGACACGGAGAAGGATGCTTTCTTATATATTGAACTTCACATTAGAAACTTTATTAGTAGAATTAGTTGATTGAGAGTTTATTAAAATTACATTTTTATTTTAATTGCCTATTAGTGACAAATATGCAATATGAACTATGTTGTTGTGATTAAATATTGATTTTCTAAATCTTAAGTTCATAGCCTCTAATATTACTCCATGTGGGATCGATATCCAGGACTCCATTAGAGCCCTGTATTACTTGAGTGATACATATACTTGCATTGATAAGTGTGACTTTATAATTATTGAATATTTTATACACATCTTTATAAAATTTATAACTTTTGTCAAGCTTTTGGTGTCGTTCCCGGAGATTTAAATCTTCTAGCAGCAGTATCAAATTCTTATATTTTTTAGCTTATATAAAATCGCTGTAAATGATCCACCTGCAGCAGCATCTATAATAGATCTAGGTGATCCTACTAATCCAATGTAAAAAATTTGAGTTATTAACCAATCTAGTAAAGCATGGTGTGGACATTTCTTAAGGAGATCTCTAAATCTTTCTCAGGCTTTATATATTGATTCCCCTTTAAACTGACAATAAGATGTAATATCATTTCTAAGCTTAGCTGTTTTCAAGGGTGGAAAATATTTAACCAAAAATTTTTGTGATAGTTCTCCTCAAGTTCTGATAGATCCAGTTGCTAATGAATTTAACCAAGCTTTAGCTTCATACCTTAATGAAAAAGAATCATTAGACACTCCATCATATTTAAAAGTAGCACATATTTCAAGAAAACTAGCAAGATGTACGTTAGGATTTTCAGTAGGTGTTCATCCAAACTGATTATTTTGTATCAATTGGATAATAGCAGGTTTAAGCTCAAATGAATTAGCAGCAACATCAGGATTTTGAATAGTCAAGTGAAGTTCATCTATTCTAGGATTAGCATAATCTTTTAAAGGTCTTTGTCGATTTTCATTTATTATCTAAGTTATTCATCATTTCATTCAAATTTTAAATTTCCTTTTATTGCTTTTGAGGTTTTCTAATAATATGTTCTAATTCTGAATTGTAAGATACTAAACCTGCAGATCTAATATTTTGCATAAATAAATATAATAACCAAAGAAAATTTTCTTAAAAATACTCTTAAGTATATACTTTTTTTTTGATTTTTGGTCTTATTATTATTTTTTTATTTTTATATTTTTTTATTTACCACTAAATTTCCTAATTTACCAAATCTATTTAATTTACCGTTACCTCTTACAACAACGGCGCTAAAAACTTGATCTTGAATGATATAGTTGTGCAAAATATATAAAGTTGACTCCGCTTTTCAACAGGACCAAGAACTTGATGCGTTATTTTATGAATAAGAAATTTAAGAAATTTATGAACGCAAGTATACATATTGTTATCAAGTAATAGAATATTTTCTGTTTAAGGCCCAAATATCGATCCCACGAGGAAGGTTTAAATTTGAGATGATAAATTAACTAGGAAATTCGCAGTAAGAAAATAAAATTACTGTCACTAATTTCAAATATTTGATGTATTATCAAAACTAAATTGTTAACTACTAGCAAAACTGAAATGTAAGGTTTAAACAGTAACTACCAAACTATGTTTATGTGATAAAGTTATCTAATATGAAAAGACAGCTTTCCCACTACAATTAGTTTTTGGTAAAATGAGATGAGATAAATGGTATAAATTTGTATTATGCCTAGTAGAAGCAATTTTAATTCTCTATCCTGATTCATTATTATAGAAAATCATTAGCTAATCTCAGGATTAGTCCCTAAATTCAAGGTTAGGCTGGGAGGATATTGGCTCTCACGCTAGAGCTCCCACTTCCCTTCCCCTGAAGGCAAACACTAGCTTTAGTTCTTAAAGACTATGAAAAAATTGGGGATTTTAGTCTGTCACCGTAAAATCTCTAGTTCTACACCCAATCATGTATATCTCCCTATTTATTTGCACTTAATTTCATGAAAAAAATATTCCTCCATGGAATTAAATGTGATTCTAACTCTATTATAGAGCTCATACTTCATTTCCCGGATCATATGTTTTACAACATATTTTAACATTTCAATTGGCCAGATCGAAAGTTAAATTAAGAACGGAGCTGAAAAATCATCTCAATTTATTTTATATTTTAACATTGGCACATCCAAATTATCTCTTCATTTCAACATATCTCAGAGCATGTAGAAAGATAAAGGAAACTACTCAAACTTCATGAGAAAGATATAACAAAACACAAATTTCATATATAAAAGAATGTTCATAAAACAATAATAAACAAACAACACTTATCTGAAACTCTTTCTCAAAGAAAATCTCTTGTAATCTCTCTTTGACTCTTTCTCTCTTTACAATGTTCTTGATTCTCTCTTAGAAGATGTATGAAGAAGAATTCTTTCACTTCTCTCCCTCTCTAACAACTCTTAAAAAAGAATTCACACTTAAACTCACCATAAAAACACAAAACTCTAAAGAAAATAAATGACCAATGGACTCTAAGTGGTTGGGGGGATTGGAAGAAAGATTTTTCTTATCAATTTTTGCCCTAAATAGAGTCTAATGTCAGTTTTCCAATTGGTGCATCCAAAAAATCTTCAGAAAATGTCCAACTTTGTCGAATCTTCTAGAAATAGGTCTTGCACCGACATTGGCGCTGTCGGCGCCAATGGCCCATGAATTAGTTTCATGCTCGTTGTCAAATGGCACCGTTAGTGATGCTCCTGGTGTCATCGATGCTGAGTATATTCTAGCCTTACTTCTGTAGATCTACGCCGTCAACGTCCATCCTGACGTCGTCGTCCCTGAGTATTTCTTCAAAAACATCATTTCGACTCCAAATTTCATTCTTTTTGCTTCATTTTTGCTTCAAGTCTTAAAATCAACAACGTGCAATAAAACATAAAAATACCTTCTTTTAAAGCGGAATATCACCAAAAATGAGAATAAAATATAGGTCTCAATATGCATATATTTTTTGGTGCATCAGCAAGTGATCAACATGTAGTGGTTGATCGAAATCAGCAGATAAGGTGAATAGTCTGGGACGTCCAATCAAACCTAGAGTCAGTGATCGAAGTGTATCAATTGATCAACCCCAAAAGATTGGGTGATCAGCCTGGGACATCCAAGCAAACCCAAATGATAGGGTGATCAACATGTAGCGGTCAATCAAATCCAAAAGAAAGGATGATCAGCCTGAGATGGTCGATCAAACCCAAAGCGGGTGATAGACACATATCGGTCGATTGAACCTAAATGATAGGGCTATCGACTTGATACAGTCGATCTAACCCAAGGGATTGGGTGATCGTTTTAAGGCATCCAATCGAACCCAAAGTGCTCATGCAACCACACATATGATATGCAACATGATCTACATGCAAAATATCATGAATGGGCACACATATGCAATGTAACCCAAAATGCTCGACAACACATCAAAGTATTCCTAATGACCACATGTAGGTTCCTATAATTGAGGCTATTAGATTTGTGGCATAGTCGCCTCCGACTTTAGTGTAGAAATGTGGAGGGCTTCACCCTCCAATTTCTCATAGGGGATCTCCTTTACTGTTTGTAGGGTAGACTAAATACAAAGCAATTTCCATCCTACGGACTCTCGTGATCTCGTAGGATGGGCTAGCAACAAAGCTTTTCCTATACTTTGAGATCAAATTCTCTCAATCCCTCCAAGGAAGATTGGGAGCACCAAAACCATGGAAAATTGGGATTCCATCCCACAAGGATTTACTTCTTGGATTCACAAAGGGGAAACTCTCAGATTTGTTAGGAACGTCCGACGAAAGCTCCCTAACCTAGAGCTACCTCTAGGAAATCAACAGCCCATAAAATTGAGTATTGTCATACTGACTATCATCGATTAACCCTGCTCACCCCATGTGCGCAGCCAAACCCTAACATAAAATTAAGATAAATTTAGGATTGGCTAGGGAAGAAAATGCGAAGACTTAAAAAATATTACCATCGTAATGGTTGCAAACACATTTCTTCAAGTTGGAGGAAGCTCTCCTATTGGTAGGAGAGAAGCCCATGTCCCAATGGTGCTCTGATGATCCTTTCTGAGCTAGGTTAAACCTCTCCTCACATGGTGGAGGAAGATGGAGCAGATGAGGAAGAGGAAGTTGAAGGATAGGAAGAATATGAAGGAAGAAAGCTCCCCTAGTTTTGTCTCTTAAGGAAGATGAAGCCCTTCCTTCTGCTTGGCTCTCTCCGAGGGCCCTTTCTTAATGATCCCTGAATGCTCTCCCACGACTCTTCTAAAAGCCTCTCCAAGCTCCTTCAGTCCACTGATGAAGAATGAGACGGCAAGGAAGATTCATTGACTTGATAGACATTGATAGAGAAAGATAAATACAAAAGTGAGACTTTCCCCCAGTTTAAGCCAGCGCACTCCAGTAATTCACTGAAAAAGCCCTCGTTAGTACTCCAAGGAAGCTTCTAATGGGCGGAGGATAAAAGAGGCTTTTTGCATCCACTTTTCCCATTTGAAGGCTCATTATCATGACCCCTATCATTTCAGTTGCCTCAGGGGAAAAAAAGATCCAAAAATGGCTATTTTTCATGCATGTGAATTGACCGATGCATAGGCGCCACCCAGGTGGATCCTACTTTCCTAACTCCCAAGAAAAGGCTAATTTTGAGCTATTTTGGGCGCCTAAGCACCTGAAATTGGTACCTAAGCACCCATCCTGGCGGCTCAGTGTTAAAAACAACACTAAACTTCTAATGGCTTGGTTGAGGTGTCGAGGAAGGCATTTTGGCTGCCTGGGCACCTGAGCGTCAGTCTAGCCCCAAAATCTTGATTTTTAGTGGAAGTGTCCGATGAAGAATTTTTTTAATCCATAAGTTAAACTTTATTTGTCCTCAGTAACCTGTATTTAATTTGNTTAAAATTACATTTTTATTTTAATTGCCTATTAGTGACAAATATGCAATATGAACTATGTTGTTGTGATTAAGTATTGATTTTCTAAATCTTAAGTTCGTAGTTTCTAATATTACTCCCTGTGGGACCGATATCCAGGACTCTATTAGAGTCATGTATTACTTGAGCGATACGTATACTTGCGTTGATAAGTGTGACTTTGCAATTATTGATAAGTGTGACTTTGCAAGTATTGATTTGCAATACTTGCCTTAACTCCCAAGAAAAGGCTAATTTTGAGCTATTTTGGGCGTCTAAGCACCTGAAATTGGTACCTAAGCACCCGTCCTGGTGGCTCGGTGTTAAAAACAACACTAAACTTCTAATGGCTTGGTTGAGGTGTCGAGGAAGGCATTTTGGCTGCCTGGGCACCTGAGCTCCAGTCTAGCCCCAAAATCTTGATTTTTAGTGGAAGTGCCCGATGAAGAATTTTTTGAATCCATAAGTTAAACTTTATTTGTCCTCAGTAACCTGTATTTAATTTAATATCACTTTTAAAATAAAAAACTTGACCCGATCCGTAATTACACAGTAATTTAACTTCCAAAAGATGGTGAAAAACTTGATCCAATTGTTATTTAGTGGCTAGTGTGCAAAATCAATATGTTATAAAAGTTAGAATTTTTGAATTATAGTGTACACAATAGAGGTACTATGCAAGTATACGTATCGTTTCAAGAAATATATGGCTTTCTTTAAAAACTCCAATATCGATCCCATAAAGAAGCGAGGTAAAAAATCCCTTAGGCTAATTCTAGTTTACTACTATTAGGTGTTAGTTTGGAATTTTTAAAATNAAACTCCAATATCGATCCCATAAAGAAGCGAGGTAAAAAATCCCTTAGGCTAATTCTAGTTTACTACTATTAAGTATTAGTTTGGAATTTTTAAAAAATTTGGTTTTCTTAAATTTACTAATTTACCATAAAATTAAAGTTAGCTAAATTAAATAAAAACCTAATCTAAGGAGATTGGTTAAATTTTGGAAAGTTTTTATGTAATTATAATTCCTTTCTCCTTGTGATGAGATCATAATTAGTGTATGAATCAAATGTTGNAGCTAAATTAAATAAAAACCTAATCTAAGGAGATTGGTTAAATTTTGGAAAGTTTTTATGTAATTATAATTCTTTTCTCCTTGCGATGAGATCATAATTAGTGTATGAATCAAATGTTCAAAAGTTTAAATATAGTTTATGACAAATAGGAACATACTTGCTTCTTTACCCTCTCCCGAGTGTAAGAAGAACATTGACTATTTAAAGTAAGTTACAACTTGTGTGGTAGTTATGAGTAGATTCTAGCCTGCCACTTCTAGATTACCCACTGGGCCCTCTCTGTAGGATTTACCAAGGACCCTTAGTTCCAACATTAGACCAAATTGGTAAAGTNGTGGTAGTTATGAGTAGATTCTAGCCTGCCACTTCTAGATTACCCACTGGGCCCTCTCTGTAGGATTTACCAGGGACCCTTAGTTCTAACATTAGACCAAATTGGTAAAGGATCTAACTCTCAAAATTGAGAAATAACTATCTTAAACAGTTACTGGCGCTATGACACCAAAATCAACGCTATGACCTCTATTTATCTACGTGACTGGCGCTATGGCGCTAGCTGAAAAGTTAGGGTAGCTCCAATTTACTCTATTTCGCCCCATTTCAGCTTCAATCTTGCTCCAAGAAAATGCGTCAGATTAGAATTTTTTCCCTTGCTCAATTTGGCTCCAAATCGCACTGCTTTTGTTCCATTTTCTCCAAAAATCCATTTCTTGTACCTAGAACANAAGTATCTAACTCTCAAAATTGAGAAATAACTATCTTAAACAGTTACTGGCGCTATGACACCAAAATCAACGTTATGACCTCTATTTATCTACATGAATGGCGTTATGGCACTAGCTGAAAAGTTAGGGTAGCTCCAATTTACTCTGTTTCGTTTTGTTTCGCCCCATTTCAGCTTCAATCTTGCTCCAAGAAAATGCGCCAGATTAGAATTTTTTCCCTTGCTTGATTTGGCTCCAAATTGCACTGCATTTGTTCCATTTTCTCCAAAAATCCATTTCTTGTACTTAGAACAAAAAAATTGCAAAATAGATTTTATTAAAGCATAATATCATTAAAAATGAGCATAAAATATTAATGAAAAATAAGTAATTTTTAGGCTTGTTGGAGACTTTACATGAATGAAATGTAGTCCCACAAATCCAAAATGTAGTATTTTGATTAGCCATTAATTGGAGAACTCACCGNTTTTATTAAAGCATAATATCATTAAAAATGAGCATAAAATATTAATGAAAAATAAGTAATTTTTAGGCTTGTCGAAGACTTTAAATGAATGAAATGTAGTCCCACAAATCCAAAATGTAGTATTTTGATTAGCCATTAATTGAAGAACTCACCATGAATGGTCGCCCTAAGCCATGACACGGGTAGGGTTTTTCTGACCCCAACTTTCCATTTGTGTGTGTAGGAAGAATCTATGATTTCCCATGGCCACAAAAGGTTCTAGAGGAACATGTGGTTACTTCTAAACACCATAATGAGCATATACTATGTCTTGCATCCTGAATGAATCTTTTCGATGGTAGGTTCTCCCTAGCCTTGTAAGGCTAAATCACCGCCAACCCTAGTTCTTTGCCCCAAAAAAGTGTTAGAGAGTTCCGAGTGGATGTTTTAAGCTATTGGATGCTATGAATGGAACATAGACCATCTCAAATCATGTGGGTGGACACCCTACACTCGTGACATCAAAAGACGACATTAACAGTTTTCTTCCTTAGGTTGAAACCAAAAAGGATGAGTTATGTTGAGTGAGGAGTGAGCTTCCATTGGTGATTAGACAAGATTTTTTGTATGTTTAACATGTATTTATTTTTGCAAATTAAATATTGCATTAATTTCTTTGCTATGTTTTTCTTGACGATATGCAACTAATTTTTTCTTCGTATTTCTATGATGTAAGTGAAATGAATTTAATAATGGTTTTTTGGGATGTTTTTCCTATAGTATTTTGTTGTGCTTTCATGACCTATATTTTTGGTCAACCTACAAACATCATTTACTTCTATTTTGGACGACTATGATGTTAAAATATTTTGTAAAGCCATGACATCTAATCGTTGTGTAGTGGAAATAAAGGGTTAACAACTGAATTCCAAATGATAGAAATAATTTTGTACAATTCTGCAATCTTTCTAGGGAATTGATAGATTCATGTAAAATGTCATGGGGATTGATGGAGTCTTAACTTCATGGATTCTAGGCTTCTTTTGACCTAGACAAAGGAATAAGGAGTAATATATCCCAGATTGATAATAATCATATAGGAAAATATTTAAGAAAGCTACAATCACCACGATCCCTGAATCATAGAGGCACGAGGCTCATCACTATTTAAGGAACTCTTGAGATTTTTCCTGCCTTATTTGTTCTGTTGCATCTGATTTACTCTACTTTTATTAGAAATTTAGGGCATAAAACCTTCCTTGTAATACTATCAAGCTAGGTTCATTGGATTCGTAAACTAAATATTTTTCTGCAGCAATAGTTGTTAACCATTCCTTGGATGATCAATATGCAGACTCTTAAACTGCATACTACTTGACACATGCACTTGCATTGGATGACCAACTTGCTTCATGATAAGTTTTGGTGCGTTACTCTACATTGCCATAGGGATTTGACAAAGAGTTGTATTTTTTAGTTGAAATATTGTCCTTGACTAGCTCTGAAAGCTCAACAAAAGTTTTTTACTTTTTCAAACCAAGTGCATATCATAATAGGCCTTCATTTACACCCTATACAAGTATTTTATGGACAATGGAAGGCTCAATATCTCTAATATCGAGCATCTCTTGTTTGAATCTAGTGATGTAGTTCCTTATACTTTCAAATAGAGCTTGTTGGATCTTCAATAAAGCATGAGAATTTTTAATGTTACTTCTAAGCGCTAGCAAATTGAGCCATGAGCAGTCTCATGTACTCATCGATGGAGGTGATAACTTCTACCGAAAAGTTTTTGACCGATCACTGAGAGATTCTTTTAATGTCATAAGGAACAAACGATATTTAAGAGTGTCATTTATTTGAAAAAATTATACTATTGATTCAAAGAATACTACTTGATTAGCAGTATCCATTTTCTTATATAGGAAATCTCTAAAGAATGGATCTTGAACTTTCTAAGGGGCTCCACTTCAACAATTTCTCTTGAAATGCATTCTCTAGTGGCCTTCTTCTCTTTAGTCTCCTCTCTTTATCATTCGAGGATTATAAACTCTCCTCTTTATGGACATACGATAAATCATTATCATCATCTTCCTCTTTTAGCATCAGAGTCAGTGCTCTCCTTTTAGTTTATGGTATTTCTTCTCTTGCTTGTTAATGTCATTGCAATTCCCACCTTAAAACCACCGATCCAGATGATCCCATGCAACTTCTCAATTGCTTTTTAAAATGGGTTCTTGACACTTCCTTTTGTACTTCTTCCATCATTTTATGTGTTTGTTCTGTCAACTAATTTATTTGTTGCGTCACGAGCTCTCTAGTGTAATAAATCTCTTCTTTTGTCTAAAAGATGTCCTTTTCGGATTTGAGCATGAGATCAAAGATTAGCACACATTTTAGAATGTTGAATCCCATTAGGATCTGTGGTCTCATATAATCTGTGAAACAATATGATTCAGAAGAGATCATATGAAAGAGGTAGAAGGAAGCTAAAAAATTTAAATAGAAATTTTCTTTCATATTTGGCCAAGAAGAATTTTTTTCCTCGCCAAACTTTATCTCTTAATTATACAACATAGTGTGTATGTTCCAACATAGGTCTCTAGNATAGATTCATGTAAAATGTCATGGGGATTGATGGAGTCTTAACTTCATGGATTCTAGGCTTCTTTTGACCTAAACAAAGGAATAAGGAGTAATATATCCCAGATTGACAATAATCATGTAGGAAAATATTTAAGAAAGCTACAATCACCACGATCCCTGAATCATAGAGGCACGAGGCTCATCACTATTTAAGGAACTCTTGAGATTTTTCCTGCCTTTTTTGTTCTGTTGCATGTGATTTACTCTACTTTTATTAGAAATTTAGGGCATAAAACCTTCTTTGTAATACTATCAAGCTAGGTTCATTGGATTCGTAAATTAAATATTTTTCTGCAGCAATAGTTGTTAACCATTCCTTGGATGATCAATATGCAGACTCTTAAACTGCATACTACTTGACACATGCACTTGCATTGGATGGCCAACTTACTTCATGATAAGTTTGGGTGCGTTGCTCTACAGTGCCATAGGGATTTGACAAAGAGTTGTATTTTTCAGTTGAAATATTGTCCTTGACTAGCTCTGAAAGCTCAACAAAAGTTTTTTACTTTTTCAAACCAAGTGCATATCATAATAGGCCTTCATTTACACCCTATACAAGTATTTTATGGACAATGGAAGGCTCAATATCTCTAATATCGAGCATCTCTTGTTTGAATCTAGTGATGTAGTTCCTTATACTTTCAAATAGAGCTTGTTGGATCTTCAATAAAGCATGAGAATTTTTAATGTTACTTCTAAGCGCTAGCAAATTGAGCCATGAGCAGTCTCATGTACTCATCGATGGAGGTGATAACTTCTACCGAAAAGTTTTTGACCGATCACTGAGAGATTCTTTTAATGTCATAAGGAACAAACGATATTTAAGAGTGTCATTTATTTGAAAAAATTATACTATTGATTCAAAGAATACTACTTGATTAGCAGTATCCATTTTCTTATATAGGAAATCTCTAAAGAATGGATCTTGAACTTTCTAAGGGGCTCCACTTCAACAATTTCTCTTGAAATGCATTCTCTAGTGGCCTTCTTCTCTTTAGTCTCCTCTCTTTATCATTCGAGGATTATAAACTCTCCTCTTTATGGACATACGATAAATCATTATCATCATCTTCCTCTTTTAGCATCAGAGTCAGTGCTCTCCTTTTAGTTTATGGTAATTCTTCTCTTGCTTGTTAATGTCATTGCAATTCCCACCTTAAAACCACCGATCGAGATGATCCCTTGCAACTTCTCAAATGCTTTTTAAAATGGGTTCTTGACACTTCCTTTTGTACTTCCTCCATCATTTTATGTGTTTGTTCTGTCAACTAATTTATTTGTTGTGTCACGAGCTCTCTAGTATAATAAATCTCTTCTTTTGTCTAAAAGATATCCTTTTTGGATTTGAGCATGAGATCAAAGATCAGCACACATTTTAGAATGTTGAATCCCATTAGGATGTGTGGTCTCATATAATCTGTGAAACAATATGATTCGGAAGAGATCATATGAAAGAGGTAGAAGGAAGCAAAAAATTTTAAATAGAAATTTTCTTTCATATTTGGCCAAGAAGAATTTTTTTCCTCGCCAAACTTTATCTCTTAATTATACAACATAGAGTGTATGTTCCAACATAGGTCTCTAAAGGATAAATAAGACTATATTATAGGTCATACTATACG
>JXCR01145328.1:159411-207306 GCA_002079205.1 Phalaenopsis hybrid cultivar | reverse complement strand
TAGTGTGCTTCGTGTACCCTTTATAAAACCCTAATCATTCCACGCTACCATGCCCAAAATATCCTCGCAAGTTTTCTCTCTAAATTTTGTTTTCTCTCTCTAACTTTAACCATCCATGGACTACTTACACAAAAGATGCCGGGAAGATACGGACGGCTCACCGGAGGCGAAGCGTGTACATGCCGATCTTCTATTTAATTTTCTCAGCGAAGAAGATTCCGATGCCGACGACTGCAATCCAGCTGATCAGGATCTCGCGACGGTGATGAAGAGCTTTGAAGAGGAGATCGCCCAATCGCCGGTGAAAATTTCGTCGGAGATAGAAGCGAGGAAGGTGGAGATAGAATACTTACAGGGGGCTTCCGACGACGATTTGGGGATTCCACCGCCGGAGGCCGCATCATTGTCTGGCGGTGGCCGGGAGGAGGACAAATCGGAGGGATTTGGAAGAATATGGGTGTTTGAAGACGACGGGATTCCTGCGTGGTATGAGGGTTTGATGGAGTTTGTGTATCCAACGGCGGAGGATAACGGAGAGGTGGCGGATTGCAGCGGTTGCTCCTGCTCTGCCGTTTTGCTCGACGGAGGGACCCTTGATGTGATGGGGTGCTTTTGATTTTTTTGTTTTGGTATTATGTTAATGATTTGTAAATTTTAGGAGCAGGGTTTGTTAGAGAAACTAAGTTCTATATGTAAGGATTAGCGGTCAAACATCATCATTAAATGTAAGTATCCTTGTTAAGGTGAAATATAATACTAAAGTGTTGCGTAACTATTAAAATTTAAATGTTTGATAAATAAATACATAAGTATTGTGTGGTATTTATCTAAATTTTCGTTTTTATTTATATAAATATGAGATTTTATTATGAAATCTCGACATCATAATGAATTTTAGTATTAGATCCGGATTTTAAGCAAGGCCCGTTCGGGGAAAAAATATTACATCAGTATTACAGATGTAAAAATAACGTGCGTAGCCAATCAAATTACGTCACGGCATCACGAGCGACAGAGCAAAAAAAACGGCGCAGTAACACGGGGAATATTTCCCCCTGTGTTATTAATGTGTTATTTCGCGTTATTCATGTGTTATTGCGTGTTATTCATGTGTTATTGACACATTATTGTGTTATTATAACACCAAGAATATTCTCAGGACACAATAACACATGAATAACACACAATAACACTTGAATAACATCGGAAATATTTCCGACAGAAAAAAAGCCGANAGAAAAACGGAGATCTAACATGACCCGTTTATTGCCAGAATATTATGATGAATTGTTTTCTAAATTAGAAAATAAATTAAAATTTATTCTAGCACAATTTTATTTTTAATAGAAAAAAAAAAAATCAAAGGTTACCAAACTTTTGAAGATATCTAGCTGTAGACCCACTCAGCCATAGCCTTAAAAGATTAAATTACGGACACCCGTGTGAAGTCAAACTGCGCATCATCAGGTGTGAAACCTTAACAGCGTACAGCCCCTCCGCTGTTTGAATTACAGCTATTGCTCGTCTTCTGTTTTTTTTTTTTTGAGGCAACGTGAGAACCAAAATGGATATATATATTTATTAGATTTTTTAAAAGATTAATATTGATAGACTTTATTTAAANGTGCAAGGTTAATGTTTTAATACTTGGGCTACCATATTACTAAGGAAATTTTTTTTAAATATGCAAAATTATCTAAATTCATTTTCATTCATATTTTATAAGTATATAAATATTTATAATTATTTTTAAAGAAACTATATTAAAGTTTAAATTATTTTATGATTAAAGGATATTTAAGTAAAAAAGATTGTAATTATTTAAAAATTGTGAAAAAAGATAGTATGACATACTTNTTATAATTATTTTTAAAGAAACTATATTAAAGTTTAAATTATTTTATGATTAAAGGATATTTAAGTAAAAAAAGTTTGTAATTATTTAAAAATTGTGAAAAAAGATAGTATGACATACTATCCGAAAGAAAAACGGAGATCTAACATGACCCGTTTATTGCCAGAATATTATGATGAATTGTTTTCTAAATTAGAAAAAAATTTAAAATTTATTCTACCACAATTTTATTTTTAATAGAAAAAAAAAATTCAAAGGTTACCAAACTTTTGAAGATATCTAGCTGTAGACCCACTCAGCCATAGCATTAAAAGATTAAATTACGGACACCCATGTGAAGTCAAAATGGGCATCATCAGGTGTGAAACCTTAACAGCGTACAGCCCCTCCCCTGTTTGAATTACAGCTATTGCTCGTCTTCTGTTTTTTTTTTTGAGGCAACGTGAGAACCAAAATGGATATATATATTTATTAGATTTTTTTTAAAGATTAATATTGATAGACTTTATTTAATATTTATTTTAAATAAATTTAATCATATTAAAATTCACCTTGCTAAAAAGTCTATGAAAATATCTCAGGCAATTTTTTGAAAAAATTTGAGGTTTATGAAATAATTCAAAGTTTATTAGTCAAAAAATGCACCGACGTTGGAAAACATGTGTTCGAAATTTTAATGTAATTTTTAACAGGTCTTCCAATTATTACAGTTATTTCATTATTAGTAANGGATTTGGCAAAGATATCTTAAGCATGTTCATTTTTGGAAATAAGATCCCTTAATTTGGGGGACCTTTGGTCAATGGCTTGATTTAGGTGATTTCATGTTGTTTGGGTGCAAATGACCAAAACTTGGGTTTGGGCTAGGTTAGCCATATCAATTGGCCCAAGTAATTATTTTATTTGGTGTAGATGATCTTAAGGAACAACTTTGGTGAAGGATGGAAGTGGTTTTAAGCTCAATTGAAGGGTCAATTTGAGGGAATTTTGAACTTTAATCAATTTGTTCATGTTGGGCTAAGCTTGGGTCTAGCTTGGGTTAGCCTTGGGCTAAGAACAAATTGATTGTTGTATATGATCAATATAGACCTCATAAAGAGTTTTTAACACGAATTGTATGCCAATTTGGAGGTCAAGGCAATCAATTGGGTGAAATTTAGGGACTTAGCCAATTTGGGGCTAAATTTGGGAATTTTGGATTTAAGCCAAAATCAAATGAATTTGAGGCTTCACCAAGGCCAATTTATGGTTGATTTTGATGTATAAGAATGTCATAAATATTTTGAAACATTAATTGAGGCCAATTGACTAGGCTATGGGTTCAATTTTGTGAGATTAGGTCATATGGTTAAAATTGGGGTTTTGACCCAAATAAAAATTGGGCTCAAATCATGGACTAATTGAGCTTGGATTTGATTTAGTTTGGTCATATGAAAAGTTGATTTAAGTTTAAGATTTTAATTGGGGTCAATTGAGATCAAATTGATGGACACTTGAGTTGGATTTGGGGAAATTTGAGTCTTTAAAGGGCAATTTGAGGCTTTTGGTTAAAGAAGGTCCAATTGACCAAATTGGGTCATGTGATAGTTGAGAGAAATCAAATTGGGAATATTTGGGATTTATTGAGATTTTTTGAGAATTTTTGGAATTTTTGGGATTTTTAGCTATGGAGGGGTATTTTGGTAATTTGGGGGTGTTTCAGGGGTAAAAGGCCAAGATGGGTATTTTGGTAGATTTGAGGTACCAAACATCACCAAGNGGGGTGTCTTAGGGGTAAAAGGCCAAGATGGGTATTTTGATAGAGTTGAGGCACCAATCATCACCAATAAGCTATGGACCAAAAGAACCCCATTTTGGGTCCTCTACATAGTGGTCTTAGCCAAACCATAGCCCTAGGGCTAGTACGTTTAGGGGACCATCTATATGAGTATCCCAAAAGATCAAGGGGTCTAGGCTAGAAATTTGAGTTCAGGGTTGTGAGTGATTGTGGGTGTAGATGAGTGTAGTGAATGCCTTAGCTCCAGACCAACACCCAAGGTCAACCCTAAGGTCCAGCAATCTTAAGGGTGACTCATCTTGAGTTTCCCCCACAGTGACCCCACCTACTAAGTATTAAGAGGTTGAGAACAAGATGTGGAACTTCAAGTTGAGTGGAGAAGGGTTTGAAATTTCTAGTGGTGAGGGTTTCATGTCTAGCCTTCTAGGACCAATATGTGGAACTTCAAGTTGAGTAGAGAAGAGTTTGAAATTTCTAGTGGTGAGGGTTCCAGATCTAGTTTTCTAAGAATAGGCAATAAGAAGTTTGGAATTTCTAATGGTGAGGGTTCCATGTCTAGTTTTCTAAGAATAGTCAATAGAAAATTGTAGAATTTCTAATGGTGAGAGTTCCTTGTCTAGTTTTCTAAGAATAGTCAATAAGAAAATAAGTGTAGAGTTTCTGATGGTGAGGGTTCCTTGTTTAGTTTTCTAAGAATAGTCAATAGAAAAGTCAATGGCTAGACCCTAGGCTACTAAAGAGGAAAAACTAAACCTCAACCAAAAATGAGGTCAACAGACATATCGATCAATTGAACCTAAGAGATAGGGCTATCAACCCAAGACAACTAATCCAACCCAAGGGATTGGGTGATCGGTTTAGGGCAGCCAATGGAACCCAAAGTGCTCATGCAACCACACATATGACATGCAACATGATCTACATGCAAAATATCATGAACGAGCACACATATGCAATGTAACCCAAAATGCTCGACAACACATCGAAGTCTTCCTAATGACCACATGTAGGTACCTATAACTGAGGTTATCATATTTGTGGCATAGCCGCCTCCGGCTTTAGTGTGGAAATGTGGAGGGCTTCACCCTCCAATTTCTCATAGGGGAAGTCTTTTATCGTTTGTAGGGTAGACTAACTACGAAATAGTTTCCATCCTATGGACTCCCGTGATCTCATAGGATGGGCTAGCTACAAAGCTTTTACTATACTTTGAGATCAAAATCTCTCAATCCCTCCATGGAAGGTTGGGAGCACCAAAATCCTGAAAAATTGGGATTCCATCCCACTAGGATTTAGGTCTTGGATTCACAAAGGGGAAACTCTCAGATTTTCTAGGAACGTCTGACAAAAGCTCCCTAACCTACGACTACCTCTAGGAAATCAACAGCCTATAAAATTGAGTGTGGTCGTACTGACTATCATCGACTGACCATGCTCACCCCGTGTGCGCAGCCAAACCCATAACATAAAACCTAGATAAACTTAGGATTGGCCTGGGAAAAAAATGTGAGGAGTTAGAAAATCTTACCATCGTAATGGTTGCCGACACATTTCTTCAAGTTGGAGGAATATCTCCTATTGGTAGGAGAGAAGCCCATGTCCCAGTGGTGCTCCGATGATCCTTTTTGAGCTAGGTTAAACCTCTGCTCACGAAGATCTCCTCACATGGAGGAAGATGGAGGAGATGATGAAGAAGAAGTTGAAGGACGAGAAGAATATGAAGGAAGAAAGCTCCCATAGCTCTCTCTCTTGAGGAAGATGAATCTCTTCCTACTTCTTGGCTCTCTCCGAGGGCCCTTTCCTAATGATCCCCGAATGGTCTCCCACGACTCTTCTAAAAGCCTCTCCAAGCTCTTTCAATCCACTAAAGAAGAATGACACGGTAAGGGAGACTCATTGACTTGATAGACATTGATAGAGAAAGAAAAATAGAAAAGTGAGACTTTCCCTCAGTTTAAGCCAGCACACCCCACTAATTCACTAAAAAAGCCCTCATTAGTACTCCAAGGAAGCTTCTAATGGGGGGTGGATAAAAGAGGCTTTTTGCATTCACTTTTCCCATCCAAAGACTCATTATCATGATCCATATCATTTCAGTTGCGTCAGGGGAAAAAAGATCCAAAAATGGTTATTTTTCATGCATGGGAATTGACCGATGCATAGGTGTCACCGAGGTGGCTCCTACTTTCCTGACTCCCAAGAAAGGGCTAATTTTGAGCTAATTTGGGCGTCTAAGCACCCGAAATTGGTACCTGAGCACCTGTCCTAGCGGCTCGGTGTTAGAAACAACACTAACCTTCTAAAGGCTTGGTTTAGGTGACGAGGAAGGCATTTTGGCTGCCTGGGCACATGAGCACTAGTCTAGCCCCAAAATTATGATTTTTAGTGGAAGTGCCCAACGGAGGATTTTTTTGATCCATAACCTAAACTTTAATTGTCCTCAGTAACCTGTATTTAATTTGATATCACTTTTAAAATAAAAAACTTGACCCGATTTGTAATTACACAGTAATTTAACTTCCAAAAGATGGTAAAAAACTTGATCCAATTGATATTTAACGGCTAGTGTGCAAAATTGATATGTTATAAAAGTTAGAACTTTTAAATAATAGTGTACACAATAGGGGTACTAAGCAAGTATACGTATCGTTTCAAGAAATATATGGATTTCTTTAAGAACTCTAGTATTGATCCCATAAAGAAGCGAGGTAAAAAATTCCTTAGGCTAATTCTAGTTTACTACAATTAGGTGTTAGTTTGGAATTTTTAAAAAGTTTGGTTTTCTTAAATTTACTAATTTACCATAAAATTAAAGTTAGCTAAATTAAATAAAAACCTAATCTAAGGAGATTGGTTACATTTTGGAAAGCTTTTATGTAATTATAATCCCTTTCTCCTTGCGATGAGATCATAATTAGTGTATGAATCAAATGTTAAAAGTTTAAATATAGTTTATGACAAACAGGAGCATACCTGCTTCTTTAACCTCTCCCTGGTGTAAGAAGAACATTGACTATTTAAAGTAGGTTACAATTAGTGTGGTAATTATGAGTAGATTCTAGCCTGCCACTTCTAGATTACCCACTAGGCCCTCTCTGTAAGATTTACCAATGACCCTTAGTTCCAACATTAGACCAAATTGTTAAAGGATCTAACTCCCAAAATTGAACAATAACTATCAGAGACAGTTACTGATGCTGTGACACCAGAATCAACACTATGGCCTCGATTTATCTACGTGACTGGCGCTATGGCGTCAGCTCAAGAGTTTGGGTAGCTCCAATTTACTCTGTTTCGCTTTATTTTGCCCCATTTCAGCTCCAATCTTGCTCCAAGAAAATGCGTCAGATCAGAATTTTTTTCCTTGCTTGATTTGGCTCCAAATTGCACTGCATTTGCTCCATTTTCTCCAAAAATCCATTTCTTGTACCTAGAACAAAAAATATGCAAAATACATTTCATTAAAGCACAATATCATTAAAAATGAGCATGAAATATAAATAAAAAATAAGTAATTTTTAGGCGTGTCGGAGACTCCACATGAATGAAATGTAGTCCCACAAATCCAAAATGTAGTGTTTTGATTAGCCATTAATTGGAGAACTTACCGTGAAAGGTCGCCTTATGCTACAACGCGGGTAGGGTGTTTCAGACCCCAACTTTCCATTAGCGTGTGTAGGAAGAATCCATGATTTCCCTTGGCCACAAAAGGCTCTAGAGGAACATGTGGTTACTTCTAAACACCATAATGAGCATATAATATGTCTTGCATCATGAATAAATCTTTTCGATGGTAGGTTCACCCTAGCCTTGTAAAGCTAAATCACCGCCAACCCTATCTCCTTGCCCCAAACAAGTGCTAGAGAGTCTCGAGTGGATGTCTTAAGTTACTGTATGCTATGAATGGACCGTAGACCATCTTAAATTATGTAGGTGGACACCCTACACTCGTGACTTCAAAATATGACATGAACAATTTTCTTCCTTAGGTTGAAACCAAAAAGGACGAGTTAGAATGAGTGAGGAGTGAGCTTCCATTGGGGATTAGATAAGATTTTTTGCTTGTTTAACATATATTTGTTTCTACAAATTAAATATTGCATTAATTTTTTTGCTATGTTTTTCTTGACAATATGCAGCTAAATTTTTCTGTGTTTCTATGATGTAAGTGAAATGGATTTAATAATGGTTTTCTGGGATGTTTTTCCTATAGTATTTTCTTGTGCTTTCATGACCTATGTTTTTGGTCAACCTACAAACATCATTTACTTCTAGTTTGGCCGACTATGATGTTAAAACATTTTGTAAAGCCATGACATCTAATCGTTGCGTAGTGGAAACAAATGGTTAACCACTGAATTCCAAAGGATAAAAATAATTTTGTACAATTCTGCAATCTTTCTAGAGAATTGATAGATTCATGTAGAATGTCATGGGGATAGATGGAGTCTTAACTTCATGGATTCTAGGCTTCTTTTGACCTAGACAAAGGAATAAGGAGTAATATATCCCCAATTGACAATAATCATGTACGAAAATATTTAAGAAAGCTACGATCACCACAATCCCTGAATCATAGAGGCACGAGGCTCATCACTCTTTAAAGAACCCTTGAGATTTTTCCTACCTTTTCGTTTTGTTGCTTGTGATTTACTCTAATTTTATTATAATTTTAGGACATCAAACCTTCTTTGTAATACTATCAAGCTAGGTTCATTGGATTCGTAAACTAAATATTTTTTTGCAGCAATATTTGTTAACCATTCCTCGGATGATCAATATGCGGACTCTTAAATTGCATACTACTTGACACATACACTTGCATTGGATGACCAACTTACTTCATGATAAGTTTTGGTGCGTTACTCTCCAGTGCCATAAAGATTTGACAAAGAGTTGTATTTTTCGGTTGAAATATAGTCCTTGGCTAGCTTTGAAAGCTCAATAAAAGTTTTTTACTTTTTTCAAACCAAGTGCAGATCATAATAGGCCTTCATTTACACCTTATAAAAGTATTTTATGGGCAATGCAACGCTCAAAATCTCTAATATCGAGCATCTCTTGTTTGAATCTAGTGCTGTAGCTCCTTATACTTTCAGATAGAGCTTGTTGAATCTTCAATAAAGCATGAGAATTTTTAATGTTACTTCTAAGCGTTAGCAAAATGAGCCATGAACAGTCTCATGTACTCATTGATGGAGATGATAACTTCTACCGACAAGTTTTTGACCGATCACCGAGAGATTCTCTTAATGTCATAAGGAACAAACGATATTTAAGAGTGTCATTTATTTGAAAAAATTATACTATTGATTCAAAGGATACTACTTGATTAGCGGTATCCATTTTCTTATATAGGAAATCTCTAAGGAAGGGATCTTGAACTTTCTAGGGGGCTCCACTTCAACAATTTCTTTTGAAATGCATTCTCTAGTGGCCTTCTTCTCTTTAGTCTCCTCTCTTTATCATTCGAGGATTATAAAGTCTTCTCTTTATGGACATATGATACATCATTATCATCATATTCCTCTTTTAGCATCAGAGTCAGGGTTCTCCTTTTAGTTTATGGTATTTCTTCTCTTGCCTGTTAATGTCATTGCAATTCCCACCTTGAAACCACCGATCCAGATGATCCCATGCAACTTCTCAAATGCTTTTTAGAATGGGTTCTTGACACTTCCTTTTGTACTTCTTCCATCATCTTATGTGTTTGTTCTGTCAACTACTTTATTTGCTGTGTCACAAACTCTCTAGTGTAATAAATCTCTTCTTTTGTCTAAAAGATCTCATTTTTGGATTTGAGCATGAGATAAAAGATTAGCGCACATTTTAGAATGTTGAATCCCTTTAGGATGTGTGATCTCATATAATCTGTGAAATAATACGATTCGGTAGAGATCATATGAAAGAGGTCGAAGGAAGCTAAAAATTTTAAATAGAAATTTTCTTTCATATTTGGCCAAGAAGAATTTTTTTCCTCGCCAAACTTTATCTCTTAATTATACAACAAAGAGTGTATGTTCCAACATAGGTCTCTAAAGGATAAATAAGACTATATTATAGGTCATACTATACGAGGTGTGGAGATACCCACCGTTGATAAAGTTCTCATCAGAATATTAAACGACCAATAAATAGATATGTATGGTGATGGAAGGGAGTTTTGTTCCATCAGTATCTAAGAACCATTGCTAGTGCTCTATGATGTAGGAATCAACAAATTCAGTAAAAGAACTCGAGAAATATTAGTAAACTCCGCTGAATGAGCTCGCCTAAAGTTGTAAGATTGGTGAGCCCAGTCGAAAAACCTAGTGCGAGGTGCTTCTCAGCGACAAAAACTCTATGGCTTGCCACCTCCCAAAGTAAGGCTACTAAGTATGATTGGCCCTGTTAGAGTAGGGACATCAAGTGCAAGGTTAATGTTTTAATACTTGGGCTACCATATTACTAAGGAAATTTTTTTTAAATATGCAAAATTATATAAATTCATTTTCATTCATATTTTATAAATATATAAACATTTATAATTATTTTTAAAGAAACTATATAAAAGTTTAAATTATTTTATGATTAAAGGATATTTAAGTAAATAAGATTGTAATTATTTAAAAATTTTAAAAAAAGATTGTATGGCGTACTATCCGAAAGAAAAACGGAGATCTAACATGACCCGTTTATTGCCAGAATATTATGATGAATTGTTTTCTAAATTAGAAAAACAATTAAAATTTATTCTAGCACAATTTTATTTTTAATAGAAAAAAAAAAAAGAAAGGTTACCAAACTTTCGAAGATATCTAGCTGTAGACCCACTCGGCCATAGCCTTAAAAGATTAATTTACGGACACCCATGTGAAGTTCAAACTGCGCATCATCAGGTGTGAAACCTTAACAGCGTACAGCCCCTCCCCTGTTTGAATTAACAGCTATTGCTCGTCTTCTGTTTTTTTTGGAGGCAACGTGAGAGCCAAAATGGATATATATATTTATTAGATTTGTTTTAAGATTAATATTGATATACTTTATTTAATNTATTTTAATGATATAAATATAGATATTTAGAAATTAGGTGGCATTTATATAAATGCCCCGAGATTCTTTTTATCAAAATATCCGTGCAATTATATTATTTTAATTTNATATATATATATATATATATATATATATATATATATATATATATATATATATATATATATATACATATATACCACTTAATTCTTAAATATTTATTCTTTATTATAAATTTTAATCTTTTTACATATGAAAATATATATTTTAAATTTCAAAAGTTAAAATAATGTTTTTATAAGAAATGAAATATTTTAATGATATAAATATAGATATTTAGAAATTAGGTGGCATTTATATAAATGCCCCGAGATTCTTTTTAGCAAAATATCCGTGCAATTATATTATTTTAATTTTTATTTCGTCGTTCAAAAATTGCGACCGTTACAGCTCACGGGACACGCGCCCGTCATTTTCCAAACTCAAAACGCAACATCCCCACCAAGTACTGACGCGCTTCGGATTCCAAATCCCATTAATTTATTAAATATCTAGCCGTTGCCACGCCCGTCCGCCTGTCTCGATTCCCCACATTCCTCCCCTTCATTTTTTTGATTTAATTGCCGGCCATAGTGTGCTTCGTGTACCCTTTATAAACCCCTAATCATTCCACGCTACCATGCCCAAAATATCCTCGCAAGTTTTCTCTCTAAATTTTGTTCNATTTTAATTTTTATTTCGTCGTTCTAAAATTGCGACCGTTACAGCTCACGGGACACGCGCCCGTCATTTTCCTGACTCAAAACGCAACGTCCCCACCAAGTACTGACGCGCTTCGGATTCCAAATTCCATTAATTTATTAAATATCTAGCCGTTGCCACGCCCGTCCGCCTGTCTCGATTCCCGACATTCCTCCCCCTTCTTTTTTTTTTATTTAATAACCCGCCATAGTCTGCTTCGTGTACCCTTTATAAAACCCTAATCATTCCAAGCTACCTTGCCCAAAATATCCTCGCAAGTTTTCTCTCTCTAAACTTTTTTTNTATTAAATATCTAGCCGTTGCCACGCCCGTCCGCCTGTCTCGATTCCCCACATTCCTCCCCTTCATTTTTTTTATTTAATAGCCGGCCTAGTGTGCTTCGTGTACCCTTTATAAAACCCTAATCATTCCACGCTACCATGCCCAAAATATCCTCGCAAGTTTTCTCTCTAAATTTTGTTTTCTCTCTCTAACTTTAACCATCCATGGACTACTTACACAAAAGATGCCGGGAAGATNAACTTTTTTTTCTCTCTAACTTTAACCATCCATGGACTACTTACACAAAAGATGCCGGGAAGACACGGACGGCTCACCGGAGGCGAAGCGTGTACATGCCGATCTTCTATTTAATTTTCTCAGCGAAGAAGATTCCGATGCCGACGACTGCAATCCAGCTGATCAGGATCTCGCGACGGTGATGAAGAGCTTTGAAGAGGAGATCGCCCAATCGCCGGTGAAAATTTCGTCGGAGATAGAAGCGAGGAAGGTGGAGATAGAATACTTACAGGGGGCTTCCGACGACGATTTGGGGATTCCACCGCCGGAGGCCGCATCATTGTCTGGCGGTGGCCGGGAGGAGGACAAATCGGAGGGATTTGGAAGAATATGGGTGTTTGAAGACGACGGGATTCCTGCGTGGTATGAGGGTTTGATGGAGTTTGTGTATCCAACGGCGGAGGATAACGGAGAGGTGGCGGATTGCAGCGGTTGCTCCTGCTCTGCCGTTTTGCTCGACGGAGGGACCTTTGATGTGATGGGGTGCTTTTGATTTTTTTATTTTGGTATTTTGTTAATGTTGTAAATTTTAGGAGCAGGGTTTGTTAGAGAAACTAAGTTATATGTAAGGATTAGTGGCCAAACATTATCATTAAATGAAAGTATCCCTGTTAAGGTGAAATATATTTTTTCTTGCTCTGATTTATGGTACTAAAGTGTTGAGTAACTATTAAAATTTAAATGTTGGATATATAAATACATAAGGATTGTGTGGTATTTATCCAAATTTTCGTTTATATATATAAATATGAGATCTTATTATGAAATCTGGACATCATAAAGAATTTTAGTACTAGATACAGATTTTAAGGGCCCGTTTTGGGTTGTTTAAAACTACGGCGGCATTTTTTGAAAATGCAGCCTTCTTGTTTGACTCAAAAATGTCGCCTTTTTATTTGATTCACATGTTTTACATCATTTTATTTTTTTTATTAGATGTGGATAGCGGGTATAACCCGTTATCCAGTGTTCGACCCAAGCATTTCCGTCCCTGCCCTCGAAACTGATCCCCCTGGAGCTCTGCCGAAGGAAGCTGCTGCTCTCTCTACCGAAGGAAGCCGGAGGCAGCGCTGCGTCCGTTCTCGGTATGGAATAATTTGGCCAGCCCCCGATTTTATTTTTTTCTCGGTTTCTTCTTTCCCTCAATCCAGATCCCGATCCATTCAATTCGCGAAACCCTTCCCTTTCTCGATCGTCTGAACCGCGTGTTCTTCAGCCCTGATCCTTCTATCCGTGATGATCTCTCTCCAACTATGAGCTTGGTTCTTTTCCTTCCTCCAGCCATTCAAGCTACAAAGATTTTCTTTCTTTTCCCCCTCAATCAAACCTCAAGAAACACTAATTGTTAAATCCAAATCCCTATTTCCTTATTTGATTGCATATAATTGTTTGTGATTTTTTTATGCATCTCTTATATGTAAATCATATGTGATAGGGTTGAGATTCAACTTTTTTCTTTTATTATTATTTTGTATTCACAAAGAAAAGAAATTAAGTTTGTCGTGCTTTCTTTATTGTTGCATGTATGCGAGATTTTATTCCTCTTTCAAAATTTCCTATTAAATTTTCATTCTTATAAATGTCATTTATTCATCCTTGTGCTCCCTTTGTGATTGTATCATCAACTAAGCGAATAGAATGTTGGTTCCATTTACTTCATGGCTTATGGGTTTTATTTCAGAAATTCTAATAGTCTTTTTTACCATTTATTATTTTCTTTTGGTCTTCAAGGATGATTGATTTGAAATTATGTTGGAAGTAGATTTTAAGTTTTAGATATGTAAATACATAGGAATTTGGTGGTATGAGTGTAGAAATGAAAGTTTTGATGTGAGATATGTAAATCCATAAGCCATGAGTGTTATATATGTAAATGCTCCTTTTTTTATGTGTTGGTTTAGTATATATCTTTGGATTTTAGTATATTGATTGTGTTATATTCTATTACTGTTGCGAACAGCTCCACTGCACTTGGCCAAAATGGTCATATTTCCATAAAAAACTGCAAATCAGCTGTTCTCAAACCGCAGAAACTAAACAGCGTAACAGTTTTTTCAGTTTAGGGGCAAAATGTTCATTTATCCAGAAACAGTTGCAAATCAGCTGTTTTTAAAACACACAAATCAAACAATCAGTCAGATTTTTCGGATCAGCTGCTCATCAGCAGATTATCAAGATCAGTTGCTTATCAGCAGAAGTTGGATAAGCTGCAGCTGTACCAAACAAATAGATATTATTTCAAATTTTCGTTACAAAAGATATACATACGTACCTCACAATTTTTTATGTGTTTACAAATCTGAACATATAATCTCCAATTTTAGTTGTAGTTCCGGTTTTTAATTTATTTACTTTTAAGATATTTTTCTTATAAACATTAACTCAGATTTTCATTACAGAAGATTTACATGCATACCTAGCAATTCTTATGTGTTTACATAATGCAACATCTAAACTTCTATTTTCATGTATATGCTGCCTCAGGATTCTTTTGTTTTTACATATTGATATTTTTCAACTTAAATCATATGAATTTGCATAACCACAATCTAAATTTCAATTTCCACGCATATATTTGTCATCTTACGTAAGATGCTGAAGGTGATATTTTTAATATGATATTTTTTTTTGTGATGCAAAAGGTTTGGACCATATAAATATAAAAGATAAATTTAGGTGTTAGGTATATAAATACGTAAAATTGTTATGATATGAAAGATTTCGATAATATAAATGTAAAAAATTAAAATTTTTTGTGTTAGTTATGCCAAATACATAGAAATGTGTATTTTTGACATGATATGAAAGATTTGGATTGTATAAATGTAAAAAAAATAAAATTTGGGTGTTGACTATGTAAATACACAAGTATTGAGTGGTATCTATGTAAATTTTTCTTTTTTTGTGATACAATTTGGGTCATATAAATGTAAAAGAGTAAAATTTAGGTACTAAATATTTAAACGCATAAGAATGAGGTGGCATGAATGTAAAAGGGGCATAAATACATCACATCTATTTCTTGATTCTTATGTGATTTTCTTATGAACTTTCATATCTCAAGTTTAAATTTTATTTTTTGTATTTCTACCAACATAATCTATTGTTTCACATTAAAACATCCTTAGTATATCACTTCAAAACATTATTATTAAAACTTTTTAAAAAGTAATGTACCCATGTGATGCATATGTTATAATCGATGTGTGTCAAAGAATTCACGGCGGTGCAATAATCAATTATCATTTTAGCAGTGCACTAGAATCCAACGCACACGCTTAGGTAATAAAAGTAACAGGTAAAAACATTTGAAGATTTTTATTTGGAAAAACGTGAAATGGAAAAAACCCATTAGACCTAGTACAGTTGAAATGATCAATTATGAGTTGATTACATGTACAAATTTTTTTTTCCACAAACGGGACACAGTTATATAGTTTCTCGAGTTACAACTGTCGGTCACAGAAGAGCTTATTGCCCCGCAGCAAGGAGCAGTTGTAGCATCAAACTACGATTGTCATAGAAGGACTTACCCCAACAAGGCTTTGGATTCCAATTATGATGGTGAGGGTATTCAGAGTGAGCTGAACAAGGTGTTTTAGCGGCGACGATGGGGTGAAGGAGAATATTGATGTCAAGTAGCGCTCCACTCTCCTTTTCTATTTTTTGCCTTTTTTGTTTGTCATGCTACTGATGTAGTTTTTTTTATGTTACTTCATTTTTATGAATGTTTATCAACATTATCTTATATGACTGATATTGATGTGCCTATTGGTATCTCATTGAGTGATTTCCTTTCATTGGCTATTTATCTCCTGAGCATCACTCTTTCGTGCATATTTTTGTGACAGTGATGGATTATATGTTCCTTTCATACCAAAGTAGATGTGAGATGCTTAATGTTTGTGATTCATAAGAAGTTTGTGGGAAAAAATCACGAGCAACTTTTTAATTAGTTGGAGTTGCGTATCTGATTATCACTTGATGATGTTACGTCGTATGAGCAAAGCCAACCAAAGTCCACTAAGGACCTTCAATCCTTTTGAGGTTGCTTGTTAAAGCATTGCTCGCTAACTAACCCACATCAAATGGTTTAGGTGCAGTTCACCATACAGTGTTATTCTACCAGGGTTTATATATCGAAGTGAGAATAGGTTTGACCCATACAGAAGAGATTGGATCGAATCCCTATGAGTTTGATCATGCTCTGGTTGAGATGTAACCAAAGTTGTGTATCTATCAGCTCGAGAGGTTGAAGTGGCTCTAAATGAAACATTAAACTTTATGGAGGTGTTATTCCTATGACTTTGTCCACTACATGTTAATTATGTCGAGCATATCATTTAACTATACAACTTAGGATGGATCTTAAACACTTAATAGATTCTTCTTTCGACTATATCTACAAATAGGTTAACTTCATTGAGCATCTACGACTATAGAACTGATGGTTTTACATTCTTAATGAAATCTACTTTGAACTATGTTCCAAAACAAAATAACACCATTGATTATTTTTGGCTATACAACTTAAGATTGATCTTACATCCCAAATGACATTTTCTTTTGACTATTTCAAAATAAGTTAATGTTGTTGAGCACTTGTAGACATAAGACCTAGAACGAGTCTTACAACCCTAATATATTTTTCTTTTAACTGTGTTCAAAAACAAGTTAACGTCGTTGAGCTTCTCTTACTATACAACCTAGGATGGGCCTTACATCCTTTATGCATTACAAATTTTTCCACTATATGTTACGATCTTCATGCTGACACTCTTTGAATAAACAACCTAAGAAAATTCTAGCATCCATAGATTAATCCCAGAAGTTGGGTAACTTTATTTTAGAAGTTGAACAACCACATCTTGCAACCACCCAACAAATGGGGTGACAACATCCTAGAAGAAAAAGTGAAGCATTCTTAGCGATAGCCCAGAGGTTGAGTAACATTTTCTTAAAAGTTGGGCAACAACCTTCTATAATCGCCTAGGAGATTGGGCATAACAACTTAGAAGAAAAGGCAAAAGCAACCTCAAAAGCAAAGCCAAAATTTTAATGTATCAAATAAAAGAAAGATGGACAGATAAATACATTATAATTGTGTGCAAATACTTCATCTAGCAATTCAAATGCGATAAAAACCAACGCAGTGATGCAAAAGTCAATAAAGAAAAAACACTGATCCATTACCACATCATACTCATCATCAAAATGTTTAGAGCTTTTTGTTTTCTTTTTTGAAAGCCAACATTCTTACTTGAAAAGCCTATGAAGTTTTCGTGCTCTAATCGAAGTGTTATCTTTCTTGTGCCTATCAAGGATATGGTTGATCTTTACAAGCTCTATCTTTCATTAACTCGAAGAAAACACCAGCTTATCTTCAATTGGTTCCATTGTTGCCTCTTCAAAATTATGGTGCTTCCTCTGTTTTTTTTAGGGGTACGGGATTCTTGAAATATCAACATATCAAATAGTGTGAAAAATCTCCTCAAAAAAGCATGACAATAGTGTATAAAATCTTCTCTGGAAGGTGTGAAAGCAATACAAAAAAATCTCCTACAACAAATGTGATAACATAGCAGAAAATATCATCCAGAAGGAATGATAGCAACATAAAAAATCTTCTCTATAAGGTGTTAGAGCAATGTGAAATGGGAGCTTCAGTGATCGCACAAAAATAGGTTTGGAGATTCCAAGATAGGTAGCAACAATCCCAAAGGGGAGCTCTGTTGATAACACAAAAACATGTTGGGAGACTCCGAGGTGGGCCACTGCAATGTGAAGGGGAGCTTCGTTGATCGATAAAATTAGGTTGGGAGACTCCACATTTTTTTTTCTTTCGGGTGCTCTATTGCTCACATAAAAATAGGCTGGAAGACATCGTGGTGGGAAACTGCAAGGCCAAGGAGAGCTCCATTGATCAACAATAATATATTAGGAGACTCCACAATTTTTCTTGTGGGAGTATTGTTGATCGCACCAAATAGACTTGGAGACTCCACATTTTTCTTTTCTTTCTAGCCTATTTACAAAATAACCAAAAGATAAAAAAAAAAATCTTAAAACTATATACTTTTGGTTTGGGCCACAGGTTGCTGACATGACCGTCTTTTGTCTGTTAGATCCTTCCCGTCTTCCATTGCACAATCCCAAATCTCACTAATTGTTGCCATGATAGCCCGCCCTCCATGTAATATCGAAGACTTTTATATTTGAAAATCAATCATAGTATTCAAACATATATTTTATTAATAAATATTTCATTATATCCATCAAAATGCATTTATATGTTATTTTGATTTTTAAATCATTTTTCAAAATAATTGGTTAAAAAACTAAATAAATACTGAAAATATATATTAATGAAATATTTGATCTATAAACTTTGATTAATTTTTATGACTCTGTAATATGCTCGATTTAAAAACAATCTCCATCAAGGTATACAAAATGATGAACTTTCATTACTATGATTTTTCAAATTTGTATGATAAATATAAATACGAAATTATAAGATTAATGAAACAATTATAATTTCTTAGTAATTGTAATTTATTTTTAGATTAATGTGCGATCATAAATTTATTTTTAGAGTTGTTTGACATCTATTTTGCAAACTTTTTCCACTTAAGTGGTGTAGACATGATGACCTACCTTCTGATTATTTCTTTTCATAATTTTTGGAGCTATAAATCTCAATATAAAAAAAGGTTTATATGAACTTTTCATTTGAAACCAAATAATTTGTATAATTACATTTATGTACTTGGCACTTTTTTAATATAAAATCCATCAACTCAAAGCTCTCCAGAATCTTTCCATGCTTTTTTACTCTCTAGCCGAGAGGATGTGGAGGAAAATTAAGTGAGAAAGAGAAGGAAAGAGAGCAAAAGAAGTATTTTTGAGGCTGCATCTCAATTTTCGCACGATTGTTCCATTGAAAAAATTGACCGACTTAAAGTAGACTACTATTATCCTACCTATAATTTTAATGGTTTTCTCATTTTTTGTATTATTTATACTTTTAATTGCACAAAACTTGAAAAGTTAATGATATCTTCATATTTTAGAAACTTTATCATGTAACTTTTAATTAGTTGTTGTTCTAATTATTCTGCATATTTTGATATATGTGTATTAAATTTTTACTATAAATTTGAGGAAAAAATCCTAATTTGAGTTACATTAAATTTTATAATAATGTAATTAACATTATGTACCATATAAAATACTAATACAAAGTGAGTGACTTACTTGCACAATAAGTAATTCTATTTTGATCGGTGCATATAGATTGGTGATCCCGTGAAAATATAGTTGTGTAAAATTTATAAAGTTGGCTCCGCCTTACAACGGTGCCAAAAACTTGATGTGGTATTTTAAGAATAATAACGTTAAGCACTTAATGTTGGGATTCTACCCAATTATATGTATCGTTATCAATAAATATAAAACTTTCTATTTACGTCGCAAATATCGATCAAACGAGGAAAGTTTAAATTTGAAATAATAAATTAACAAGAAAATTCATAGAAATATAAAGAAATTTCTATCAATAATTTCAAATATTTTAAATACTATCGAAACTAAATTATTAACTACTAGCAAGATTTAATTGCAAAGTTTTAAAAAATAACTACTAAATTATGTTTATGCGATGAAGTTTTATAATATGAAAAAGTATATTTCCCACTACAATGAGTTTTTGGTGAAATTAGATGAAATAATTGGCTTAAATTTGTATTGTACCAAATAAGAGTAATTTTAATTCTCTACCCTGATTCAATATTATAGAAAATTATTGGTCAATCTTAGGTTTAGTCCCTAAATCCGTGGTTAGACTAGAAAGATACTGGCTCCCACTCCAGAGCTCCCACTTCCCTTCCTCTAAAAGCTAACTCTAGCTTTAGTTTATAAACTTTAAAATCAAAATAGGGATTTTAGTCTATTACCCAAAAATTTCCAATTCTACACCCAACAATGTATATTTCCCTATTTATTGCATTTAATTCCATGAACGAAATACTCCTTCATTGACTTAAATGTGATTCACACTCTATTGTAGAACTCATACTCTATTTCCCAGATGATATGTTTCACAAAATATTTTAAAAATTCAATTGGCCAGATAATTAAGAGCGAAGTTGAAAAACCATCACAATTTATTTTATATTTTAATATTGATACATTTAAATTATCTCTTCATTTCACCATTTCTCAGAGTAGGAAGAAAGATAAAAGAAACTACTCAAACTTCATAAGAAAGGTATGGCAAAACATAAATATGATAAAAAAAAGAATGTTCATACAACAATAATAAACAAACAACACTTATCTAAAACTCTTTCTCAAAGCAAATTCTTTGTAGCCTCCCTTAGGAAATGTAGGACGAAGAAATTTCTCACTTCTCTCCCTCTCCAATACTCTTAGAGAATAATTCACATTTAAACTCACCACAAAAACTTAAAACTATAAAACAATTAAATGACTTAGGTCGTGGAATGGTGTGGAAGGATGCGAAGTGGCACAAAGGGGGGCGAAAAGATGCGAAGAAAGACCAAGAGCGAGCGGAGGAGTGCGAAGAGAGTTTTTTCTAATCGATTGCGACTCTAAATAGTACCTAAGTTCGGTTTTTCAATAGGTGCATCCAAAAACTCTTCCAAAAACATCCAAATTCGTCAAATCTTTTAGAAACAGGGTCTGCACTGGCCATTTAATTAAATTCATGTTCTTTGTCAAACGGCGCCGTCGGCGTTGAACAATTTTTCAAAAACTCTATTTTGACTCCAAATTTCATCCTTTTTGCTTCATTTTTGCTCCAAGTCCTAAAAATCAACAACCTGCAATAAAACATGAAAATTATCTTTCTTTAAAGTGCAATATCACCAAAAATGAGTATATAATATTGGTCTAAAAATGCATAAATTTTTGGTGTATCAAAATCTCTCAAGCTTAAATGTCACTTGTCCTCAAGTAACTCTTTTACTACATAAAAATATGACTCATGACAAAGATTTTAACTTCTAAATTATCATATTTTAGCCCACTAAATACAATAGCATAACTTAAGAAAAATGTAAAATAACATCAGTTAATACTAAAGGCATAAGAATATCTAGCAGTCAAGCCTAATAATTCTGGTTCTCTATTCTTTTCAAGAAAACTTGCAAATTGTTCATATTAAAGCCACTTAGAATATCCATATAAAAAAAGAACTTCATGAAACTTTTCTAGTAAATATGCTAATACTGAAATATAAGTTTAGAAAATGTAGTCAAGCCTTATTCCTTAAGTTGATTCAAGTGAAGCCAATTTTTAATTAAACATCTCCTCACATATTTTTTCTTTTCTTTTCTTCTGATGATCATTTTCAATCCTTTTTCTTTTCTTTTCTTTTCTTTTCTCTCTTTTTCTTCTTTTTCTCTTTTTTTATGTGAGGACTACTATATCTAGATAGCCTTTAATGATTTTAAACCTCACTATCCTCTTCTTAAAGTTTAAAACTTTTCATATTTCTTCACTTTAGAAATTTATATTAGCTTTAAAGATGTTTCATAAAGTTTTATTATTTTCTTCTTATATGAATTTCTTAGATTTTTAATACTTCAAAAATACTAATTCCTTTACCTACAATAGAAAAACCTAGTCTTATTCTATCATAACAAATATCTTAATCTCTAAAATTAACCTTTATTATTAAAAATTTTCACTTAAGTTTACTATATATTTAGAAACACAAATATAATTATCTAAAGTTACCCTCTAATACCAAATGTCATATTAAATTTTAAAATATTTTTAAAATAAAACTAATTGAGGACAAATAAAATTAAGTTTCTTTTTCTTTTTTTTTTAAAAGGAAATTTTCTCGCCCTCCCCTCCCCCCAAACTTAAATTTTTAAAAGATTTTGCATTAAAAACTGAAAAAAAATAAAGGCTGAAAGAAAACATTTAATACATAAAGAAAATACTTACCTGTTGAAGGTTTTGATTTGAAACTTAACTCTGGAATATTGTAGGTGCTAATATGAAAAGCTATAAGACTTAAAATATTAAATAACACATAATAAATATAAAAATTTGCTGAGACAGATTTAACTACAAATACATTCAACAAAGTATTAAAAACTAACAGCAATGCTAAAATGGTTTCCAATGTAAAAACAGTCTCACAAATCTACAGCTTATAGCACAATATAACATTTAAATAAATTTTTACACTCTAAAAACAAATAGTCTCAACAATAAAGTACATGTTGACCTCAATTTTGGTTGAGGTTTAGTTTTTCCTCTTTAGTATTCTAGGGTCTAGCCATAAGACTTTTCCTGTTGAATATTCCTAGAAGAATAGACATGGAACCCTCACCACTAGAAATTCCAAACCCTTCTCCACTCAACTTGAAGTTCCACATATTGGTCATAACCTCTAAACACTTAGTAGGTGGGGTCACTGTGAGGGAAACTCAAGATGAGTCACCCTTAGGATTGTTGGGCCTTAGGGTTGATCCTGGTTGTTGGTTTGGAGCTAAGGAATTCTCTACACTCACAACCAACTCAAATTTCTAGCTTAGATCCCTTGATCTTTTGGGATACTCATGTAGATGGTCCCCTAAACCTACTAGCCCTAGGGAGGGCTAGGTCTAATTCACTCACTACACTCATCTACACTCACAATCACTCACTACCCTAAACCTAGAACTTCTAAGCCTAGTGTGGGATACTCATGTAGATGGTCCCCTAAACCTACTAGCCCTAGAGCTAGATTGATCTTTTGGGATACTCATGTAGATGGTCCCCTAAACCTACTAGCCCTAGGGTTATGTTTTATACACTTATTGAGTCACCCTTAGGATTGCTGGACCTTAGGATGACCTTGGGTGTTGGTCTGGAGCTAAGGCACTCACTACACTTATCTGCACTCACAATCACTTACACCTTGGGTGTTGGTCTGGAGCTAAGGCACTCACTACACTTATCTACACCCACATTCACTCATAACCCTGTACTCAAATTTCTAAGCTAGATCCCTTGATCTTTTAGGATACTCATGTAGATGAAAGTCAGATAAAGTTCCTATGCAGAGATCCATATTTTTCAAGTTATTCCACATTATTCTATAAAAATAATAATGGAAATTAGCATATTGATTATAAAATCCTAAGAAAATTCTGGAAGGTCCATTATCACTAGGGAAACTTTTGAAAATAATTTCATGGGTCAAGTCATTTAAAATGCACTTAAAATTTGANTAACCTCCAAATTGGCATCCAATTCATGTTGAAAACTCTTCATGAGGTCCCTATTGACCATTTACAACAATCCATTTTGACTTAGCCCAAGGCTAACCCAAGCTAGACCCAAGCCCAACCCAACATGACCCAATTTATTAAAGTTCAAAATTCCCTCAGATTGGCCCTTCAATTGGACTCAAAAACACTTCCATCTGTCACCAAAGTTATTACTTATGATCATTTACACCAAATAAAACAATTATTTGGGCCAGTTGACATGGCTAAACTAGCCCAAACCCAAGTTTTGGTCATTTGCACCCACTTGGACCCATGCACTAAATGTGACATAACCACCCTAAAGCCACCAAATTAACTCCACCACAGCCATTAGTTGGACTTAGTGACCAGTCCAAACACCATGAAATCACCTAAATCAAGCCATGGACCAAAGGTCCCCCAAATTAAGGGATCGTATTTCAAAAAATGCACATGCTTAAGATATCCTTGCCAAATCCAAACACATTTGCATTAAGTTGATGTGATGGATTCCTATGGGTTCCTTGAGCTCCTAGCCACCTCCCCCTGGCCGGCCTGCCAGCCTAGTGGTCGGAAAAGCCCAAAATCGAGAGCCACCCCCATGGAACCTCATCCAAATTAAACCTAGAGGCTNCAAACTTCACACAGAGCTTCCCTAAGATCCCCTCAGTGCATTCCAACCATTTTCCCTCACTCATTCTCATTGCCAGAGCTCAATTTTAAGCTTGAAACCTTGCTNGGAGCTAAGGCACTCACTACACTTATCTGCACCCACAATCACTCACAACCCTGAACTCAAATTTGTAGCCTAAATCCCTTGATCTTTTGGGATACTCAAGTAGATGGTCCCCTAAACCTACTAACCCTAGGGCTATGGTTTGGCTAAGACCACTATGTAGAGGACCCAAAATAGGGTTTCCATTGGTCCATGGCTTGTTGGTGATGATTGGTACCTCAACTCTACCAAAATACCCATCTTAGTCTTTTACTCCTAAAACACCCCCAAATTACCAAAATACCCCTCCATAGCTAAAAATCCCAAAAATTCCAAAAATTCCCAGAAAATCCCAATAAATCCCAAATATTTTCAATTTCATTTTTTTCAACTACCGCATGACCCAATTTGGCCAATATGACATCTTTGATCAAAACCCCCAAATTACCCTTTAAAGGCCCAAATTTCCCCAAATCAAAGTCAAATGTCCATCAATTTGATCTCAATTGACCCCAATTCCAATCCTAAACTCAAATTAATCTTTGATATGACCAAATTAAACCAAATCCAAGGTAAATGGTTCATTATTTGCGCCCAATTTTGATTTGGGTCAAAACCCCAATTTTGACCATATGACCTAATCTCATTAAATTGAACCCATAGCCTATTCAATTGGCCTCAATTAATGTTGAAAAATCTTTATAACATTCCTATACATCAAAAGCAACCATAAATTGGCCTTGGTAAAGTCTCAAATCCATTTGATTTTGGCCTAAATCCAAAATTCCCAAATTTAGCCCCAAATTGGCTAAGTCCCCAAATTTCACCCAATTGATTGCCTTAAACTTCAAATTGGCATCAAATTCATGTTGAAAACTCTTTATGAGATCCCTATTGAAAATTTACAACAATCAATTTGGACTTAGCCCAAGGCTAACCCAAGCTAGACCCAAGCCTAGCCCAACATGACCAAATTGATTAAAATTCAAAATTCCCTCAAATTGACCCTTCAATTGAACTCAAAACCACTTCCATCCTTCACCAAAGTTGTTCCTTAAAATTATATACACCAAATGAAACAATTATTTGAGCCAATTGAAATGGTTAACCTAGCCCAAACCCAAGTTTTGGCCATTTGCATCCACTTGAACCCATGCACTAAATGCGACCTAACCACTTTAAAGCCACTAAATTAACTCCACCACAACCATTAGTTGGACTTAGTGAGCAGTAAAAACACCATTAAATCACCTAAATCAAGAAATGGACCAAAGGTTCCCCCAAATTAAGGGATCTTATTTCCAAAAATGCACATGCTTAAGATATCTTTGCCAAATCCACGCACATTTGCATTAAATTGTTGTGATGGATTCCTCTGGGTTCTCTGAGCTCCTAGCCACCTCCCCCTGGCCGGCCGGCCAGTTTAGTGGCCGAAAAAGCCCAAAACTGAGAGCCATACCCATGGCACCTGACTTAAATCAAACGTAGAGGCCTGCTCATCCAAATCAAATTGAAGAGCTCCTTTGCCCTCCACCTAAGCACCACAATGCACCCAAACTTATGCCTTGAGAGCCACCCCATGACCATTTTTATAAAAACTCACCTCCCACGACCATGGGAGGTATGCTAAAATTTCCTTAGAAGGCCTCTCCAAACTTCACACAGAGCTTCCGCCATGGGAAGTGTGCTGAAAATTTCTCAGAGAGGCCTCTCCAAACTTCACACAGAGCTTCCCATTCCAACCATTTTTCCTCACCCATTCCCATTGCCGGAGCTCAATTTTGAGCTTGAAACCCTGTTGAAAACCATGATAGAACCCAATACACCTCCACACTCCATCAAACACAAATTAGCTTCACCCACACCTTCACAATAGTGAAAAAAGCTAAAGCCCCATCAAAACCCCCTTCCACAGAGCCTCCACCATAGCTCTAGACCAACACCTGAAATCGAGTTTGGTCCAATTCATGCCTAGGCCTTACACCAAGACCAGGGAATCAATCCATAACCTCCTTGGACCCCAACAAAAGCGACACCTCTGATTGAAGCCTCCCTTCTCAGAGCAAAGGTATAAAACTTCTCCTCCTCCCAAGCTTATTTTGATCCTCCTTTTACTTAAGCTTGATTTCATGGTACATTAACCGTATGGATGTGTTCGTCTCACTTCGACAAGTCCATAGGATCAAACCCGAAGTGATTTGGTTGAGTCTAGGCTGAGATCTTAGGGTTTTAGTGTGGAAGGGCACGGGATCATTCTATCAAGGACGATGACGGGGAGCCGTTTGATCAAGCGTTTATCAAATGGACGGAGGAGATCGAGTTGGACAGCGCTTCGGGACATAAACAGCGGGTCAAGTCAGCAGCTTNTGTATATCCAACGGCGGAGGATAACGGAGAGGTGGCGGATTGCAGCGGTTGCTCCTGCTCTGCCGTTTTGCTTGACGGAGGGACCCTTGATGTGATGGGGTGCTTTTGATTTTTTTGTTTTGGTATTATGTTGATGATTTGTAAATTTTAGGAGCAGGGTTTGTTAGAGAAACTAAGTTCTATATGAAAGGATTAGCGGTCAAGCATCATCATTAAATGTAAGTATCCTTGTTAAGGTGAAATATATTTTTTCATGCTCTGATTTATGATACTAAAGTGTTGCGTAACTATTAAAATTTAAATGTTTGATAAATAAATACGTAAGTATTGTGTGGTATTTATCTAAATTTTCGTTTTTATTTATATAAATATGAGATTTTATTATGAAATCTCGACATCATAATGAATTTTAGTACTAGATCCGGATTTTAAGCAAGGGCCCGTTTGGGGAAGAAATATTACATCAGTACTACAGACGGAAAAATAACGTGCGTAGCCAATCAAATTACGTCACGACATCTCGAGCGACAGAGCAAAAAAAATGGCGCAGTAACACGGAGAATATTTCCCCCTGTGTTATTAATGTGTTATTTCGCATTATTCATGTGTTATTGCGTGTTATTCATGTGTTATTGACGTGTTATTATGTTTTTATAACATCAAGAATATTCTCATGACACAATAACACATGAATAACACACAATAACACTTGAATAACATTGGAAATATTCCCGACAGAGAAAAAAAGCCGCAGTAACACAGAGAATATTCTCTCCCGTGTTATTCTTGTGTTATTGTGTGTTATTCATGTGTTATTCATGTGTTATTGTATTATTATAACACCTGGAATATTCTCAGGGCACAATAACACATGAATAACACACAATAACACATGAATAACACGGGGTGGGAGGGGGGTGGGGGAATATTCCCCATGTAACTGCATCGTTTTTTTTTTTTCTGTGTTGCGCGGGGTATCCTGGCGTGATTTCATTGGTTACACACGTTACTCTACGTGCGTAGTACTGATGTAATTTTTTTTCCCGTTTGGGGCAGCTTAAAACTGCAGCGGCGTTTTTGAAAACACCTCCATTGTGTTTGATTAACACGTTTTGCTTACGTTTGTCAAAACACGGATTTATTGCGTTTTTTTTTTTCTATTATACGCGGATCGCGGATAACCCCGCGATCCAGTGTTCAACTGAAGCATTTTCGCCCCTGCCTTTGAACCTGATCCCCCTGAAGCTCTGCTGANAACACAGGAGAATATTCTCTCCCGTGTTATTCTTGTGTTATTGTGTGTTATTCATGTGTTATTCATGTGTTAATTCATGTGTTATTGTGTTATTATAACACCTGAAATATTCTCAGGGCACAATAACACATGAATAACACGGGGTGGGGTGGGGTGGGGTGGGGTGGGGGGGGGAATATTCCCCATGTTACTGCGTCGTTTTTTTCTTCTGTGTCGCGCGGGGTATCGTGGCGTGATTTCATTGGTTACACACGTTACTCAACGTGCGTAGTACTGATATAATTTTTTTTCCCGTTTGGGGCAGCTTTAAACTGCAGCGGTGTTTTTGAAAACACCTCCATTGTGTTTGATTAACACGTTTTGATTGCGTTTCTCAAAACACGGATTTATTGCGTTTTTTTTTTCTATTAGACGCGGATCGCGGGTGTATCCCCGTGATCCAGTGTTCAACCGAAGCATTTCCGCCACTGCCTTTGAACCTGATCCCCCTGAAGCTCTGCCGAAGTAAGCCGCTGCTCTCTGTCAAAGGAAGCCGAAATCAGCGTTGCGTCCGTTCTCAGTGTGGAATAATTTGGCCAGACCCCGATTTTATTTTTTTCTCGGTTCCTTCTTTCCCTCGATCTCGATCCCGATCCATTCAATTCGCGAAGCCCTTCCCTTCCTCGATCGTCTGAACCGCGTGTTCTTCAGCCCCGATCCTTCTATCCATGAGGATCTCTCTCTAACTCTGAGCTAGGTTCTTTTCNCTCAGTGTGGAATAATTTGGCCAGACCCCGATTTTATTTTTTTCTCGGTTCCTTCTTTCCCTCGATCTCGATTCCGATCCATTCAATTCGCGAAGCCCTTCCCTTCCTCGATCGTTTAAACCGCGTGTTCTTCAGCCCCGATCCTTCTATCCATGAGGATCTCTCTCCAACTCTGAGCTAGGTTCTTTTTCTTCCTCTAGTCATTCAAGCTACAGAGATTTCATTCTTTTCCCCAATCAAACCGCAAGAAACACTAATTGTTAAATCCAAATCCCTATTTCCTTATTTGATTGCATATAATTGTTTGTGATTTTTTTTATGCATCACTTATGTGTAAATCATATGTGATAGGGTTGAGATTCAATTTTTTTCTTTTAATTTTTTTTTTGTGATTCACAAAAAAAAGAAATTAAGTTTGTCTTGCTTTCTTTATTCCNTAATTGGTAAATCCAAATCCCTATTTCCTTATTTGATTGCATATAATTGTTTGTGATTTTTTTTTATGCATCACTTATGTGTAAATCATATGTGATAGGATTGAGATTCAATTTTTTTCTTTTAATTTTTTTTTTTTTGATTCACAAAGAAAAGAATTTAAGTTTGTCTTGCTTTCTTTATTGTTGCATGTATGCGAGATTTTATTCCTCTTTCTAAATTTCCCATTAAATTTTCATTCTTGTAAATGTCATTAATCCATCCTTGTGCTACCTTTGTGATTGTATAATCAACTAAGTGAATGAAATGTGGGTTCCATTTACTTCATAGCTTTTGGGTTTTATTTCAGAAATTCTAATAGTCTTTTTTACCATTCATTATTTTATTTTAGTNCTAAATTTCCCATTAAATTTTCATTCTTGTAAATGTCATTAATCCATCCTTGTGCTACCTTTGTGATTGTATCATCAACTAAGTGAATGGAATGTTGGTTCCATTTACTTCATAGCTTATGGGTTTTATTTCAGAAATTCTAATAGTCTTTTCTATCATTCATTATTTTATTTTAGCCTTTAAGGATGATTGAATTGAAATTATTTTTTCTTTTAGTTCCATTTACAAATTCCTTTTCTGAGACCGTTGGAAGTAAATTTTAAGTTTTAGATATGTAAATACATTGGAATTTGGTGGTATGAATGTAGAAATGAAAGTTTTGATGTGAGATATGTAAATCCATAAGAATTGAGTGCTATATATGTAAATGCTCCTTTTTTTNTCTTTAAGGATGATTGAATTGAAATTATTTTTTCTTTTAGTTCCATTTACAAATTCCTTTTCTGAGACCGTTTGAAGTAAAATTTAAGTTTTAGATATGTAAATACATTGGAATTTGGTGGTATGAATGTAAAAATGAAAGTTTTGATGTGAGATATGTAAATCCATAAGAATTGAGTGCTATATATGTAAATGCTCCTTTTTTTTTGTGTTGGTTTAGTATATAATTTTGGATTTTAGTATATTGAATGTGTTCCATTATATTACTGTTGCGAACAGCTCAACTGTACGTGGCCAAAATGGTCATTTTTCCATAAACAACTGCAAATCAGCTGTTCTAAAATCGCAGAAAGCAAACAACGTAACAGTTTATTCAATTTAGGGGCAAAATGGTCATTTATCTAGAAACAACTGTAAATCAGCTGTTTTTCAAACGCACAAATCAAACAGTCATACAGCTTTTCTCGGATCAGCTGCTATCAATAGATTGTCAGGATCGGCTGCTTATTAGTAGAAGCTGAAAAAGCTGCAGCTGCACCAAACAGACCCTAAACTTCTTATAGATATTATTTCAGATTTTCATTATAAAAGATTTACATAGGTACCTGACAATTTCTTATGTGTTTACATATCTGAACATATAATCTCCAATTTTAGTACTAGTTACGGTTTTTAAATAAAATTTGGGTGTTGACTATGTAAATACACAAGTATTGAGTGGTATCTATGTAAATTTTCTTTTCTTGTGATAGAATATGGGTGATATCAATGTAAAAGAGTAAAATTTAGGTATTAAATTTTTAAATGCATAAGAATTAGGTGGCATGAATGTAAAAGGGGCATAAATACATGACATCTAATTCTTGATTCTTATGTGATTTTCTTATGAACTTTCATATCTCAAGTGTAAATTTTATTTTTTATATTTCTAACAACATAATATATTGTTTCACATTAAAACATCATTATTATTTCACTTCAAAACATTATTATTAAAACTTTTAAAAAAGTAATGTACACATGTGATGTATATATTATAATTGATGTGTGCCAAAGAATTCACGGTGGTGGAATAATCAATTCATCATTTTAACTGGGCACTAGAATCCAACACACACACTCGAGTAATAAAAGTAATAGGTAAAAACACTGAAAGATTTTTACATGGAAAAGCTGGAAAGGGAAAAAAAACCTAGTCCAGTTGAAATGGTCCATTATGAGTTGATGATTATATGTACAATTTTTTTTCCACAGACGGGACACAGTTATATAGTTTCTCAAGTTACAATTGTCGTTTACAGAAGAGCATATTGCCCCGCTGCAGGGAGCAATTGTAGCGTCAAACTATGATTGTCATGGAAGGACTTACCCCAACAAGTTTTGGATTCCAATTATGATGGTGAGGGTATTCAGAGTGAGCTGAACAAGGTGACTTAGCGGCGACGATAGGGTGGAGGAGAATATTGATGTCAAATAGCGGTCCACTCTCCTTTTCTATTTTTTTGCCATTTTGTTTGTCCTGCTACTGATGTAGTTTTTTTTAATGCTCTTTCATTTTTATGAATGTTTATCAACATTATCTTATACGAATGATATTGATGTGCCTATTGCTATCTCATTTAGTGATTTCCTTTCATTTGCTATTTGTCCCCTGAGCATTACTCTTTCATGCATCTTTTTGTGACAGTGATGGATTATATTTTCCTTTCATACCAAAGTAGATGAGAGATGTTTAATGTTTGGGATTCATAAGAAGTTTGTGGGAAAAATCACAAGCAACTTTTTAATTAGTTGAAGCTATGTATTTGAGTATCACTTGATGATGTTAAGTCGTATGAGCAAAGCCAACCAAGTCCATTAAGGATCTTTAGTCCTTTTGTGGTTCCTTGTTAAAGCATTGCCCACTTACTAACCCACATTGAAGGGGTTGGGTGCAGTCCACCATGCACTGTTATTCTACCAGGGGGTTATATATCGAAGTGAGAATAAGTATGACCCATACAGAAGAGATTGGATCGAATCCCTATGAGATTGATTTTGCTCTAGCTGAGATGTAACCAAAGTTGTGTATCTATCGGCTCGAGAGTTGAAGTGGCTCTAAATGAACCATTAAACTTTATGGACGTGTTATTCATATGACTTTGTCCACTAAATGTTAATTATGTCGAGTATATACTTTAACTATACAACATAGGATGGGTCTTACACACTTAAAAAATTCTTCTTTCGACTATATCTACAAATAGGTTAACTTCATTGAGCATCTACGGTTGTACAACTGGTGGTTTTACATTCTTAATGGAATCTCCTTTCAACTATGTTCCAAAACAGGATAACAACATTGATTATATTTGGCTATATAACTTAAGATTGATCTTACATCCCAAATAACATTCTCTTTTGACTATTTCAAAATAAGTTAATGTTGTTGAGCACCTGTAGACATAAGACTTAGAACGAGTCTTACAACCTTAATATATTTTTATTTTAACTGTGTTAAAAAATAATTTAACGTCGTTGAGCTTCTCTTGCTATACAACCTATGATGGGTCTTACATAATTTACGGATTACAAATTCTTCCACTATTTGTTACGATCTTCGTGTTGACACCCTTTGAGTAAACAACCTAAAAAATTCAAACATCCATAGATTAAACCCAGAAGTCGGGTGACTTTATTTTAGAAGTTGAGCAACCACATCGACCCAACAAATGGGGTGACAACATCCTAGAAGAAAAAGTGAAGAATTCTTAGTGACAGCCTAGAGGTCGAGTAACTTTTTCTTAGAAGTTTGGCAACAACCTTCTATAACCCCCTAGGAGATTGGGCAACAAGAACTTAGAAGAAAATGCAAAAGCAACCTCAAAAGCAAAGCTAAAATTTTGATGTATTGTTGACCTCATTTTTGGTTGAGGTTTAGTTTTTTCCCTTTTAGAAGCCTAAGGTCTAGCCATAGGATTTTTCCTATTGACTATTCTTAGAAAACTAGACATGGAACCCTCACCATTAGAAATTCTCCCCTCTTCTTTAGCCAACTTGAAGTGCCACATGTTGGTGTCAACCTCTAGCATTTAGTAGGTGGGATCACTACTTAGGAAACTTAAGATGAGTCACCCTTAGGACGGTTGAACCTTAAGGTTAACCCTGGGTGTTGGTCTTGAGCTAAGTCACTCACTAGACTCATCTACACTCATATACACCCACATTCACTCACAACCCTAAACTCAAATTTCTAGCCTAGATCCCTTGATCTTTTGGGATACTTATGTAGATGGTCCCCTAAACCTACTAGCCCTAGGGCTATAGTTTGGCTAAGACCACTATGTAGAGGACCCAAAATGGGGTTTCTATTGGTCCATGGCTTGTTGGTGATGATTGGAACCTCAAATCTACCAAAATACCCATCTTGGCCTTTTACCCCTAAAACACCCCCAAATTACCAAAATACCCCTCTTGGACCCAAAATTCCAAAAATTCCAAAAATTTCCAAAAATTTCCAAAAAAATCCCAATAAATCCCAAATATTCTCAATTTAATTTCTCTCAACTACCACATGACCCAATTTGGCCAATTTCACAATCTATAACCAAAACCCCCAAATTTGCCTTTAAAGACCCAAATTCCCCAAATTCAATTCAAATGTCCAACAATTTGACCTCAATTGACCTAAATTTCAATCCTAAACTCAAACTAACTTTTGATATGATCAAATTAAATAAAATACAAGCTCAAGTGGTCCATGATTTGAGCCCAATTTTGAGTTAGGTTAAAGCCCCAATTTTGACCATATGACCTAATCTCACCAAATTGAACCCATATCCTAGTCAATTGACCCAAATTAATGTTTAAAAATCTTGATAACATCCACATACATCAAAATCAACCATAAATTGGCCTTGGTAAGCCTCATATCCATTTGATTTTGGCCTAAATCCAAAATTCCCAAATTTAGCCCCAAATTGGCTAACTCCCCAAATTTCACCCAATTGATAGCCTTAACCTCCAAATTGGCATCTAATTCATGTTGAAAACTATTCATGAGTTCCCTATTAACCATTTACAATAATCAATTTGGACTTAGTCCAAGGCTAACCCAAGCTAGACCCAAGCCTAGCCCAGCATAACCAAATTGATTAAGGTTCAAAATTCCCTCAAATTGACCCTTAAATTGAACTCAAATCCACTTCCATCCTGCACCAAAGTTGTTCCTTATGATCATCTACACCAAATAAAATAATTATTTTGGCCAATTGACATGGATAACCTAGCCCAAAACCAAGTTTTGGTCATTTGCACTCACTTGGACCCATGCACTAAATGTGACCTAACCACCTTAAAGTCACCAAATTAACTCCATCACAGCCATTAGTAGGACCTAGTGACCTGTCCAAACACCATGAAACCACCTAAATCAATCCATGGACCAAAGGTCCCCCAAATCAAGGGATATTATTTCCAAAAATGCACATGCTTAAGGCATATTTGCCAAATCAAAGCACATTTGCATTAAATTGTTGTGATGGATTCCTTTGGGTTCCCTGAGCTCCTAGCCACCTCCCCCTGGCCAGTCGGCTAGCCTAGTGGCAGGAAAATTTCAAAACCGAGAGCCACCCCCATGGCACCTCACCCAAAGCAAACCTAGAGGCCAGCTCATCTAAATCAAATTGAAGAGCTCCTCTGCCTTCCAACTAAGCACCACAATGCCCCCAAACACTCACCTCCCATGGCCATGAGAGATGTACTAAAATTTTCTTAAAGAGGCCTCTCCAAACTTCTCACAGAGCTTCCCTAAGATCCCCTCAGTGTACTCCAACTATTTTTCCCCACCAATTCCCACTACCGGAGCTCAATTTTGAGCTTGAAAGCTTGTCGGAAACTAGGACAGCACCCAATACACCTCCACAGTCCACCAAACTCAAATTAACTTCACCCACACCTTCACAACAGTGAAAGAAGCTAAAGCCCCAACAAATTACCCACTGAAATAGCCTCCACCATTGCTCTAGACCAACACTTGAAATCGAGATTGGTTGAATTCATACCTAGGCCTTACACCAAGACCAGGGACTCAATCTCTAGCATCCTTGGTCCCTAGCAAACATGTCGAGCCCCTCTGATCGAAGCTTCACTTCTTAGAGCAAAGGGATAAAACTTCTCCTCCTCCCGAGCTCATTTCGATTCTCCATTTACTTAGGCTTGATTTCATGGTACATTAATCATATGGATGTATTCGTCTCATTTAGACGAGTTCGTAGGATCAAACCCGAAGTGATTTGGTTGAGTCTAGGCTAAGAACTTAGGGTTTTAGTGTGGACGGTCAAGGGATCATTTTATCGGGGACGATGACGGGGAGCAGTTTGATCAAGCGTGTATCAAATGGACGGAGGAGATTGAGTCGGACAGCGCTTCGAGACATAAACAGTGGGTCGAGTCAGCATGCTACGTGGACGGCGGCGTCCAACCAAAGCGGGCCACGCATGCCTTCGGAGCCGTCGTAGGTTGAGGTGGCACGCCTGGTTTAAATAGATAAATATCGCTTTTTCTATTTATTTAAATACCCCCAAACTTAGAAATTCCATAACTTTGTGTAAAAAAATCACAAAAATAAAATAAAAATACTCACTTGCTCAGTGAACAGAGGAAAACAATGTGGAATAAATTTCAAGACCATTTTATCCATATTTTTTTTTAATTAATTAAACACTATTTGGAATTATTTGATTCTCCATGCATATTGACACATCACCTTGACTTGAAATTTTAGCACATTGTACCCTCTGTTAAGGGAAACATCCTTTATTTTTTCTAAAGTTAGAAAAGGTTCCTATACAGAGATCCATATTTTTCAAGTTTTTTGCACATTATTTCTTTAAAATAATCATGGAAATTATCATATTGATTAGAAAATCTTAAGAAAATTTTAGAAGATCCACCATGACTAGAGAAATCTTTGGAAATAATTTCATGGGTTAATTCATTTAAAATACTCTTAAATTTTACAAACACCAAATCACTAAGATAATTAATTTTGGCAAATATAAACATTTAAATGACTTGATTTTTTATCTACACTGTGATTTATAATCCAGAAAACTCATCATAAAAATTTTAAAATATTTTGAGTTCATTTGACAACTTAAGTTGATTTTTAAAGATAAATGTCACATTTGACACCTAAATAATTTTCTTAAAAATCAAAATATAACTCAAGAGATTATGAGACTTAGTTTTTTTAGTTCTATGTGATCAGTGATATTTTATAATATTTAGAATAAAAACTTGATTTTTAACCTATTTTAAATATTTAAAATAATTAAAAATTGATGAAAAACACAAAAAAAAATAAAAACTTGATTTTTAGCCTATTTTAAATATTTAAAATAATTAAAAATTCATAAAAACCACAAAAATAATAAAACTCATTGAAATGTTCTAAATTAATTTCTAATCACTTAGGAACAATTAGAACATTTTTCCTGACTTTCTAAATAAAGACATTGAATTTTCAAGCTTAAAATAATTTTTTAAGGGCTAAAAATGAGTTTTCACTAAAATAATTCCAATAAATCAAAGAGAAATCATAAAATTATAAAAATTACTTCTCTGAGTTCTCTGACTCTAGGGAGACTTTTAAAAAATACAAAACTTAACTTTAACCACCTAAAATATTTTATTTTTATTAAATAACTCAGAAATTAAAATTATTCTAATAAATCACGTGGAATTCAAACAATTATGAAATTTTGTTCAAAGGTTTCGACAGTCTAGGTACACCTCCAGTAAAAGTTTTAAGGGTTTATAGCTCACCTTGGTCAAGTTAGGAATTTTCTTTGAAAAATCCTATTTTTGCATAAAAATAATTATATAAAATAAATTATTTTTTAAAAAATCACATTTTTTCCTCTGATGTCTTAATTGACCCATAAAATTAAATTAAATTTTGAAAAATCACATTTTCTCCTCCGATGTCTCAATTGACCCATGAATAGTATGATAAAAATTTCAAAGTCATTTGAATTGAATTTGACAAATTATGAGGTGTTAGAGCCTCAGGGGGAATATGTGCAATTTTGGAAATCTTGCCTTAATTAACATTTAGGCTTAAGTCAAGGAGGGGAATGGGTAACCTCTGATCTTAAATAATTTATTTGATGCTTAGCCTTAATTTTAACATTTAGGCTTAATTCAAGGTTAATTCAAGCCTTATGGGCAAATGTGTAATTTTGGAAATTTTGCCTTAATTAACATTTAGGCTTAATTCAAGGAGGGGAATGGGTAACCTCTAATCTTAATCAATTCACTTGATGTTTGAAACACAAAGGGGTTAATTGGTAAGAATTAACCTCTAATCTTAATCAATTCATTTGATGTTTGAAACACAAAGGGGTTAATTGGTAGAAACCAATCTTATTTTCTTAATTTAAAATTTGGAAGTTTATTAAAATTAAATGATCATGGACTTAGGGGTATGACTTTTGAAGTTAATAATTAATCAATTTAATACCCCTATTTTGATTTTCAAAAGAAATTCAAATCATGAATCATGACCACTTAAAGCTTAACCCTTTTCAAAACTAAATAAGATACTCACCTAGGTCTTAAGGGCTTAATAGTGACTTAGGCTAAATCAAAATTGACTAAATGAGGATTAGAGAAATAAAAATATCATAATCAAACATCCTTGAAACACCACTAAACCCAATTAGGATTAAAAATTTTGCTAAGTAATCAAATTACACTAACTTGTCTCTTTAAGGGTCTTCACCCGCATGATTTTCAAATTAACTGATAAATGATAATTAACCCTTTCTTATGGATAATTGAGACTTCAATGTTCACTGAGCATTAAGGATATTTATAGGATGAATTATTAAGCAACATAATAAGTTTAAAAAGAACTTGGGATTCTCCACCAGGCAGCGAGAGAGTAGCATGGACCTGCTTCTTTCTCCAGATTTGTTGGACATCTCGGAGATCTACTAAACTTAATATATCTTTCTTGATAAAGTCATCCTTAATTAAATTCTAAGGACCCGCCAAGATATGACAGAGGGTTAGGAAAATTACCAAAACTTTACTTTTCCTGATCTTCATAAACTACCTTAACATGCATTTCAAGCTTCAGGTGGTGGAACGAGAAGACTCGCTAGGTACACTTTTACAGTTTTCAGCATTATCTTTCTTGTACTTTCATGATGTATTTTTCATACTGTACTTTTATACCTGCAAATTTGCATGCTAAAAAACGACGTCACCCTGCATGAAAACTAAAATTATCAGGATAACCACATAACCAAAACCAAAACCAAAATTAAAATCAACCAAAATAAAACTCACCGTCTACNTTAAATACCCTTAACTTAGAAAATTCATAACTTTGTGTAGAAAAATCACAAAAATAAAATAAAATTACCTTCTTGCTCAGCGAACAGAGGAAAACAATGTAGAATAAATTTCAAGTTTATTTTATGCATGTTTTATTTTTAATTAATTAAACACTGTTTGAGATCATTTGCTTCTCCATGCATATTAACACATCACCTTGGCTTGAAATTTTGGCATATTGTAGCCTCTGTCAAGGGGGGCATTCTCTGATTTTTCCAAAGTCAGAGGAGGTTCCTATACAGAGATCCATATTTTTGAAGTTATTTCACATTATTTATTTAAAATAATCATGGAAATTAGCATATTGTTTATAGAATTCTTAGAAAATTTTGAAAGGTCCACCATGACTAAAGAAGCCTTTGGAGATAACTTCATGGGTCAAGTCATTTAAAGTACCCTTAAATTTCCCAAATACTAAATCACTAAAATAATTAATTTTGGAAAATATAAAACATTTAAATGACTTGATTTTTTATCTCCACTGTGCTTTATGATCCAGATAACTCATCATAAAAATTTTAAAATATTTTGAGCTTATTTTACAACTTAAGTTGATTTTTAAAGATAAATACCACTTTTGGCATTTAAATGATTTTTTAAAAATCAAAATATAACTCAAAAAATTATGAAACCTTANGAAGTCTTTGGAAATAATTTCATGGGTCAAGTCATTTAAAATGCACTTAAATTTTACAAACACTAAATCACTCAAAAAATTAATTTTGGAAAATATAAGCATTTAAATGACTTGATTTTTTATCTCCACTGTGATTTATGATCCAGAGAACTCATCATAAAAATTTCAAAATATTTTGAGTTCATTTGACAACTTAAGTTGATTTTTAAAGATAAATACCACTTTTGACACTTAAATGATTTTTAAAAATCAAAATATAACTCAAAAAATTATGAAACTTAGTTTTTTGAGTTCTCTGTGATCAGGGGTATTTTCTAAAAATAAAATGATATTTATAATAAAAACTTGATTTTTAACCTATTTTAAGTATTTAAATAATTAAAAATCCATAAAAATCACAAAAATAATAGAATTCATGGAAATGTTCTAAATTGCTTCCCAATCACTTAGGAACAATTATAATATTTTTCCTGATTCTCTAAATAAAGATATTTAATTTCAAAGTTTAAGATTTTTTTGAATATTTTTCCTGATTTTCTAAATAAAGATATTTATTTTCAAAGCTTAAAAATATTTTTTTTATAAAGGCTAAAAATGAGTTTTCACTAAAATAATTCCAATAAATCAAGAAAAAATCAATTTCTCCTCTGAGTTCTCTGACCTTAGGGAGATTTTTCAAAAATATAAAACTTAATTTTCACTGCCTGCTCCTTTGAGTTCTCTGACCTTAGGGAGATTTTTCAAAAATATAAAACTTAATTTTCACCGCCTATAATTTTTAAAAGGCTAAAAATGAGTTTTCACTAAAATAATTCCAATAAATCAAAGAAAAACCTAAAAAATATAAAATTTGCTCCTTTGAGTTCTCTGACCTTAGGGAGATTTTTCAAAAATACAAAACTTAATTTTCATCGCCTAAAATATTTTATTTTTACTAAATAACCCAGAACTTGAAATAATTCTAACAAATCACAGAGAAATAAAAAGAATTATGAAATTTGATCCAAAGGCTTCTCTGATCTAGGTCTACCTCCAGTGAAAATTTCAAAGGATTATAATTTACCTTGGTCAAGTTAGGAATTTTCTTTGAAAAATCCTATTTGTGCATGAAAATAATTATATAAATTAAATTATATTCTGAAACATCACATTTTCTCTTTTGATGTCTTAATTGACCCACAAATTAAATTAAATTTTGAAAAATCACATTTTCTCCTCCGATGTCTCAATTGACCCATGAATAGTATGATAAAAATTTCAAAGTCATTTGAATTGAATTTGACAAATTATGAGGTGTTAGAGCCTCAGGGGGAATATGTGCAATTTTGGAAATCTTGCCTTAATTAACATTTAGGCTTAAGTCAAGGAGGGGAATGGGTAACCTCTGATCTTAAATAATTTATTTGATGCTTAGCCTTAATTTTAACATTTAGGCTTAATTCAAGGAGGGAAAATGGGTAACCTCTAATCTTAATCAATTCATTTCATGTTTGAAACACAAGGGGTTAATTGGTAGAAACCAATTTCATTTTCCTCATTAAAAAGATAAGTTAATAAATTTCTAAATTATTAAAATTTGGATGTTTATTAAAATTAAATGATCTTGGACTTAGGGGTATGACTTTTGAAGCCAATAATTAATCAATTTAATACCCCTATCTTGATTTTCAAATAAAATCCAAATCATGAATCATGACCACTTAAAGTTTAACTGTTTTTCAAAACTAATTAAGACATTCACCTAGGTCTTAAGGGCTTAGTGGTGACTTAGGCTAAATAAAAATTAACTAAATGAGGATTAAAAAAAATAAACATAATTATATCAAACATCCTTGAAATACCACTAAGCCCAGTTAGGATTAAAATTTTGGCTAAGTGTTCAAATTACACTAACTTGCCCCTTTAAGGGTCTTCACCCATATAATTCTTAAATTGAATTATAAGTGATAATTACCCTATTCTTAAGGATAATTGAGACATCAGTGCTCACTAAGTAATAAGGGTATTTACCGGATGGACCATTAATCAATATAATAAGTTTAAATGGACATGAGGCTTTTCATCAGCTGGTGAGAAGGAGGCATGGACCTGCTTCCCCCACTAACTTGTTGGATACCTCAGAGGCCTATTAAACTTAATATTCTTCGCTCAATGAAATCATCTTTAATTAAACTCTTAAGGATTCACCAAGATATGACATATGGTTAGGAAAATTTCCAAAATTTTACCTTTCCTACTTTTCATAAACTGCCTTAACATGCATTTTAAGTTTCAGGTGGTGGAACGAGAAGACTCGCCAGGTACGCTTTTACAGTTTATAGTACCGTCTTTCTTCTGCCTTTTCCTTACATGTTTCACGCTTGCATTTACCTACATAAACTTGCATGTTAACCATAACTATAACCAAAACCAAAACTAAAATCAACCAAGATAAAATTCTCCACCACAACATTAAAAATGTAAAACAACTAAAAGACACACACATCACACAAAACTACAACTTCAACTAAATTAAGATGTCTCTATCGGATGATCGGGAATTCCTCAAAAAACTACAACTTCAACTAAATTAAGACGTCTCTATTGGATAATCGGGAATCCCTCGGAGGAGGAAACCTACGGTTGCTAACGAGGCTTCCCACGGTTCACCGCCACAACATTCAAAATATAAAACAACTCAAAATTTAATCACAAACATCACACAAACATTAAGACGTCTCTATCGGATGATCGGGAATCCCTCGGAGGAGGTAACCTACGGTTGCTAACGATGTTTCCTACGGTTTAAATGAAATTATGGAACTCATTACGTTGAGTTTAGTAAGTTCATTTGGACTAAGTGAATCCAATAGAAAATAGTGGTGCCCGAACGAGGGAACCGTAGGATCCTAACCGGTGTCGCTCTAATCAACTTTAGTATGCCCTCATAAAATTTAAAAAACTTCAACCATAGGGCCATCTGATTTGATATTATAATTTGACACACTAGATAACTCAACCTTGTCGCGGCAAGAAGCTTGGAGCTATCATGGTGGGCAGCACGACCATCTTCAACAGCAAAATCTGTCTTCCCCAGCTATACCAATCTTTCTTTGTTAGACTTAAACAACAAAACCATAGGACTTTGAGGTCGATTGCTTATGCAACGTAAATCCTTACCTTATCTTTAGGCATTTGCATAGCCCTGTTATACAATATAAGCCCTAACTCGTTTTAGGATTACGAAGTTGTCGTTTGTCACGACCTAAATCCTTATATCTTTCAGGCTATTTGTGTGATCATTTCACACGAATGTAAACCCTAACTAATAAAATTGGCACCCAAATTTTTCTACTCAAAACTGAACCCAAACATTAGGATAGCTTGGGAAGTCACCGAGGTGCTTCTCTGGATCCATGACATCCCCTAGTTCCTCTTCCTTTGGATTCCACAATGAAATGTTCCAAATTTGAACCAATCCCCTTCCACATCTCTATGTCCGATTTCGTTAAAGAGCCCTACCCTTTGAAATTCCTTGAAGATAATATTCCTTGATTTTTATCGAGAGTCTTCTTGGGTGACTTTGGTCATTTAAGATGTAATTAACTATATGGGCTTTCCCTTATAGGAAGCATGTCCGAACCCAGCTAAATATAAACCCTATTTAATCTTTTATATTAAATAGGGGAACTTGTCGGAAAATACAAAGGTTTCGCAGACCAAACGGACGTCATACTTTCCTTAGTTTATTTGATTGAGCCTCATCCTCAAGTCTTGTGTTTATCCTTCGGAATAGATACAGGATCTGAGGTACAATGCTCTTTCATTTTAAACTATGAAAAATATAGGGTCAATTTGATTTCATACTTCAACGTCCTTCCGAAGCGGGCGATGGGATTTCGATTCCGGCGACCGACAGCTTCTTACGGGCAACTCCCCACAAACCAACCCAAAATCGCGCCGACAGCTTCTGGTGACTCCACTGGGGACAAGCTTTTCTCTCCATACAAATCAAGAAATATTATTTTCACACATCGGTAATATGTCTATGTCCCTCTTGGGCTAGATTACCCTTCTTCCGTTGGCATACTTTACCTATTTCTATCAGGGAAAAGTACAACTAACTCTTTGGACTTCAGGACTAGCTGTTCAACCATCTTTGAACAGAGGGGTTCAGAAGGCCATTAAGGACTTCTTAAATTTTTTTCAGGACTTGGCTGTTCAACCATCTTTGAATCAAGGGCTCAGAAGGCCATTAAGAACTCTTTAAATTTTCATGTGGGGTCGGACCCCCAATAGGTGTATCGGTGGACTAATTCCACCTAGGCATTTTCTGCCACTAATTGGGTCCCACACTGGGTCCTAATTTTTTTTCACATCTCCCTTCCAAATTTGGTTCGTTACTTCACAAATTAAACCAAATTGTGTTGTGCTGCGCGCACTTTGAAATATTAATTAAATTTTACACCTTTTTAAATAAAGATGTTAAAAATACCCATAAATTAAGACCCGACCGGTCTACAGATTAACCTCTATTTTTAGTGCTTACACTAAAGATTACGAGGTTTTCGACCATATAGCTAACCCTAAAACTTTCTGTTTTAAAGCCCGCTGCGATGGCCTACCCAACGCTGACTTTTTCCTGCAAGCTGTCAATGGACCGCAACGCCCATAATGTCGCTCCCACCATCAAGTTCGGACCTGGATTTGAAGACCTCGAGGTTGTCCTCGAGAAAGCCCCGTTCGTGGTAATGAAGATCGCTGCTCCAGAAATGCAAGAGCCGTCTGCAGAATTCAATTTGAACTGCCTGTAGGACTTCCCTGCCTGCATGAAGGCTAAAGTTGTTGTCATCAAGCCTACTACCCCTGCTATTGCTAAGGGAAAAGAAGTGATGGTCGTTGAAGATTCGACTGAAGGATTAAGTGTTTCTCCACCCGTGTTTGAGATCGAGTCAAGCTCAAGGACTGTACCATTGACTCGAACTCAAAGGAGGAACGCCAATAGAAGAGTTCAGATGGCCATTAAAGTCCTGACTCCTTAAAATACACCCGTTGAGGGAGAGCCTCACCAAGTTGAAGAGCTATTACCGTAAATTTATCCACTCCTACAAGGGAGTAGATTCCATCCTCTTACAGATACTGATGGATATGAGAGTATCCAGAAGATTGCTGCTGCATTACCTTCACTTCATGGACATGGTGAGGAGGGAAAAAATTACATCCCCATCACCCGAGTTAGTGCAGTCTTCAGAAAGCTTGCTACTAAGGAAGGATATTCTATTAGTGAATTACTTAAACGAGTGGGACATGCAATTTCTCCTTATATGAAAAATGAAATTTTGAAGGATGTTAAGTCCGCTAGAAAGTCTCATATGTCGACTATAAAGTCACCTACCCGTGTTCCCGTCTGGCTCCGTTTGGGAAACCGAGTTAATACTGCTATAGTCACCACCGACCATACCACCACCATGACCGCAAGTCACCGACCGATTAAGCCAAGACTGGGTCTGAGAAGTTTACCCATCATTCCTGCAATCACGGAAAGAAAGACAAGACGATTACCTAACACTGTAGCTGGTCTACACCACGGGGAGCATACCTACCCTCGACATACCAATGTCTCTACTAAGACGTTCCATCCTGAGGCATCGTCGTCAAAGAAGAATAGGGTATAGGAACCCAAGGTTGCTGCGCCGATACAGTTCAGTGAGCCTACAGGACAAGAAGTAAAACCAGTGCCTAAAATATCTGACATCGTCGCGACAATAGCCAGCGAGATGGAGGAACAAGTAGAGGATGTCCATCAAGGTCCTCCAGATCTTAAAGAAATCAAGGAATCGATAATTTAGGAAAAAGTTGAGAAACTCAGGATCGAGATTTCTGAGTTAGCTTGAGAACACGGAGTTTCCGTCAATAGTGTGTTGACCTCATTTTTGGTTGAGGTTTAGTTTTTCTTCTTTAGTAGCCTAGGGTCTAGCCATAGGAATTTTCCTGTTGACTATTCCTAAAAAACTAGCCATAGCACCCTCACTATTAGAAATTCTACCCTCTTCTCCACTGAACTTGAAGTTCCACATGTTGCTCTCAACCTCTAAATACTTAGTAGGTGGGGTCACTATGGGGGAAACTCAAGATGAGTCACCCTTAGGATTGCTAGACCTTCGGGTTGACCTTGGGTGTTGGTCTGGAGCTAAGACACTCACTACACTTATCTGTACCCACAATCACTCACAACCCTGAACTCAAATTTCTAGCCTAGATCCCTTGATCTTTTGGGATACTCATGTAGATGGTCCCCTAAACCTACTAGCCCTAGAGCTATGGTTTGGCTAAGACCACTATGTAGAGGACCCAAAATGGGGTTTCCTTTGGTCCATGGCTTATTGGTGATGATTGGTACCTCAAATCTACCAAAATACCCATCTTGGCCTTTTATCCCTAAAACACCCCCTAATTACCAAAATACCCCTCTTGGACCCAAAATCCCAAAAATCCCAAAAATTCTAAAAAATTCCAGAAAATCCGAATAAATCCCAAATATTCCCAATTTTATGTTTTACAACTACCACATGACCCAATTTGGCGAATTTGACCATCTTTAAGCAAAATCCCCAAATATCAACTACCACATGACCCACTTTGGCCAATTTGACCATCTTTAACCAAAATCCCCAAATTGCTCTTTAAAGACCCAAATTTCCCCAAATCCAACTCAAATGTCCACCAATTTGATCTCAATTGACCGAAATTCCAATCCCAAACTCAAATTAACTTTCTATATGACCAAAATAAACCAAACCCAAGCTATATTGGTCTATGATTTGAGCCCAATTTTAATTTGAGTCAAAACCCCAATTTTGACCATATGACTTGATCTCACCAAATTGAACCCATGGCCTAGTCAATTTGCCCCAATTGATGTTGAAAAATCTTGATAACATTCTTATACATCAAAATCAACCATTAATTGACATTTATGAAGTTTCAAATCCATTTGATTTTGGCCTAAATCCAAAATTCCCAAATATAGCCCCAAATTGCCTAAGTCCCCAAATTTCACCCAATTGATTGCCTTAACCTCCAAATTAGCATCCAATTCATGTTGAAAACTCTTAATGGGGCCCATATTGACCATTTAAAACAATCAATTTGGAAATAGCTCAAGGTTAACCCAAGCTAGACCCAAGCCTAGCCCAACATGACCAAATTGATTAAAGTTCAAAATTCCCTCAAATTGACCTTTCAATTTAACTCAAAACCATTTCCATCCTTCACCAAAGTTGTTCCTTGAGATCATATACACCAAATGAAACAATTATTTGGGCCAATTAACATGGCTAACCTAGCCTTAACCCAAGTTTTGGTCATTTGCACCCACTTGAACCCATGCACTAAATGTGACCTAACCACCCTAAAGCTTTGCACCCACTTGGACCCATACACTAAATGTGACCTAACCACCTTAAAGCCACCAAATTAAGTCCACCACAATTAGTTGGACCTAGTGACCAGTCCAAACACCATGAAACCACCTAAATCAAGCCATGGACCAACGTTTTCCACCCACTTGGACCCATGCACTAAATGTGACCTAACCACCTTAAAGCCACCAAATTAACTCCCCCACAGCCATTATACTTAGTGACCAGTCCAAACACCATGAAACCACATAAATCAAGCCATGGACCAAAGGTCCCCAAAATTAAGGGATCTTATTTCTAAAAATAACCTAAATCAAGCCATGGACCAAAGATCCCCCAAATTAAGGGATCTTATTTCCAAAAATGCACATGCTTAAGATATCTTTGCCAAATCCAAGCACATTTGCATTAAATTGCTGTGATAGATTCCTCTGGGTTCCCTAAGCACCTAGCCACCTCCGCCTGGCCGGTCGATTAAACTAGTGGCCGGAAAATTGCCAAACCGAGAGCCACCCCCATGGAACTTCACCCAAATCAAACCTAGAGGCTAGCTCAGCCAAATTGAATTGTAGAGCTCCTATGCCCTCCACCTACGCACCACATTACACCCTCTAATTGGCCATGACAGCCACCATAACCCCATTTTTATAAAAAGGCCACCTCCATGGCCGTTGAAGGGGGTGCTGAAGTTTTCTTAGAGAGGCCTCTCCAAACTTCACACAGAGCTTCCCTAAGATCCCCTCAATGCATTCCAACCATTTTCCCTCACCCATTCCTATTGTCGGAGCTCAATTTTGAGATTGAAACCCTGCCAGAAATCAGGACATAACCCAATGCACCTCCACACTCCACCAAACTTCAATCTCTTGTGCCCACACCTTCACAAGAGTAAAAGAATCCAAAGACCCATCAAATCCCCCTTCCATAGAGCCTCTACCATAGATCTAGACCAACAACTGAAATCGAGCTTGGTCGGATTTATACCTAGGCCTTATACCAGGACCAGGGACTTAATCCCTAGCCTCCTTGGACCCCAACGAACGTGCCGAGCACCTCTGATCGAAGCCTCCCTTCTCAGAGAAAAGGTATAAAACTCCTCATCCTCTCGAGATTATTTTGATTCTCCATTAGATTAAACTTGATTTCATGGCATCTTAATCATATGGATGTGTTCATCTCACTTAGACGAGTCCATAGGATCAAACCCGAAGTGATTTGGTTGAGTCTAAGTCGAGATCTTAAGGTTTCAGTGTGGACGGGCACAGGATCATTCTATCGGGGACGATGACGGGAAGCCGTTCGATCAAGCGTGTATCAAATGGACGGGGGAGATCAAGCCGGACAGCGCTTCGGGACATAAACAGAGGGCTGAGTCAGCAAGCTACATGGACGGCGACGTCCAACCAGAGCGCGCCACGCATGCCTTCAGAGCCGTCATAGGTTGAGGTGGCAGGCGTTGTTTTAATAGATAAATAGGACTTTTTCCTATTTATTTAAATACCTCTAACTTAGAAAATCCATAACTTTGTGTAGAAAAATCACAAAAATTAAATAAAAATACCTTCTTGCTCAAAATCCATAACTTTGTGTAGAAAAATCAAAAAAATAAAATAAAAATATCCTCTTGCTTAGTAATACATAACTTTGTGTAGAAAAATCATAAAAATAAAATAAAAATACCCTCTTGCTCGGTGAATAGATGAAAATAATGTGGAATAATTTTTAGGCCCATTTGATGCATAAAATATTTTTAATTAATTAAACACTATTTAGAATCATTTGATTCTCCATGTATATTGACACATCACCTTGGCTTGAAATTTTGACATGTTGTAGTCTCTGTCAAGAGAAATATCCTCTGATTTCTCTAAAGTTAGATGAAGTTCCTATACAGAGATCCATATTTTTCAAGTTATTACACATTATTCCTTCAAAATAATCATGGAAA